>OU342744.1:424425909-424737595 GCA_910589775.1 Avena eriantha
TCTCTTCTCATACGAGCATTCGGCGATGAAGTGGTTGGATTCTCCACAATTGTAACATGATCTCAACTTGGGTCTTGCACTAGTTGTGGTAGTCCTTGATGGATTGCCCTTTCCTTGATTCTTTACAAAACCGCCAATTGCTCATGAAGAGCACACTTGATATCTTCGTCATCTCCTTCTATCATTCCCAAAGAATCAACTTCTTCTTCATAGACATGAACCTTGGCCTTCAAAGCAAGAGTGGGGGAATCCATTCTCCGAGCATGATCAAGAGCATCATCAGTAGTCTTGTTCATGATTCCAAGAGCCACAAACTCATTTAGCACTTCATTGTAGGACATTGCATAGAATTCCGCTCTTGAGCGAATATTGTTGGCCATTTCCCTATGGAAGGGCAAGACGGCTTGCATGAACTTGCGCTTGATCCACTTGTCATCCACATCCTTACTATCATGGTCAATCATTCTAATTTAAAGGGGCCGTGACCCTTCGATAGAGGTCTTCGGGAGTCTCATCTTCCTTTCTAACAAAGGAATCAGCTTCATAGTGAATTTCTTCAAACTTGGAGTTTTGAATGCTTTCATTGCTAAGATAGACTCGTTGAAGAGCATTCCAAGCTTCCTTGGTGGTGTCATAAGCACGAACGTGAGTCATTTGGTCGGGAGTCAACGCATCTTAGAGAATGGCCATTGTGGTGGCATTGAGTTGATTGTTGATTTCCTCGGTGGGTGTCATGTTGTAGATGTTAAGCGGATAGAAGCCAAACTCTACCACCTTCCAAAGGTGAACACTAGAACTTTTAAAGTGAGAGCGCATGAGATATTGCCAATTGGCGAAATTAGATACATCAATCTTAGGTGGTGGGCCACGATGATTTATATGTGGCATTGGGAGAGGTTCATTATTATAGCTAGATGGTGGAGGCATGTTTCCCATAGGGTTGCTTTTAGCCTTGTTGCCATCCTCATCAATGGGAGATTCCTTGAGGGGATCTTCCACCGGTTTGGAGCCACTTGATGGATTATCAATGGCGTCGGCAACCACAACTTACTTTTTACCAAGATATAATTCAAGCAAGTCTTTCATTTCTTGTCGAAGCGTATCCATAGATGCGGATAGCTCACTCTTAGTGACGGGTGTTACTTCAGGAGTGGTTTCACTCCCCCTTGAGTCACTCATACTTCTCTTAGGCGGTTAAGCCAAAGAAGAGCACCTTGCTCTGATACCAATTGAAAGATCGGTATAAGCGACTAGAGGGGGTGAACAGGCGCTACTCATTTTTAGCTTCTTTTCAATTTAGGGCTTGACACAAAGTAAGTTCTCTAGATGTGTAACTAAGTAAACGAACGTATATGACAAGCAAGCAAGCAAACCACAATAAAAAGGAGTGAAGGATAGAAATCACCAAGAGGGGACACGAAGATGTTTTCTCAAAGTTCCTTCTTTTTGAGGGGAAGTACGTCTCCATTGGAGGGGTGGGCGGTACTAAGACCACCAACTCCACAAAGGCCTCACCCTATTCTCCCGAGCACTCGCCTTGCGGCAAGCACACGATCCACTATGCGGTGACCTTGAAGGTGGTAACCGAAACCTTGTACAAAACCTTGGGGCACTTCTCCACAACTGAATTGGAGGCTCCCAAAATGACCTCGAAGCTCTTACACATGAGGATGAGCTATGGATGGCGACTTCTTCAAGTTAGGGTTTCCTCAAACCCTAGAGCAACAACAACTTACACAAATGGTGGGGAAACACAAATCCCTTTGGTGGAAAGCTAGGTCTAGGTCTCCTCCCTCAAATCCCCAAGGGGGAACAAGTTTGAGTGGCTAGAGAGGAAGATCTAGGAGGTTGGATCTCAGCATTAATGGAGGAGAGAGAGTTGAAGCCATAGCCTCACTTGGGTATATATACCCCCCTAGAAAAATAGCCGTTGCAGCATCATTAACCCCGGAGTCTCCGGACATCATGGGCCGAAGTCTCCGGGTGGGGGGATGGACTCCGGGCAGGACTCCAGAAGGGGTTACTCGGAGCAAAACGAGCCACACTAGAGACCAGGCCGGATACTTCCCCGAAGACTCCGGGCTCCGGCCCCGAAGTCTCCGATGACCAGGGCCAGAGTCTCCGGGCAGGACCGAAATCTCCGGGGAGGACGCAGGACTCCGGACCTGGACATAGAGAGATTTCCTGGGGGGGGGGAGACTTGCCCAGAGACCTAGCCGGAGTCTCTGGTCCAAGACCCCGGAGTCTCCGGGCCTGGACCCCGGAGTCTCCGGACTCAGGGGAAGGCAGAACACCAAGCTCCCAACATGCACCTTTTCTTCATGAAAATTTGAACCCTTCTCCTTTGAATACTAGAACAATGTCTTGTGCATTTATACGGATGTACCTGCAATACTTAGCACACGGTAAAAACTATCTTGTGTTCACACCAAACATCAAAACATGATTAGGGCAGGAAATGCCCTTTTAGTAGTCATCATCAACATCTACAACCATATCCTCTCCATCACCTACTGTAATCTTTTGGAAAACATTATGTGTGATGCAATCTATTGTTTTCCCATGATCTATTGCGTCTCTATGTCTATGTTTGAGTAGTGACCTATTCATGGAAATTGTGAAATAGTTCGTTGTTGGTTGCATACAAGTATGTTATGTTCTATGATGGTGTTATGTACAGATATATGAGTGTACACATATGTTAGGGAATGCATAAGGTTATCACCGTTGTATGTTGCTAGGAGTAGGGATGGATGGAGACTGACAGAAACCGTGTCTTAAGTATTAATATGCATGCGATGTTAATTCATGGTTAACTAACAAGGGGATAAGTTATGGGGACCTTAAAACTTACATCGGTGGTTAGACTTTGTCTTAATAATTCCCTTGCTTGAGCAAAAGAGGCCTTGGGATCAATCACCAGGGGTGTAATTTCATGGTAACACGATTGCACCTATTTATGGATCCTCTCTAGAAGAAACGATAAAGACTATTCATGTGCTTCACTAATTGTGACAACCAAACGAATAAAATAACAACTTGCCGGAACAGTTACTCCCTTGAGTTACTCGCTTTTACTTTTACTTGCACTAGTTTACTTTGATATTACTTTCAGCACTTTACAGTTTTCTAGTTATAAGTAAAAAGTAGCTTACACATTCTAGTTCATTGCTTTGCACGAAAGGCCATATAAGCGGCTTATAGGGCTTAAAGAATGATAGTTTACCTTCAGCTCCGAGTGGGTTCGACACTCAAATACTTATCGAATTGTGCTACAGTGGTTCCCTGCTCTTGGGGATTATCAGGTGCTTAGGTAGATCTAACCCTAGATTTATCCAAATATAGCTGATGCGCTCACCAACACTTCTTGCTCACAGGAGAGGTGGTATCCTCCTCCTTCTTGTATTCAAACCCGCGCGCCTCCGCCGGGAAGACATGAATCGCCTTGAGAAGGTCGAACTCCCGCGCATCCTCTACCGAGCGGCACGTGACAACATTTTTGGCGCGCCTCGCCGCCTCCTCATGCTGCTCCATGAGGCTTCCATGGTGGCGCGCCCCTCTAGGACCTATGGGAGGATGATTTCCTCAAGGACACGCCAGCCGTGACCACCCCAAGTTGCTGCTCCGCTGCTCCAAGAGAGGGTGCCATGATTGCGAGCTTGCACGGAGTGCCAATGCTTCCTTCCTTCGAAGCCATCACGCGACACTACGCTCGACCTACTCACCTCCGCATCGTTGGCGCAAGAGGGTGTCCTCGAGCTTCCCTCATGGCCGTCGGCCCGAAGAAGCCCCACGGCCGCTGATGTGTTTGCCTGCCACGGATTGGGCAACAATTTCTCGTAGGAGAGAGAAGAGTGTGCGGTAGAGAGGGGCCTACTTTGGAGGAGCGACGGGTAGGCCAATCAGGTACTCCCTTCGATCCATATTATTGTAACTGAATTGGATGTGTTTAGCACTAAACCTTATCTAAATACATTTGATTCAATGATAATTAATATGAATACGGAGCAAGTATATTTTTCTAGGCTACACCATTTCAGCGGATCTGTCCGGGTCACAAAAATGACCAAAACCAGAAAACAACGTGTATAGGCCGACTGATCCGAACATCCCTCCTCTCCGAGTAAATTACATTTAGTACTACAATTGGGGCTAGGGTAACAACTTAGTGCCACTTTTGTATTTTTCTAATACATACCACTTCTGAGGCGAGCTGTTACAAATAGGGCACTTTTTGGCTAATCATGTTTTAACACCAAAACTAACATGATGAACCCACGTATAAGCGATCACGTGGACCTAGGGTCATATGTAAGTTGTGAGGTGAACCTGGCCCCGCATGCCATCCCCTCACATCTCTTCTCCTTCTTCATGTACCTCCTCTCTCTCATCGAACAATCAACACAAGTAACAACGCCTCCTGCTACCGGTCGCCGCCAACATCCCCTCCTTCTACTTCCCGCTGCTACCCCCTCTTGCTACCTCCTGTCGCCCCCTCATGCTATCTTCCGTCGATGCCATGTGATTTACCGCGGTGCCGAGGGACCGACCACGTCGAAGGATCCACAGAAGGGAGTGTGCTGGGCTACGTAGGCGGGCACGTTTGACTCGGGAGTTCAAGGAGAACCAAAAGCACGCATAACCACTAGTAAAAGGTCACAGAACCTTGCTGGCGACGTAGCCACGTGGCGGACGATGACGATCGATGACAAGTGACCATGGTGCTCGAGCGGGCAAATGGGGAATACTAGGAGGAGAAGGACCATACTAGGAATGCAAGGGGAAGGTCAGCGAGCTCAGGAAAGGTCGGAGGCAACGTCAACGACGACTACCACATGACGGATAGGGCATGGACGGTGGTGGAGATTGGGAAGCTTGGCTTCAATTACATCTACAGGGGAGATACGGGCAATGAGGCGGAGGTCATCGTCTTAACGATGGAGATCGAAAAGGTCGGGAGGCACAGGGAAAACGGCTACCAGAGGAAGAAGAAGGATATGATATAAGAGAGAGGAGGAGGAGAAGCTGAGAGGGATGACAGGTAGACCCCATAGGCCCAGATCCATGTCATCGCTTAATTGTGTGCTTATTCTGTTAGTTTTACTGTTAAAATACAATTAACCAAGAAGAGCCAACCCGTCCCAAAAGTGGTACGTATCATGATTCTTTTTTCAAAAGTGAGACTGAGTTGTTAGCCTAGTCCAATTGTGATACTCATCCCGATCTAATTTTAGATTTATTTAGATTTAGATGTATCTACTCAATCTGTCCTGATTTATATGGCTCAATTTATTTTGCATCGTGACCAAGACAGCTTTTCATTGAACTGAAAAATCTCTACCGAACCTTACCTCTATCCAATCAGCTGCACTCCCAATTTAGTTAGGATACAAACAGACTCCTCGATGCAAAACAAAGTAGACCCGGTGCGCGGATTAAGAATTTACATGTCGCCTTAGACGGGCATGCACATGCTAAATGTAAAGTCATTTCTCTTCCCATCCCACCCGCGCATGCACAAACTTATTTCTTAAAATAACAGAAAGGAGGGATGTAGTACTTCTAATTAAATGCATTTAGGTTTTGAGCGTCTTATAGTCTTATAGATACTACATTCGAATCTAGACAAATGTGATAATATTGGAGAGTACCAAAATGTAATTTACTCCCCTCTTTCTTGCGTCGGAGGCCAGGCCTGCAGCAATAGCAAACCCCACACACACCGCCCACATCGTCGCTCTTCCGATCTCCCCCCGACCGCCATGGACGTCTCCTCGCTCATGGGCTCATCCTCCAATGCGCCCACCTCCGGGGAGCACCGGATGGGAACCACCATCGTCGGCGTCTGCTACGACGGCGGCGTCGTCCTCGCTGCCGACTCCAGGACCAGCACTGGTATGCTCCGCCTACCTCCGATCCGTGCGCGCGCCTGACGCCGGTGGTTTTCCCTTCGGCGTTGTTAGGTTTGGGCTGGAGATGGCGCGTCTCGTATCTGATTTCGCTCATACATCGCGGGGAGACCTTGGGATAAACGTGCCGCGGTTTCTATGAGCTAGTTTGGTTTGTGTCCTCGCTAGTTGCCTGGGAACTACTCGCAGAATTGCCTGGACAGGTATCGCTACATTTTTTTTACCATGTTTGGTTAAAGACCTGAGACCTTGCCTGGGTGGACGGAAGGGGGCAGGCAGTGTTTGGTTCACATTCCATGTGAAGTATGCTAACAGAAAACTGAAGTGTGAAGTTTAATATCACTGAAGCTACTCCCTCCGTCCAGAAATAACTGACTTGAGTTTGTCTAGATTGGAATGTATACACTAAAATATTGTCTACATACATTTGAATCTAGATAAACCCAAATCAGTTATTTCTAGACGGAGGGAGTACATTATTTTGTTGGCACAAGCTAAATAAACACATGACTTTTAGAATTTTTAACACATAAACAACAACATACGTACTGAATAAACATAGTGCATTACAATTGATTGGCTTTTGAATTAACTCTGCGATTTGGAAGACGGAGGAAATGAAAGTAGAAGAAGTTATCGAAACTCGGAACCACATGTTCAATCTTTTTTTAGCGGTTTCCCCAGAGATCTTTATCATTTGGTAAATTCTATTTTGAAAAAAAAAATTCAATTTAAAGTGGTATCCAAGCTAAACAGGCCTCAGAAATCAGAGCATAGAAAAAGGCTGGGTTGGCTAATTAAATGAAAGGGTTTCGAAGCAAAATCTTTGCTAATTCGACAAGTTAGTTCATCGTCCAGGTCTAGAATATCTAGAACACAAATGATGCACAATCTGTCCAGATAGGATTATCACAAGTCCAATTTTCTCTCCAGCGTGATACTACTAAAAAACCCTATCCAAAAATCAGAAAGCAACACAACTTTCTTAATAAGCAGGCTGCAACAAAGGAAGACTACCATCAGCCATTACCCAGTCACCACCAGTTTTCACATAACCAAAATACCACAATGTTCTGCAACTAAAAGGCTACAGCAGTACCCTCAAAAAATAGAATAAAAGGTTACAGCAGAATGGAGGACCACCCATCAATCACAATCATAAGTGCTGGAGATACCAGCAGGATCGTCGCCAGATAAATGCTTATACACCCAACACTCAAGATATTCTTGACCCATGCTCACACAGAAACCGTGATGGACTGCAATTTCTGGGTTGCATAGATGCATCCCTACTGACATCCTCTCATCAGGTGGTAATGGAACTTTCTTGAGCATGTCCCATAAAGGAGCATTTGGGTCCTTTGGGGCTACAGTCTGTATTGGACTTGCAAGAGTCTCTGGTAGGTATGCGAATCTTCAGGGATTGGAATCCCATTTGATCTGTTAAGGGCAGCCTTTAGAAGTTAGAACTACTGCGTCATGAGCAGAACCCTCCCATCCAGCAAGCATATAGGTAAACCTTAAATCAAAATCCACACCGCAAGCACATTCTGAGTTGGGTAGGACTTTTGGCCACTAAATCTGTTAGCTATGTTCTCGGGGACAAATGCAGGGAATGTGGGTACCATCAAGTGCCCCAATGAAGTCCTATATAAATTACAAGGAGTTGTTATTAGTCGAACAATTTGATGATGCAAATCAGAATGTCGAACAGATGGAACACTAGGCACCTCAACGTAGGGCTAGAACCGGCCCAGGCTATCGATTATCTTTTGATGGGTCTCTTGACCTAAACTTTATCATATCTTTAGCGCTAAAACATAAGGCATTCAAGACCTCATGGAAACATCGGCTCTTGTATAGTTAGATCTCTTGAGGAAAAAAACAACCACTCGATTTCTCAAATTGTGACCAACAGTGTGAAGGAATATGGCTAACTTTTCCTTCAACTGATACATGCACTGAATCATGAACGAGACCAGCATCAGGCAAATGGGTTGATAGCTTCCAAAACACATCTTTCCTCATCCGAAGTTGACTGATGCAGTTTTTATCGGTTGAATTGTGTAGTTCATTCAACCTTCTTTGCCTCGTCCGTATCCACCAGTGGCCCATATTTCCTTCAAGACATTCTAATACGGCAGCGTCTACGCCTCCACCACTGGATAGTGGCCAACAGAACAGCTAAGACACCTAACAATTGTTTTTGCTTGATAATGGGATGAGTGGATTTTATATCCATCTGAATATCAAATGACATATTAGTACAAGTAAACAAGTGATAGTTCAATGCTCGAGTACATGTTATCTTCAATCTGAAGCTTGTAGTATGCATTCATCAAGTGAAAAGATGGTAGATACAAAAGGAGCACATGATGCATAAATACCACCAGCCCCAAATTAATCCAAAAAAAGAATAGAGGGGAGCTAAAACTTGTGTCAAGTGAATAGAGGTAGATGTGGGGCTCTCGGATTAATCCTCCGAGAATCCCTGTTATGCATACATCACGATCCCATGATCAGTCTGTCGTGGCACATAACCGACAGGTATCAAAGTAAACATCCATTACTTAAGCAGATACATGTCATACCTTAATTGCCATTTTGGCTACATCGAACATCATCAGCGGAACTTTATCAAGCATCGAGCCCGAGCCATGCCTTAACCTACATGCAGCTGACTGGGAGAACGTCCTAGCTCGCATAGTCGTCAACGTCACCTTCTTCTCGAAATCTGACCAAGTTAATAGCCAGGGACAATGCCATTGAGTACTTTGAATGTACTTGCAAACCACCTTAAGAGAACAATAATAACAAGAGGATATGTAATATGACTGTGGTAGTAGGAGGGCTCCATGAGAGGTTCTTTTCTAAAATATTTTCTCTTGTAGATATAGCATCTACATATCTTTGTTGAAAACTTTTATAAAACATTTTAAAATTCTTTTGAAAAGTTTTGGAGAACACTAGGATTGGGTCACCCATTTGTTCATCCTTCCGGTCATCCCATGATCAAACTCCTTTCCTTCCTTTCCGACCATCCCATGGTCAAAACATTTTCGAAGCCTTTGCTTTTCCGAAATCCGTTTTGAAATCAAAACTAGCACCGCTCTATAGTAGTTTGTCCAACCCGTCCATAACCGCGGACACGGCTATTCGAATAGATTTACACTCTGCAGAGGTTGGGCACTTTACCCACACCATCCGGCTACCCTGCCCTGATCCCGCACGGATCGTGGGTCGAGTAACCGATCAAGACCTTCAGGATGACCAAACTCCTTTCCTTCCTTTTCGACCATCCCATGGTCAAAACATTTTCGAAGCCTTTGCTTTTCCGAAATCCTTTTTGAAATCAAAACTAGCACCGCTCTACAGTAGTTTGTCCAACCCGTCCATAACCGCAGACACGGCTATTCGAATAGATTTACACTCTACAGAGGTTGGGCACTTTACCCACACCATCCGGGTACCCTGCCCTGACCCCGCATAGATCGTGGGTCGAGTAACCGATCAAGACCTTCAGGATGCCCACTCCAGTACAAGCGCCTACCCTATGAGTTGTTTCCCCTCAACACTGGGACGTCGGGTACCGAGGACCAACCGGAGCGCCTTTTCCACTGCACAAAGTGTGCTCTTTCAATGAGAGGCTCATAGTAAACGCCTGGCGGCCCACAGACCATTCGTTTCTTCTCCGGATCGATGCTTCACATGGTCCCTTACAGGGGAAGACCCAGCCTCCAGAGATTGAAATCTCCTGTAGTAGTTGCAAGGCAACTTATACTAGAGTAAACAAACTTCGAGTCTAGCCCCTTCCCATATAGGAATAGTGTGGTTGCACAGTTTAAGTTGTTATAGCTAAAGCTGCAAAGAACCGGGTGCATTTTCGTAAATATTTTCCTCCTGTTTCCTTCAGCATAATTTGTAAAACAAAACCTTTTTCCTTTCTCAAACTTCTCTTGGTAGGTCAGACCTCATCAAGGTTTTACCATAAAACATTTTTTAAAACTTTTCCGGGGTCTTCCCATCCTATAATTTTGCTTCGGCTAAAACGGGGTCTCCAAAGGGGTATGGTGTTATACACCATCTACCATACTAGGGACAAGTAGGTGTCATAAATGGGGTTGTACTTGGTAGTACACATGTGTAATTGTTTGGAGGAGCCAAGCCACTACCAGATACTGATCATCATATAATAAAACAATGCAGTTTTCATAAACAGTAGGTAAATCATGCATAAGTAAAACAGTAGGACAAGGCTTATGAGCAAGAAGGTGGCTTGCCTGTGATCAGCAATCTGGCAATATGTCCCTGGACTTCTTCTTAGAATACCATAATAATCAATAATAACCATAATCTTCGGGTCTTCGATATATTCGCCACTATCGTCGTCAAGGATCACACATGCAAATACACCAAGGCCACAATCAATACAAGGCACACAAACACCATTACAATATAGCAAACAAACATTCAACACATTACTAACTTCATTAGGTATTGGTAGATTTAGTTCATAGCATTTGGAATTACTTTAATTGCATTGGTGGAATTTCTTTTATGAATTTCTTGTCAAATACCACCAAAGGAAGGGGTTTAAGGTCAAGGCTTGGTTCTGTAAGATACCCTTGTACAAAAATGTTATCATCAGATAGATACTGAAATAACAAAGCCACCAAAAGTGGTTTCACAAATTTATCAGTTTTCTTTATTTAGTTATGAATTTTCTAGTGAGATAAATCTTAGTTTAGGTGAATAATTTACCGGAAAAGATCTGGAGCTCAAATAAATTTGTCCTCAGAGGGTTTTGTATATATTTGAGTTTGTGATTTTTGAGAGTTGAATTCACCTCAAAATAATTACCAGAATGCCCTTGGGAAAATCTCAAAGTCAATTATGCTGTCAACTTGTCTTTTTAACCAGATTTATTATATAGATCCAAACAGTATGAGACAAAGGACAATGGATAGGTATTACAAATACCATCTAGTAGGAATTGGAATCATTATTTTTGGAGTTACCAAGCTTCTGGAATAATTTATCTAGTGGCAATACCACATGCAGAAGGTTTTAAATCATTAAAAATCCTCAGAAGCTCAATAATTCTTGATCTCATGGGTTTTGATAGGTCTTGATGTACGTCATCACTGAGATTTTGAATCAACCCAAAAGCTTGTACCATTTGATCTGGAGAATTTTCTAAACTCATAAATAAACTGATTTTGTTATTTTTACTACAGTAATTACAGGACTCTACTTGACCTGAGGCCAAGGTAAGTTGATGGGCATATTGAAAACCTACTAGAGGATACTTGTTCCACTCAATTTGGGTCTATGAAACTCTCTGAAGGAATTGTAAAGTGAGAAGGACAGGTTTATGTAGTTTAATTAATAGGAACTATCTGAATATTATTTTGACAAAATTTTGGTTTTGCATGTTGAGGAAAACATCAAGGTACATGAACAAATTAAGATCTGGCTGGTTTCATCCATTTTTTCAATTTATTTAGTATTTAAACCTGACAGCAAACAAAACAGATTTGGAGAAATGATTAAAAGAAAATATACTTGGGTCAGTTTCTGGAGTGAAATGGGCCGGGGTGAGTGGATTCGGCCCACCCGGTGCCGCAGTGCGCGGGAGACCGGGATTCAAAGGGGTCGTGGCGGGGCCCAATGGTCAGCGAGCAGCCGGCGCCGAAGCGGTATGAAGAGATGCAAGCCATCCGATTAAAACCAGATCGATGGCTTAGGGTCGTCGTCCTCCTTCGACTGGCTATGACGGAAAGAAACCCTAGAAGAGACAGGGAGGTGGCGGGGAGGCTCACCGGGGCCTCGCGGGTGCCAGAGAGCTGGCGGAGGTGAAGCGGCGTGCGACGGCCGTTCGAACGAGGGGCGGCACAGCCAGATTTGCTGCCGGAAGATGTCCCGTGCGACGGTGCCTGCGAGGGTGCGTTCGGGGGCCCGCCGAAGTTGGTACCTGTGACCGCACAGAGCCAGAACCAGGGATGGGATAGGTAGGGAGGTGCTAGTAATATCCATGCATGCACACAGAGGAGGTAGAGGGGCAAGAGGATGACCACTATCCCGAGATTTTGAAGGCCGAGAGGAGGAGCTCATCCTTCTCCAGTGACATGCATAGGCAGGGGTTTGGTGAGAGAGCCTTGGGGAGCTAGTGGGAGGGGAGAGGAGCGAAATGGGGGCAGTGGGGAGGCTGGGGTAGCCTCGGGCCCTTTTAACTCGAGGAGAGAGAGGGTCCATGGTGGACAAAGTGTATAGGAAGCTTGGGGAGGGTGGTGCTCTCTGACTGGGCCTCAGGGGCAGTGGAGGGAGGGTGTGGGGTCTCATAGAGGATAGGGAGTGACAGGAGAAGCAGTGCCACGCAAGATTCATGCCCTCACATGATTTCGGCCATTCAAAGAGAAATGGACATGGAGAGGGGGTAGGTCCAGCTATGGCTGTGGCTTGGGGGCTAGAGGATTGATGTGCTGGTCCAGGACAGTGAGAGATAGCAGGGAGGCTGCTGCTGCAGCTGGAGCAATTTGGCAATAAGTGCTTGTCTCCCTTTTATTGGTTTGCTTCCAAGCACTATGGGACAAGGGAGAGGGTTTGGTACAGTGGTGCTACAATGTACACGACCAGAAAATGAGGGTGGTGGCTGTGGTGATCAAGGGTGGTGAGTGAGGGTGGTTTGATTTGGATTTAGATCATGTTTTGCCAATTCTCCCATTTTGCCATATTGATTGGTCATGAACTAATTTTTCAGAGTTGGTCTTGGCAAGATGATTCAAGGGTACAGGTAGATGGATATGGTCAAGTTACACCCTAGAGAATTGTTTTGGATTTTTTAGACAATTTTTGATCCACTTTATATCAATTATCCAAATAGTGTTGAATATGTTTTGTTGAATTCATTTGAGATTTTTTAATTGGACAAGAAGAGTTTTTGGTTGGAGATGGTCCCAAATATGAATCTACCCATAGAAGAATTCTTCCAAGATTTATTGAAGTAGAAAAGTATTTAAAGCATTTATTTTTCCATTTCTGCCATTTTAAAAAGAGGGCAAAAAGAATTATTATTTTTGAAGTCGGAAGATAGGGTATGACATATAGGTCTCCAATGTGCTTGAAGTTGGACAAGTTTTTGGATAAAAGCAAACTTTCCTTTATAGAGGGAATTTTTGGAGTTTTTGCCAAATAAAGGAATTAAATTATTTTTGGGCCAAAATAATTATGGAAATTATTTGGTAAATTTTTATCTCCAAGGTAGATGATGTCCACAAGGTGTATCTTTCATTTGGAATCTTGGGTTTTGACAATCAAACTTGATTTTGAAAGAAAACAAGAGATAGAGGATCTTGGGCAAAGTTAATTTTATACCATCAAAACCTTGTTAGATCTTGGAGCTCAGAGCTCCCCTTGGGTCATGGGCTATATGGATAGATAGACCAAGTTATGTAGATTACCATGGCACAAAGAGTTGGGGTTGATCATGGTTGAGATTTTCTAGAATTTATGTCGAACTTTGAATAAAATAAGGGTGCTGAAACACATTATCAGATAGCCTCCAAAACCATGTGGGTTCTAGAAGCACAAAACTCCAATTGACACAAGTAAAGTAGGGATGGATAGACCTTCATGAGTAGAACACAATCAACCCACAAAAAAAAAGAACACAATCATGCAAAGAGTTGGTCAAAAGAAGATGACATGGAGATGTGAGCTCGGCCAAAGTAGGCTTGTTGATAAGATTTGCAGAAAAGATTATTTTCTTGCCTGCAAAACCATCAAGAACAAGTGGGTTAAAAGGTGGTCTAGCCAAGGACAAGGGTGGTCCTTGGTAGTCATTAAGATGGTCTACAAGATGGTTCAAGTGCATTTCCAAAAATGCACAAAGGTTGAGAAAGAGAGAGACTCAAAGATGAGATATTGATAACAATTTTCTAGACTTAGTCATTTTTGGCAGATTTAGGGTTTTTGACTATAGAATTTAAGAGAGGATGATTTTGAGAGGATGCAAGGTTCCGAAACATCATCAAGTGGATTATGTTGAAGTGTAGACTTAGTAGGAAGGATCCATGCTTGGAGTTGGTCTTTATTGACTTGGAAGCTTCTAGAAAGGGGTTAACTCTAAGGTGATTTAGTTAAGGAAAGAGATGGTCACTTTAGTGACTAGAGATCAGATCAAGCTTGAGTAACTTTCTTAGGGTTTGATATTCTTGGATTAGCTAGAAGCTAGATGATGAGCTCCTTGGGTAGCTCATACTACTTCCTATGCAAACAAGTCAACAGCAGATCAAGGCAATTCATCTTAATCAAGCAACTCAACTAGTAGTAGGGTTTACCACCAAGCCTAGCTTGAGGTAAGGATGGGTATTTTGAAAGGTTGGAGTTTTGAAGAAAACTTCTACCAAGAATAGAAATTAACAGCTTTATAAAAGGTTTTGGAAAAACCTAGAGGTAAGAGTAGTTGAAAGTTCTGTCTTGAAAACATAAGGAGATTATATCTTATAGATCTCCATAATTTTGTCAATAGAAGCTACTAAAATGGTTAGGGTTGCAAAGGCACCTTGGCTCAAGTTTTTGAAATGCCAGAACATTTGAGAATATGGAAAATAAGCCAAGACAATTTTGTGAAATGGCTTTTGTCAACTGAGGATGAGGTAAGGAGTACATCATCTGCTACACTTCTAGATGCATAAGCACAAACAAACAACAAGCAAACACTGCATCACTAAACAATAAAAAGTTTTTGTTCCCCTTGATTTTTGCATTCTGGACAACTAATCAGGGTTGCTGAAAGTGGGATGTGACAGTAGAGGGGAAAGTGTTCTCTTACCTTAGTAATCTATTGAGGTCATTATACCCAGGCAGGTTGGAGAGAAGCCCAGGCGGCCGATTTCCTAAGCATCGCGCCAGGCAGCTCTCACTAGGCAGCTTGCCAGACGCCCTTCACCAGGCAGGTTTCTCAGGTCTCGAACCACAGTCCCCAGGTACATCCAAGGGGCACTCCAGGCCAGGCAGGTTTCAGCGAGGATGAGAACCAAACTAGCATTATATCTTTCGTAATTCGGTGTTTTCCGGTATGTTAGCTGCGTCATCAGGGAAATCTTTTGTGTTTGCAGTCGATGAGTAGATAGTTCTGGAGGGAAGCTAGACATTTTACGTTTAGAAGTAACACCATGTTTCACTGGGTCCGGTACTAAGGATTAGAAGCATGTGCTTCCTTTTGTCTGGAGAGTGGTGTGCTTTGTTCGTCAAATCTGGGACCTTTTTTTAATATGTACGCCCATGGGCATACATTACTTGTATTTATACTGTAGCAATTCAAAGATGAAACACATACAAGTAACAGGAAACAAGGAGAAAAGAAAACAAGGAGAAAACAAACGGTTGAACAGCTGCAAACCGTCATCGCCTCAACTACCAAGGACCCAAATCCTTCGCCGTCGCCGGAGAAGAAGAAGATCATCAGCAGCCGGTCCACACTTTGACACTGAAGAAACTCCTAGCCATAAGGTGTCAATGAGCCGCAATAACCACCAGCCCCGTAAGACTGGATCTAGCCTGCTGCTATGGAACATCGGCCGGAGGAGTCCTCCGAGCATCTTCAACGCCGGATCCAGGGTGAGAGCTACCCCGCCTATCAAGCGGCCGGATCCTCCACAAACCAGCAGCAGTCCGCACCACCGCACTCCAAGGCCGCCAGGACCAGATCAGCGACGAGATCAACACCACACAAAGCCGGAGCACACGCCTGGCGAAGACACAATCCCACAAGCTTCTCGACGCCGTAAACGTCGCCGAGATGGGGTTGAAGCCGGGGTACCATTATTCGATGTAGCGCATCCACTGTCATCTGAGATGCGCCACCACGACACCACAAAAACGCTAACATTAGGGACCTTGATGAACGCCGAGCGTAGGTCCCCCCTCCCACCCGCGTGAGCGGAAGCGGAGGAGGCGAGGACCCGTCGATCGCCGGCGGAGAGGAGGCGGCGGCTAGGGCTTTTTTTTAGAGGAGGAGAGTTGGGTACTCTGCACAAAACTAAAATCCCAAATCTGGAACTTTGAATCCTTGCCATTTAGCTTAGTACGTTCTTACCGAGTTAGTGGACAACATGCCTCCTTGAGGTGTTTACTGGTGTGCAATTTCCTTAAGTGTTGCAAAGTCTTGCTGCTTATGTTCGAACACATGAAACCGTCATGGTTTGTTTTGCTCTCTGGAGTTTATTTGCTTGGCTTAATATATGTTGTTGCCTGGTCTTAATTCGCAGGAATGTATGTGGCAAACCGTGCTTCAGACAAGATTAGTCAGCTGACTGATAATGTTTATGTCTGCCGCTCTGGATCTGTAAGTGCTTATAATTATGTTGAAGATTGGACACTTCTCATGCTGTTCTCTGTGTGTTATTGTGTTTTGAGATTTGAGTAGACACCATTGAGTTTTCCGATTTCATAGCTGATGTAACTCTCATTCTTTCACATTATTCCCTAAATCTAATACTCAGAGGGTATGTTTAACTGCTAGTGTTGGTAATAAACAAAACAAAATACCAGCTAGCAAGACAAAATATTGTGTTATGCTTTTGTATCCCATTGTTTTGTTGTTGTCCTAAAATTGCTTGTCTTCTGGAAAAGTGGAACTCCCTGTGTTATATTTATTGTTGATTTTCTGCTTTCTTGCTTGTCAGAAATCCCATTGTATGTTCAGCAGTTCTCTTTCTCTCATGTACATAACATGTTTCTCATTGTCTTGAAGGCTGCTGATACACAAGTTATTTCAGATTATAACATGTATTTTTGTGATTTTCAGATTTGAGTCGACACTTGTGTTACTCCCTCCGACCCAAATTAGTTGACTCCCATTTGTATAGATACGCTATACAAATGGGAGTCAACTAATTTGGGTCGGAGGAGTATTAGATTTCATACTTAGTGTAACTTTTAACCTTCATTATTGTTTGATAAATCTCATAGTAGGGCTTGTTCAATGTATGGTCTTGATAATAAACAAAATAAAAATACTAGCTAGCAAGACAAGATCTTGTGGTATGGTTTTGCATGCCATCGATTTGTCGTTGTCTTATCATTGCTTCTCTTCTGGAAGAGTGGAACTCCCTGCTTTACATGACTACATCACTAACGATAATTTTCTGCTTTCTTCTTGGTAGTCAGAAATCCCTTTTTTTCTTTCAAAAAGTTCAAAATAAACCCTAAACTGACCCTCGCGTTGTCCCCGCGGGCAGCTCGGGGGACTAGCGCCCGCGCCGTCGCCGGCCCCTACCCCGCCACCACCTCTTCTCCGCCACTGCCCGCCGGCCTCACCGCGGTGGCGGCGGCCCCCGCTGCCAAAGGTGGTTGGGGGGGGGGGGGGGGCCGCGATGGACGTGTTCCCTGGCCGGCGGCCCCTCTCTTCGTCTCCTCCGGCGGCTTCGACGGATTGGCGACTGGGGGGATCGGCGGGCGGCGGGTTGCAGCGGCGGGCGGCGTTGCTATGCAGGGGGCAGAGGGTGGTGCTGGCCGCCGGCGCTGCTAAAGGAGGTGTTGCGGTCGGGCCCAATCTGGGCCCAGATGGGCTTGGCGGGCCGCGGGTCTGCTTTGCGTTTTTGTGCCGTGGTGGAGGATGCTGAGGCGGCGCCCCCAGGGAGCGGTGGTGGCGGCCGGCGCGGTCGTGCGAGCGGCGTGGCGGTCGGGCTGGGTGGTGGTGGAACTACTGCTTCTGTCCCTTTTTCGGGATGGGGTGTTTTCTCCGGCCAGCGAGGTGCTGGGTGGAGCTGTGATTTTAGTTCTAGTCTTCTCCGCGTGGTGCGGTGCTTCTGGAGCCGGATTTGCAGGTTCTCCTCCAAGTTTGGTGGCCTGGTGGTGGTCGGCGGTGGCAGCGGTTGGTGATCGGAGGTGACTTCGGTCGTCTGCGGAGCGGACATCGGGGCGGCAGCCCCGGGACAGTGGACGTGGCAAGGGGCACCGTGGGATGAGGTGCCTAGGTGGGTTTCTTGCGGCAAGAGGTGGTGGCAGCGGTGCACTGCAAGGCGGACATGGCTTCTTTGCCTTGGTGGATAGGCTTGGGGTTTTGTGAACTCCGCGCGAAAGCATTGCACCGACCTAGGTTGATGCCGGCGATGTCGGCGTCCGTGGACGTCGCTCCCCTCGATTGGAGGCATCGTTGAGGAGCTCCTTCACCTCCCTCGTCGTTTCAGGTCTCAGACTCTCTGGGTGAAAACCTAAGCTCTGGTTTCTGCCGGAGCGGGCATCGGCGGCGGCACCGTCCTTTCCCTCTCGGGGGCGATGCCTTAGGAGGTTTGGTGTTCCACCAGGTGCTTGGGCTTGCTTTGTTTGGTTGTTGCTTCGTCGGCCAGGAGTGCGTGCGGTCTCGGGACCGGTGTGGTTGCCAGAGCGGTGGCTCTGTTGCCGTTGTGCTGGTGTCAGTCGGTGGTGCTCTGGACCTAGTCGAGCTAGGTCGCGTGGTCTCGTCTTGGTTTTGCTGGTTTTTCCTGAAAACCGTGCCGGTTGGGGTATTTTTTTTGGTCCGGTTCCCCTTTTAACCGGACCCGTGTGTATATACGTCTGTATCGGGTTTTGGCCGGTTTCCTTTCCAAACCGGCCAATTCTCTTCTTCTAATAGAAAAGGCAACACTCCTGCTGGTTGCTCTAAAAAAAAAAAAGAAATCCCATTTTCTGTTCAAAAGTTCCCTGTCTCACATATAGCATATTTATCCTTATCATGCAGGCTGCTGATACACAAGTTATTTCGGATTATGTGCGTTATTTTCTCCACCAACACACGTAAGTACTATGCAGAACACTGTAAAGTAGGACTGCATTGAATGGGTTAAAACAGAACCTAGATTTCATTGTCAATATGATTGTACAGTCAATTGAGAATTATATCTGCAAGATAGCTGATGTTATTTGTTCTTCATGTACAGTATTCAGTCTGGGCAGCCAGCTACTGTGAAAGTTGCGTCCAACTTGGTTAGATTGCTGGCCTATCAGAACAAGGTATGTCCTTGGTGGCATTTGAGATCACAAGGATATTGATGGTGCTTAATGTCCTTTCACCTTCTTGAATACTTGGTATCTCACTGATACTTGTTATCAATGTAGAGCATGTTGCAAGCTGGAATGATAGTTGGTGGATGGGATAAATATGAGGGAGGCCAAATCTACTCAGTCCCTCTTGGTGGAACGATTCTTAGGCAACCATTTGCAATTGGAGGTAAATGCATCAATCTTTTCCTATGCTTGAGCATAGATCCTTGAGTAGCTTGTATTACTCTCATGCAACAAACCTTGTGCACTCTAAGTAGTACCCAGCTGCCTGTGGGTTGTATGAAGGTTCTATTAAGCGCTAAGCGCTGAGCGAGCGTTTTTGCCGCTGCTTTTCCCTTTTCTAAAGAATTAAAGCGCTATGCGTTTTGCCTCTGCTCAGCGCTTAGGTGCGCTTAATTTGACACTAGTTGCTGTTAATCATACTCATCCTTGTTGAGTGCAATGTGGCTGTGCCGAGAAACGTTGAGAATACCATTTTCGGAATGTAGCTTTAGTGTATGCTATACAGGGTGCAGGTTCTCGCTCTTATGTCATTGTCTACACTTTCAGGATCTGGTTCCAGTTACCTGTATGGATTGATGGATCATGAATGGAGAGAGGGGATGACCCAGGAAGAAGCTGAGGTACGTCAGTTAGTTTCTCCTTGGAAACTAGATATCAATAGACCTTCTACGCTGAAAATGGAGTAACAGAACACAGTTTGGTTAACGTATGAGGTTTAACTATAAAGCTCTTTCAATTTCCATTTTGTTCATATTGTTGTTTCCTTGTTTGGTTGCTTTTCTTTGGTTATGGGAGTTAGGATATGAAAGCTCACTCTTATTTCCTTGAAGTGGAATAAAGGTTCTTCATGGCTTTTGTGTCAGTTTTGCTCGTCATTGACATCGAGTAAAGCGCTTATCGTATTGATTGCATAGTCCAGAATAGTAGAGCAGAACCATGATTTCTGAGTCATTGATTTGTATCCTTGTGATGCAGCTCCTAACATGGTTTTTCTTATCCTGATCTTGACAGAAGTTTGTGGTGAAGGTGGTTTCCCTTGCTATTGCCCGTGATGGTGCTAGTGGAGGGGTTGTTCGCACCGTTACTGTATGTCCACTTCTCATGCAAATTTCTTGCTTTGTCCTTTTGTTCAGAAGTACACATTATCAGAGGAACTTGGACTAACTTAGACTTTGCTCCAATATATATAGATGATAAAACCTGGCTGATTGGTAACCAGTAGTCAAACCTTAAAACCAATATTGGCCAGTATCTTGTGATGGTTTGTAAAATGAGATCAGTCAAACATTAAGACCAAATATATCATCTTCTGTGGGAAATATTTCATAGCTATGCTCCAGTTGGCCCTTGATTTTCTAGAACAATTTTCAATTGGTTCATGTGCTGAAATAAGCTAGGTTAGACAATCATCATTATCTTGTATAGCTCTTTTTTGCAAAATGTGTCATGTTTGGTTTGCAAAACTGTGTATAATGCAGTGTCTGTAAGGCAGACTGTCAACCTAAATGTTGTGTCCTTTATAAAGTTTTAGTTTCCATCTTCTACTTGTTGCTTAAAAAGTTGTTGTCTGTTTCCCAAAAGACTTAACGTACTTAGACATACTGATTTGTGACCATCACAGATAAATTCTGACGGTGTTAAGAGGAGCTTCCACCCTGGTAACAAACTGCCACTGTGGCATGAAGAGCTGGAGCCCCAGAACTCTCTGCTTGATATTCTTGCCGCCGGGAACCCTGACGCTATGGTCCAGTGAATTTACAGTGCAGACTTGCTTTGCCATCTTCTCACCGTGCCTGACTTGTTCTAGATTTGAATTAGATTCTGCTGAATTATGCCACACCAATATGTTTTCCTCGCTCCGTCCAGAAACAAGTGATTTGCATTTGTCTAAATTCATATGTATCTAGACACGTTTTAGTATATAGATTCATGCGAATCTAGATAAACTCAAGTCACTTATTTCTGGATGGAGGGAGTATTTATTAATACGGAGTTTTACTTCCTTATTCATCAAGTTGACTCATGGTTGTGGATCCGTGTTCCATGCATAGAGTTTGACCAGCATATATACCCTTATGTTCCAAAACATAACATCTCCGCTTGAAATCTTTTACTGTACATCAAGAGTACAGTAAGTGTAAGAGGGTATGTACATCAAAAGCCTGCTCCAAGGTTAGCTTGGCATTAAGCAATGAGCCCATCGAATTGCAAACTAGAGCCAACCGTACTGGCCCCTCTGCAGCCCACTTGGAATTGAAAGCGAGCCCTGCTAGCTACTCCCTCCGTTTCCAAAATATAAGATGTTTTAACTTGTGTGAAATGGATGTATTTAGACTTCTTTTGGTGTGTAAGTTCACTCCGAACTACATACTCCCTCCGACCCATATTATTGACTTGGATTTCTAGATTCGGATGTATGTAGTATTAAAATATGTCTTAGATATATTTGAATCTAGACAAATTCGAATCAACTAATATGTCCGAGGGAGTACTAAAAAAGCTTTTAGAAACATTTGTTTCGTAAAAGGTACTCCACAACTACGCGAACGATTTTGTCGGTTGTTTTCCGAACTTCATACTGATTTATCGTGAGGCTGTGATCTGCATTGAGTTGATCAGTTCGGTGGTAGTACTACATTCTGTTTGAAACTGATCTGTAGGGATGTACTCCCTCAGTTTCAAAATATAAGATGTTTTAACTTTGTAAAAGGAGTGTATCTAGACGTCTTTAGTGTCTAGGTTCACTATAAACCTAGATGAAACTAGACAAAAAAGAGGCCTAGATATACTTCATTTACAAAGCTAAAATATCTTATATTTTGAAACGGAGGGAGTATCGTGGCCCAGTTCGGAGGATTTCATCGACTGGCCCATCGGTAGTTTCCCAGAGTCAAGCCTAGGAGAGCACAATTATGTATCGATGTGCCGGCCAGTATTGTTAACTATGAGAACTAAAAGCAATTTCAAGCCCAGTCAATTTTAATAATTACGGGACCTAGGAAAATAGACATATTTCTCAATTAACAGAAAAGCACAACTCCAGTCGAAACTTAAGAAACTATAACCAAAATTTAAGAAACAACAATCATGGAGAAGCATAGGAGACACGACCTTAACACCTTGTCCCACTCATCTCACTCTTGTCACCTCTCCACTGTCACACTCTACTTTCCCCCTCACGTTCCATCAGCTGGCCATAGATGCATCGCCTCCTCCCGACGGGTCCGATGACCAAGATCACGCCATGGCGGGCCGCGGTGAGCACTCGTGACGTGCAGGTCTACGAGGCCCGCCACCTTTGGAGCTCAGTGGAGGTGATTGACCTCTTAGTGGTACCGACTTCAATCTGTCATCGTTTGCCGTGCGACCACGTGCGCCGACAAGGGCAACAATGACAACCATGGCTGTTGCGGGGATGTCATCTACGATGCTGCAAATAGGCCGATTTGATCCCCCTCTAGGCTACGCTACTCGGCGCCGGAGGGAGATTAATGCGGGGACCGCCGACATTATCTAGTAGATTGATCATCCGCTAGGGTTCGACCCCATGCCGAGATTTGCTCCTAGTCGCTTCACTCCTTCTCCCCTGCCAGGGTTCGCTCCTCTCGCACCGGCCATGGCGTCACCACCGCAAGTTGCTGCAAGTCCGCCAGTTCGTGCACCCGCACCAACAACTCCATCGTCGGTGATACTTGCATCAGCGGGACCCATAACTTCGGTGGCTCGTCCCGTTGTAAGTTCTGAAATTCCCCCTTCCTAATTTAGGCGGTTAGATTTTTTAGGGGTTTCCTAGATCCGTGCAATTTTCTCTAACACATTGATTAGATTTTTGAGTAGTCGATTGAAGCGTAGATATGTAGGCTTGTGTATAGATGATGGCAGTGAAAATACGGCCAAAATAATAAATAGGTTTTTATTGTCATATCTCAATTAGTTCATAATAGTTTCATACTATGCTATAACTGTATTAATACGAAACATTAATACACATGTGGTATGTAAACAAACCGTGTCTCTAGTTACCTCTAGCGAACTAGTTCATTGGTCATGAGGATGATCTAGGGTTTCGAGATCATGTGCATTTATGCCAATTGATAATAAGGTCATGTCATTAGTTGAATGATGTGATAGAAAACCAACCCAACCAGTTGTATCTTAATGAGATCTAATTACAAAGTTCACCATTAATGATAAACTAAGGAAACCTCGCAACCTGATCCTTAGACTGTGAGGTAATGCAAATCACCATTCTGGAGGGAGCTTAGATGGTTATCAAGTATCACTCCGTGACTGGGTGATCGAAAAGGTGCCACTCAGGTTTCCCAAAGGGGCGTGTAGAGGAGTACATATCAAGACCATGATTTGCCCATCCATGTAACGAACAGATACATTAGTGGCCATCTCGGTGACGTTGCATTAACGAAGCTTGCAAGCGTGTGATTGGGTCACGGAATGCAACGACACGGAAACGAGAAAACAAGTTCATCGGTAATGAGATAGAACGAAGGTATGGAGATACCGTAGATCAAATCTCGGGTGAACTAGGTATCAAGTGGCAAAGGGAATGGGAAACGACTGTTTATGGTTCAAACGACATTATCATCATGGAATGCACATGGGTCATTATGGGCATCCCGGTCCCGCTATTGATCATTGATGGAGATCATGTCTGTGCCATTCTCGAGCTATGGGGAAATACACTTAAGGGTACGATGAGCTAGAGATCCTCTGTAAGTTGGAATCACCATATGAAAGAGAAAAGGAAACCGGAAAAGTTCCGTGAGAGAACCGGAATCGTTCCGGGAAAGTTCCAAAGTCGTTTTGGGGAAATCAAAAGGGAACCGAAAGGTGTTTCGGGTCAAATCGGATTTTGTAATATGTATTTACATATTAATTAATGTAGTTAATATTAAATATAATATTAAAATCTAATTTGAAGGGGTATTCCACTAATGGGCCAAACTTCTTAGGGAAAAAGGGCCCACGAGGGAAAACCGAAGTAGGGAAGGGCCAAGGCCCAGGCGCCTCAAGGGGCCCACCCGACCAGCCTAGGGCTGTGCGCGGGGTGGGGCCCACCCCTGGCCGGCTGGCCCATGAGGCCCATGCGCCTCCCCCTCTCTCCCTTATTTAGTCCCACATGGGAAACCCAAAGGGGAGGGCACACCCATGTGGACAACTTTGAATATTGACCACTGATTCATGACCCGCGAATCCTACCATTGCTGCTAGTTATTGGATCCTCTAATCCATTCCATCATCTAGAAGATACTATTGAAAGTCTTGTTATATTATCTTACCACTATATAATGTACGAATAACTTTGAGTATTAACCATTGGATCAAGACTCGCGAATAACAACAGTGCTAGCTGTTGGATCTTATTTTTTCCATTCTACCGAGTGGTGGTACTTTTTTGACTAAGGTATGTCCCGAAGGAGCGAGATTCTTGAATTAATTAACACGGTAAGTGGATATGTACATGTTACACCAAGGACCTCAAAAAAAATGAAAAATACATCCAAGTCCATACATTTAGCACAAAGGACCCTAAAATCAAATACTTGAATTTTTTGGTAACATGGTCTATAGAAACGAGGGGGAAGATTCTAGAATGATGGAGAAGTGTGTTTCGAGGTTTTTGCATAATATTTCATTGTGATGAAGACTATCAATAGAATCTTCTAGATGCTAGAATGGAAAAGAAGATCCAACGGCTGGAAATGTTGGGATTTGTGAGTCTTGATCCAACAATTAATATTCAAAGTTTTTCGTACACCATATAGTGTTAAGATAGTGGTAATGGTAAGACTAGTACTTGCTTAACAAAAGAAAACAATGCACTTCTAACTTTTAGCAAATCTTGTTGAAGAAGATGCACGAATCTACCATATGCGGGAACTGTATCATAAACTATATATTATGTCAATATGGTCATGACCTTGGCTATTCGAGTCAAAACCAGGAATGTTCATGCATCGTAGGCCAATACACATTGTGAAGCAGCCACAACATTTTTTTGTATTCAAATGTGTCAAAACACATGTTTCTCATTTTTTTCTTAGCACTATATAGTGTACGAATAACTTTGAATATTGACTGTTGGATCAACACGCGAATCCCAACATTGTCACACGTTGGATATTCCTTTCCATTTTAGCAACGAGAAGATACTATTGATAGTATTTCTTTTCTTATCTTACCACTATTATATATAGTGTGCAGACAACTTTGAATATTGATAGTTGATTCATGACCCGCGAATCCCAGCATTGTTGCTAGTTATTGGAACTTCTAATCCATTCTATCATCTATAAGATACTATCGATAGTCTTTGTTATCTTATCTTACCACTATATAATGTACGAATAACTTTGAGTATTGACCGTTGGATCAAGACTTGCGAATCCCAACACTGCTAGCCGTTGGATCTTCCTTTTTCCATTTTACCGGGTGGTGGTACTTTTTTGACTAAGGTATATGTTCCGAGGGAGCGAGATTCTTCAATTAATTAACACGGTAAGTGGATGTGCACATGTTACACCAAGGACCTCAAAAAATGAAAAATATATCCAAGTCCATACATTTAGCACAAAGGACCCTAAAATCAAATACTTGAAAATTTTGGTAACATGGTCTATAGAAACGAGGGGGAAGATTCTAGAATGATGGAGAAGTGTGTTTTGAGGTTTGTGCATATAGCATTTCACTGTGATGAAGACTATCAATAGAATCTTCTAGATGCTAGAATGGAAAAGAAGATCCAACGGCTGGAAATGTTGGGATTCATTAGTCTTGATCCAACAATTAATATTCGAAGTTTTCCGTACACCATATAGTGGTAAGATAGTGTTAATGGTAAGACTAGTACTTGCTTAACAACAGAAAACAACACACTTCTCACTTTCAGCAGATCTTGTTGAAGAAGATGCACGAATCTACTGTATCATAAACTATATATGATGTCAATATGGTCATGACCTTGGCTGTTCGGGTCAAAACCAGGCATATTCATACACCATATAGGCCAATACACATTGCGAAGAAGCCAGAGAATTTTTTGTATTTAATGGTGTCAAAACACATGTTTCTCATTTTTTTCTTAGCACTATATAGTGTATGAATAAGTTTAAATATTGACCGTTGGATCAAGACGCAAATCTCTACATTGTTAGACATTGGATCTTCATTTCCATTTTAGCATCGAGAAGATACTATTGATAGTCTTTCTTTTCTTATCTTACCACTATTTTTATATATAGTGTGTGGACAACTTTGAATATTGATCGCTGATTCATGATCCACGAATCCCAACATTGCTGCTAGTTATTGGATCCTCTAATCCATTCCATCATCTAGAAGATACTAATGATAGTCTTTGTTATCTTATATTACCACTATATAATGTGTGAATAACTTTGAGTATTGACCGTTGGATCAAGACTCGCGAATCCCAACATTGCTAGGCGTTGGATCTTCTTTTTTCCATTCTAGCATCTATTAATAGTCTTTCTTACCTTAGCATATCATATCATACCACTATATAGTTTATGAATAACTTTAAATATTGACAGTTGGATCAAGACTCGTGAATCCTAACACTTCCAGCCATTAGAACGTCTTTTCCATTTTAGCATGTAGAAGATTATATTGATAGTCTTCATCACAATGAATGTTATGCACAAACCTCAAAACACACTTCTCCATCATTCTAGAATCTTCTCCCTTATCACGCTATAACATGCACTTGCATATACCATCCAAGCTCCATCCGAGGGACAAAAATAAACTGAAGCACCAAAAAAATCTCACACTTACTCTCTAGTTCTTAGACTACACAATTTTAATTAGAATATAAATTTGAAAAAAGTATGAAAATTAATTTATGCAAATTCGGTAAAATTATATGCCTATTTCTTTTGAATAAATATATGCATGTATTTGAACTATTAAATGGGTAACAATTTTTTTATTGTCTAGTGTCTAAAAAATTATACATAGTTGAAAACTGGGGTGTAAGTGTGAGATTTTTTCTTTTCTACATTGCTTTGGATCAGTTTTGTCCATCGGATGAATATTGGGTGGTAGATATAGGGGGCATGTTGATCTGAGGCCCCCTAGCAGTGGGCACGTGGGGTAGTAGTTGAACAACTTCAGAAAATATTTAAAATCCAAAATATAAGCATTAGCAGCAAAGTCAGTTTACAGCCAAAATACACCCTTCCTAGTGCCAAAAGAGACCCTGCCTCCGACTACTACTACATTAACTAGTAAATAAGTGGTACTTATCTACAACTAAATTAACTAGTAATACATCATTACCATCGCATTAGGATCACTTAGCCGAAGATTAAGATTAATTCATATTGTCGATGCAAACGCAGAAATACAACACCTTGATCATCCGGTACTATCCATCAGCCGCGATAATGTACCACGGCGGCACCGTGAGGAACGTCAGATCTTCGAGGCCAATACTGCCGGGCGACACGCAGCTCGTCGACTCAATGACCCAGTAAGGGTGTCCATCGATAAGTCCACCGATGACTGCAGGTAAGTCACACACAACTTTACCCTGTACCAGGGCCACGAGCACGAGGCTGCCTTGACGCACACCGAGGAAACAGTGGCAGCCTGGCCGAGCTCGCCGATAATGAGGCTGAACACGGTAGCGTCATGACTGTAGACGATGACCATGGATCGCAGAAAGGACGGTAACAACATCGTTACTATACACTCCATGGGTTGGCCGTACGATAGCCTATGCACTTGTACCTTGTGGACGTCATTGAGGTGCAAAAGGAGTGTGACCGGTGAGGTGGTAAATATGTAGCCAACCTCCGTGCAGCCACACGGGCTGTACGGGCATGCGGTCTTGTGGTCGTCGAGCTCGTGGTAGGCGACCATGGTGAGGCAGCTGTCGTGGGGTCATAGAACAGTTATTGGCACTAGCTCGCTTTGTCCATTGCCGGCTAGCTCTTGGTGGAATCCATCGACGCACCCAGCATTGGAGTGGTTCCCTAGAAGCTCGGCTCGCCGATGTAGTGCCCGTAATCCAAGTTTTTATGCAGTATTGAGGTTTTTTTTTGAATGAAGGCTGCAGAAAGTGATATGTGAGAGTAAATAAGGTACTTATTACCCTGTAAAGTACTATACCAGACAAACATATCCTACCCGCGTGAGTGGTAAGAAGGTCTACGCCTTTTTTTTGGAAATGGAGAAGGTCTACATCTAGAGAGAGACAGAGAAACCTGGGGCTTGACACAAAGTGTACAGTGTTGCAGGGGAGAGAACGAGGACTGCATGCATGTCTTCAACACCATCTGCATTTTATTCTATCTACTTGTCTCTTCTAGCTCTTTCGTTTCTCGACATGGAAGATTCATTTTTCTTCTCCATTTCTTTCTTGTGGTTAAAGCTTGTCCAGATATAGAGTAATAGTAGTAGTACGGTTGAACTAGTACTCCAGTAATACGGAGTATATGTCTTTTTATACTCGAGTTGTACTACTAGTACACCAATAGTAATACTTATGTCTTCTTTTTACTATACTCTAGTAGGTAGGGCGGCGATGGCTATTTGTGGCTTTTTACTACTCCTAGGGCGGCGGGCAGTGGTGATAGTAGGGTTCTAGTAGTACGGAGTAGTACTCGAGTACTCCTGCTCACTGATTCATGAATTAAGACTTCAGTAGTGTACTGCAGTCCTGTACTACTCAGATGCAGTTGTCATCGTACCATATTTCCTAGGGAGACACCAGTGACAGATGTGCTCAATGCACGTCCTAGGTGGGCCCCAATGCCTAGCGATTGGATAAAGCCTTGCTGCCTGAGCACACATCCAAGGCAATTTATTTCGCTACTCTCTACTACTATTACTCGGTGATTTTCTCTCTGCTCGCTCTTCATTTCATGGCATGGCACGCAGCCTCCTAATTATAAAAAGCATTATAAAAGCCTCAAAATGTAAAATTATAGAGGGAGAGCATCACGAAAAGCCTCACAAATTTCAAATTCTGAAAACAACACAGAAAAGCCTAGTTTTTGAAGATCATGGTGGCAAACTTGTAGGAGTAATTTTTGTTGGCCTCTATGGCAAACTGGTGCTCGGTCGCCAAACTTGAACGAAGTAAGGGACATAGCAACCCTACAAAAAAATTAGGTAGAGAGCACGGGGATATCAATCCCGGATCCAATCGTGGGTGGCCACGACGAGTGAAAGTTTGACAAGATTCAAATTCTTGCTAAGAATATGCATGCCTAGAAATTTGAACGTGTTTTCAAAACAATCAAAGAGGCTATGACTCACCATGTTTTGAAATTTTGGTTGTGTTTCGAAATTAACTTCATACCTTGCAAAAATCTGTTTAGTGGACCCACCAGGCAGTCAATGTATCGAGAATGAGTGAAAGTTTGGAAGATTCAACTTCTTGCTAATAATATACTTGCCTAGAAATTTTACCGTGTTTTGTAAACAATCAAAGAGACTATGGCTCACTGTGTTTTGAAATTTTGGCTATGTTTCGAAATTAACTTCACACCTTGCGATAATCTGTTCAATGGACCCACCATGGAGTCAATGTATCGAGAATGAGTGAGAGTTGTTTGACAAGATTCAACTTCTTGGTAAGAATATGGATGCTTAGAAATTTGATCATGTTTTTAAAACAATCAAAGAGGCTATGACTCACCGTGTTTTGAAATTTTTGCTGTGTTTCGAAATTAACTTCACACCTTGCGAAAATATATTCAGTGGACCCACCACCAGGCAGTCAATGTATCGAGAACGAGTGAGAATTTGGAAAGATTCAACTTCTTGCTAAGAATATGCATGCCTAAAAATTTGACCGTATTTTGAAAACAATCAAAGAGGCTATGACTTACCGTGTTTTAAATTTTGGTTGCGTTTCGAAATTAACTTCACACCTTGCGATAGTAAATTCAGTGGACCCACCAGACAATCAATGTATCAAGAATGAGTGAGAGTTTGGCAAGATTCAACTTCTTGCATAGAATATGCATGCCTAGAAATTTGACAGTGTTTTGAAAACAATCAAAGAGGCTATGACTCACCATGTTATGAAATTTTGGATGCGTTTCAAAATTGACTTCACACCTTGTGAAAATCTATTCAGTGGACCCACCAGGCAGTCAATGTATCGAGAACAAGTGAGAGTTTGGCAAGATTCAACTTCTTGCTAAGAATATGCATGCCTAGAAATTTGACCGTGTTTTGAAAACAATCAAAGAGGCTATGACTCACCATGTTTTGAAATTTGGTTGTGTTTCAAAATTAACTTCACACCTTGTGAAAATCTGTTCAGTGGACTCACCACCAAGCAGTCAATGTATCGAGAACGAGTGGGAGTTTGGGAAGATTCAACTTCTTGCTAATAATATGCATGCCTAGAAATTTGACCATGTTTTGAAAACAATCAAAGAGGCTATGACTCACCGTGTTTTAAAATTTTGGCTGTGTTTCGAAATTAACTTCACACCTTGCGATAATCTGTTCACTAGACCCACCATGCAGTCAATGTATCAAAAACGAGTGAGAGTTTGGAATGATTCAACTTCTTGCTAAGAATATGCATGCCTCGAATTTTGACCATGTTAAAACAATCAAAGAGGCCATGCCTCACCATGTTATGAAATTTTGGTTGTGTTTTGAAATTAACTTCACACCTTGCAAAAATCTGTTCAGTGGACCCACCAGGCAGTCAATGTATTAAGAAGGAGTAAGAGTTTGGCAAGATTCAACTTCTTGCTAAGAATATGCATGCCTAGAAATTTGACCGTATTTTGAAAACAATCAAAGAGGCTATGACTCACTGTGTTTTGAAATTTTGGCTATGTTTCGAAATTAACTTTATACCTTGCGAAAATCTGTTCAGTGGACCCACCAGGCAGTCAATGTATCGAGAATGAGTTAGAGTTTGGAAAGATTCAATTTCTTGCTAAGAATATGCATGCCTAGAAATTTGACCGTGTTTTGAAAACAATCAAAGGGACTATGACTCACCGTGTTTTGAAATTTTGGATGTGTTTGGAAATTAACTTCACACCTTGCAATAATCTAGTAAGTGGATCTACTAGACAGTCAATGTATCGAGAACGAGTGAGAGTTGTTTTGCAAGATTTAACTTCTTGCTAAGAATATGCATGCCTAGAAATTTGACCGTTTTTGAAAACAATCAAAGAGACTATGACTCACCTTGTTTTGATATTTTTGCTGTGTTTCAAAATTAACTTCACACCTTGGAAAAATTTGTTCAGTGGACCCACCAGGCAATCAATGTATCGAGAACGAGTGAGAGTTTGGCAAGATTCAACTTATTGCTAAGAATATGCATGCCTAGAAATTTAATCATGTTTTGAAAGCAATCAAAGTGGCTATGACTCACCGTGTTTTCAAATTTTGGCTCTGTTTTGAAATTAACTTCACACCTTGCGAAAATCTGTTCAGTGAACCCACTACCAGGCAGTCAATGTATCAAGAATGAGTGGGAGTTTGGAAAGATTCAACTTCTTGCTAAGAATATGCATGCCTAGAAATCTGGCCGTATTTTGAAAACAATCAAAGAGATTATGACTCATCGTGTTTTGAAATTTTGGTTGTGTTTCGAAATTAACTTCACACGTTGCGAAAATCTGTTCAGTGGACCCACCACCAGGTAGTCAATATATCGAGAACAAGTTAGCGTTTGGAAAGATTCAACTTCTTGCTAAGAATATGCATGCCTAGAAATTTGACCATGTTTTGAAAATAATCAAAGAGACTATGACTCACAGTGTTTTGAAAATTTGGTTGTGTTTCGAAATTAACTCCACAGCTTGCAAAAATCTATTCAGTGAACCCACCAGGTAGTGAATGTATCGAGAACGAGTGAGAGTTTGGAAAGATTCAACTTCTTGCTAAGAATATGCATGCCTAAAAATTTGACCATGTTTTGAAAACAATCAAATAGGCTATGACTCGCCATGTTTTGAAATTTTGGTTGTGTTTCGAAATTATTTTCACACCTTGCGAAAATCTGTTCAGTGGACTCACCACCAGATAGTCAATGTATCAAGAACGAGTGAGAGTTTGGAAAGATTCAACTTCTTGCTAAGAATATGCATACATAGAAATTTGACCGTGTTTTGAAAACAATCAAAGAGGCTTTGACTCACCATGTTTTGAAATTTTGGCTGTGATTCGAAATTAACTTCACAACTTGCGATAATCTGTTCACTAGACCCACCATGCTATCAATGTATCAAGAACGAGTGGGAGTTTGGAATGATTCAACTTCTTGCTAAGAATATGCATGCCTCAAAATTTGACCATGTTTTCAAAACTATCAAAGAGGCTATGACTCACCGTGTTATGAAATTTTGGTTGTGTTTCGAAATTAACTTCACACCTTGCAAAAATCTGTTCAGTGGACACACAAGGCAGTCAATGTATTGAGAAGGAGTAAGAGTTTGGCAAGATTCAACTTCTTGCTAAGAACATGCATGCCTAGAAATTTGACCGTTTTTTGAAAACAATCAAAGAGGCTATGATTCACCGTGTTTTGAAATTTTGGCTGTGTTTTGAAATTAACTTCATACCTTGTGAAAATCTATTCAGTGGACCCACCAGGCAGTCAATGTCTCGAGAACGAGTGAGAGTTTGGTAAGATTCAACTTCTTGCGAAGAATATGGATGCCTAGAAACTTGACCATGTTTTAAAAACAATCAAAGAGACTATGACTCACCGTGTTTTGAAATTTTGGCTGTGTTTGAAAATTAACTTCACACCTTGCAATAATCTATTCAGTGGATCCACCAGGCAGTCAATGTATCGAGAATGAGTGAGAGTTGTTTGGCAAGATTCAACTTCTTGCTAAGAATATGCATACCTAGAAATTTGACCGTGTTTTGAAAATAATCAAAGAGGCTATGACTCACCGTGTTTTGAAATTAACTTCACACCTTGCAAAAATCTGTTCAGTGGACCCATCAGGCAGTCAATGTATCGAGAACGAGTGAGAGTTTGTCAAGATTCAACTTATTTCTAAGAATATGCATGCCTAAAAATTTGATCATGTTTTGAAAACAATCAAAGTGGCTATGACTCACCGTGTTTTCAAATTTTGGCCGTGTTTTGAAATTAACTTCACACCTTGCGAAAATCTGTTCAGTGGACCCACCACCAGGACGTCAATGTATCAAGAACGAGTTAGAGTTTGGAAAGATTCAACTTCTTGCTAAGAATATGCATGCCTAGAAATTTGGCCATATTTTGAAAACAATCAAAGAGATTATGACTCACCGTGTTTTGAAATTTTGGCTGTGTTTCGAAATTAACTTCACACCTTGCGAATATCTGTTCAGTGGACCCACCACCAGGTAGTCAATGTATCGAGAACGAGTTAGAGTTTGGCAAGATTCAACTTCTTGGTAAGAATATGCATGCCTAAAAATTTGACCGTGTTTTGAAAACAATCAAAGAGACTATCACTCACCGTGTTTTGAAATTTTGGCTGTGTTTTGAAATTAACTTCACACCTTCCAAAAATCTGTTCAGTCGACCCACCATGTAGTCAATGAATCGAGAACGAGTGAGAGTTTGGAAAGATTCAACTTCTTGCTAAGAATATGCATGCCTAGAAATTTGACCGTGTTTTGAAAACAATCAAAGAGGCTATGACTCACAGTGTTTTGAAATTTTGGCTATGTTTTGAAATTAACTTCTACCTTGAGATAATCTGTTCACTGGACCCACCAGGTAGTCAATGTATCGAGAATGAGTGAGAGTTTGGAATGATTTGAAGAATATGCATGCCTCGAAATTTGATCATGTTTTTAAAACAATCGAAGAGGCTATGACTCACCATGTTTTGAAATTTGGCTGTGTTTCGAAATTAACTTCACACCTTGTGAAAATATGTTCTGTGGACCCACCAGACAGTCAATGTATCGATAAAGAATGATAATTTTGCAAGATTCAACCTCTTGCTAAGAATATGCATGCCTAGAAATTTGACCATGTTTTGAAAACAATCAAAGAGGCTGCGACTCATCGTGTTTTGAAATTTTGGTTGTGTTTCAAAATTAACTTCACACCTTGCGATAATCTGTTCAGTGGACCCACTAGGTAGTCAATGTATCGATAACAAGTGAGAGTTGTTTGGGAGGATTTTACTTCTTGCTAACGATATGGATGCCTAGAAATTTGATTGTGTTTCGAAAACATAAAAGAGGCTATGACTCACCGTGTTTTGAAATTAACTTCTTACCTTGCAAAAATCTGTTCAGTGGACCCACCAGGTATTCAATGTATCGAGAACAAGTGAGTGTTTGGAATGATTCAACTTGTTTCTAAGAATATGCATGCCTAGAAATTTGACCGTGTTTTGAAAACAATCAAAGAGGCCATGACTCACCATGTTTTAAATTTTCGTTGCATTTCGAAATTAACTTCATACCTTTCGATAATCTATTAAGTGGATCCACCAGGAAGTCAATGTATCGAGAATGAGTGAGAGTTCGACAAGATTCAACTTCTTGATAATAATATGCATGCCTAGAAATTTGACCTTGTTTTGAAAACAATCAAAGAGGCTATGGCTCACTGTGTTTTGAAATTTTGGCTGTGTTTCGGAATTAACTTCACACCTTGCGAAAAACTGTTCAGTCGACCCACCCCTAGACAGTCAATGTAATGAGAACGAGTGAGAGTTTGGAAAGATTCAACTTCTTGCTAAGAATATGCATGCCTAGAAATTAGATCGTTTTTTGAAAACAATCAAAGAGACTTTGACTCACCGTGTTTTGTAATTTTTGTTGTGTTTCGAAATTAACTTCACACCTTGCAAAAATCTGTCTGGTGGACCCACCAGGAAGTCAATGTATTGAGAACGAGTGAGAGTTTGGAAAGATTCAACTCGTTGCTAAGAATATGCATGCCTAGAAATTTGATCGTGTTTTGAAAACAATCAAAGAGGCCATGACTCACCGTGTTTTGAAATTTTGGCTGTGTTTCTCAACTAACTTCACACCTTGTGATAATCTATTCATTGGACCCACCAGGCAGTCAATGTATCGAGAATGAGTGAGAGTTTGGAATGATTCAACTTCTTGCTAAGAATATGCATGCCTCAAAATTTGATCGTATTTTGAAAACAATCAAAGAGGCTAAGACTCACCGTGTTTTGAAATTTTGGCTATGTTTCAAAATTAACATCACACCTTGCGAAAATCTGTTCAGTGGACCCACCAGGCAGTCAATATTTCGAGAATGAGTGAGAGTTTGGCAAGATTCAACTTCTTGCTAAGAATATGCATGCCTAGAAATTTGACCGTGTTTTGAAAACAATCAAAGAGGCTATGACTCAACGTGTTTTGAAATTTTGGTTGTGTTTCAAAATTAACTTCAGACCTTGTGAAAATCTATTCAGTGGACCCACCACCAAGCAGTCAATGTATCGAGAACAAGTGAGAGTTTGGAAAGATTCAACTTATTGCTAAGAATATGCATGCCTAGAAATTTGACCATGTTTTGAAAACAATCGAAGAGACTATGACTCACCGTGTTTCGAAATTTTTCCTGTGATTCGAAATTAACTTCACACCTTGCAAAAATTTGTTCAGTGGACCCACCACCTGGCAGTCAATGTATCGAGACGTGTAAGAGTTTGGAAAGATTCAACTTCTTGCTAAGAATATGCATGCCTAGAAATTTGACAGTGTTTTGAAAATAATCAAAGAGACCATGACTCACCATATTTTGAAATTTTGGCAGTGTTTCGAAATTAACTTCATACCTTGCGATAATCTATTCAGTGGACTTACCAGGCAGTCAATGTATTGAGAAGGAGTGCGAGTTGTTTGGCAAGATTCAACTTCTTGCTAAGAATATGCATGCCTTGAAATTTGGCCATATTTTGAAAACAATCAAAGAGACTACGACTCACCGTGTTTTGAAATTTTGGCTGTGTTTCGAAATTAACTTCACACCTCACGATAATCTGTTCAGTGGACCCAACAGGCAGTCAATGTATCGAGAAGGAGTGAGAGTTTGGAATGATTCAACTTATTGCTAAGAATATGCATGCCTAGAAATTTGACCGTGTTTTGAAAACAATCAAATAGGCTTTGACTCACCATGTTTTGGAAATTTTGTATGTTTCGAAATTAACTTCACACCTTGCGAAAACCTGTTCAGTGGACCCACCAGGCAGTCAATGTATCGAGAAGTGTGTTTTGAGGTTTGTGCATAACATTTATTATGTTGAATACTATCAATAGAAACTTCTAGATGCTAGAATAGAAAAGAAAATCCAACGGCTAGAGATGTTCGGATTCACGAGTCTTAATCCAACGGTCAACATTCAAAGTTATTCGTACACTATATAGTGGTAAGAACTACAAGATATACCAATATACATGTGTATGAAAATTGTTGGCTCATTCAAAATCACCAAGTAGTAGTGTGAATGTCTTTTCTATTAAGCAAAGGACATATAAAATGGTTGTGAATGCCAAAACCTATTTTTCATACAAACAAGACTCATGCCTAGAAACTTGAATACTCTGTCCTACATCTATTGAACCAGGGATACAAGAAAATTAAGCCCAAATCTTCAAAAGAGAAGAAATGTAGGGGAAACAAAGAGGAGGAAAAATAAACTGGAGGCATCGCGAGAGCAGCGAAGAGGAGTAGCCGATATCAGGGCCAAGCTATGATGGGCTGCTGACACGAGGTATAGGGTACAGTGAGTAGTAGTACTAGTAAATTTCATGATCTTTACTATATATGCACGCAAAACAATCTGTGTTTTCTCTCTCCTTCGCTGCCTCCCATCACCATCTTTCCTCCCCTCTCCCCGCGCGCACTGGCCCCGCTGATCTCTCCCTCGTCCATAGCTTGGAAACTACGTATGTGTGCCTTGTACGGTGGCTCTGTGTCTGTCCTGTGTCTGGCTTGTTCATCAGATGCGTTGCTATACATTGGAAGGAAACATTTTGGATCTTGTCGGCATTTTAAAGTAGGAGTACTAAGTACTACTATGTACTCACCAATCTGTGTATTTTTTGGCAAATTTTCCCAGATTCGAGAACTAATTCCAAGTTTGACCCCTATGAGGAACTAATTCGGAATCTGACCCCTCGGGTCGGCGCCATTTTAAACAAACCCAAAGTTATACAAGTCGTCACCAAACGTGACAATAGGGGGAAGCTAGGGAGGTCAGTGCCATTTCACATGGAGCCGACATCGACGCCGTTTTAAATAGAGCCGACCTCCTTCGGTTTGGTTTTTTCTGATGTGTTGGCACCGATTTGTACAACTTAGGCTCCATTTAAAATTGCGCCAACCCTAGAGTCAGATTCGGAATTAGTTCCTCGCAGGGGTTAGACCTGGAATTAGTTCTTGAATCTGGGAATACCCAATCCATACTAGTAGTAGCAAATCAAACGTTCAAACTTGTCCAGTTTCAAAATTAATTCCACACCTCGCGATAATCTATTCAGTGGACCCACCTAATAGTCAATGTATAGAGAATCAGTGAGAGATATAGTGTACAAGTAACTTTGAATATTGACCGTTGGATCAAGACTCGTGAATCCGAACATTTCCAGCTATTGGACCTTCTTTTCCATTCTAGCATCTAGAAGATCCTATTTATAGTCTTCAACACAATAAATTCTATGCACAAACCTCTCAAAACACACTTCTCCATCATACTAGAATCTTCTCCCTTGTTTCTCTAGACCATGTTACCAAAAATTTCAAGTGTTAGGTAGCTAATAATATTTGACTTCTACACATGATGATACAAAGTAGAAGAACCAAATATACACCCATACTTCATAGATGTTGATCAAATTTATATTTTTTATGCTTTACCTATTATAATTTTCTATAGTGATGATAAGTCAGATGTCTATTATCCAAGCCTCATGTGGTGGGAACGTGCAACCTACTAGTACTATATAGTGGTAAGATTACTAGTAAGTTGCATGTGATGTGCACGTGAGACTCAGATAATAGACGTCTAACATATCATCATTGTATAAATTATAATAGGTAAAGCAGGAAACATTATAAATTTGATCAACATCTATAAAGTATGGGTGTATATTTGGTCCTACTTTGTATATCACGTAGAAGTCAACGATTATTAGCTATCTAAAACTTAATTTGTTTGGTAACATGGTCTAGAGAAACGAGGGAGCAGATTCTAGAATGATGGAGAAGTGTGTTTTGAGTTTTATTCATAACATTCATTGTGATGAAGACTATCAATACAATCTTCTAGATGCTAGAATGGAAAAGAAGATCCAATGGCTGGCAATATTGGGATTCGCGAGTCTTGATCTTACGGTCAATATTCAAAGTCATATCCGCGAGTCTAACAAATTTCAAATTATAAAAGCATCACATAGTTGTAAACAGTCCAACAAAACGTACCACATATTTAAAATTATAAAAAGCCTCATAAATTTTGAAATAGCCTCACAAGTTTCCAATTCTAGAAAGCAACACGGATTCATAAAAAGCCTCACAAATTTCAAATTATAAAAAGCAACACAAAGAGCCTGACAATTTTCAAAATATAAAAGGGTCATATACTTATAAACATCCTCACAAATTTCAACTTATAAAAAGGATAAAAAATCCTCACAAAATTCAAATTATAAAAGGAATCCTATATTTGTAAATATCTCATAAATCTTAGCTTATAAAAAGGATCACAAAAAGACTCATGGATTTAAAATTATAAAAAGCATCGTAAAAAGCTCACAAATTTCAAATTATAAAGGGAGCGATTCCCAAAAAGCCAAACAAATTTCAAATTATAAAAACATCACCGAATAAATCCTAGGTTTTTTGAAGAACTTTTTATGGCTTCGGTGTCAAACTAGTGCTCTAGTGCCAAACTTGAAAGAAAATGGAGATACCATTGAGATATCAAGCTCGTTGGATCGTAGAGGATCCTAAAGTGGGTGGACATGATCCGTGTGAGGTAGGTCTCGACCAATCAGGGCCCGACCCTACGACACATAGAAGAACACCTTGTGCACCCAAGAAGGTGTTTCGTGAATCTTTTTTGGAAATTTTGATGAAATAACATATTGTGGAGCTACCAATGTTTAAAAACGGAGGACATTTCCAGTGAAAATCGGCATGAACTCAGAAAATGGAAGAGAGAGGAGAGAAGGAAAATCAATTTTCTATTTCTTGTGGGAAACCCACAAGCTTGGGGTGCACCTTAATACTGATGTAATCGCAGGTGCCTCGCGGGTGAGCATCAAAGGGACTGAGGCTAGCTAGGACTATGATTCTGATGTTTACATGTTTGCTAGATTCTTTTGGCGTATAGACCGATGTTTCGTGCTTGCTTGATTTTGTAGGCGCCGTAGCCTTTTTGACGTGCCGCGGTGATGGCCATTGGGGAGAGCACGTGGCATGTTGGGCGCAGTTGAATTTTCAAATCAATGTGACATTAAATATTTTCAAATCAATGCCGTATAAGGAGATGATTTACATGGACTGTATAGAGGTTATTTTTTATCCATGGACTTTGATATACTACTAATCCGTATTTCACTTGTAATGATTGATATTAGTAATTAAAGAATACATGCGGTTTCCCAGGCTTCTTACGTTTAGTATTAATTACTCTAATTCACGTGAGTAATTAACGTGGGTTTCTCTGTATTGGCACCCTTCTTTCCTTGAACGCATGCAAAAATTAAGGGGAGGAAGTAATTTCACCTTCCTCGGTAATACAAGAGCTTTTATTGCGTCACAGTGGGAGATGAAATGACAAACATAGTACTTATGCTAGTAGATCGCAAACATCGTTCCAATTTGCACTTGATAATAATATTCAATCTCTGAACATTATTATAGAAAGGAAGTAGAGGTGAAATTAAACAAAATTAATCCTAAGACTTCTTCGTCTTCTTAGACCTGGATCCTTCCGCTGTCACCTTCGTGCTGGCGTCATCTTTCCGCTTCCCATGGCATCCCCAGCCCTCGCCATCTTCTTCTTCAATCCTCCCGCCTCTTTCTCCTTCCTTTTCCCATTGCCGATGAAGGCGGGATCGAGTGCACTCTTCTTGGAGACGAAGTCGAGAAATGGCCATAAGTCTTCCGACCCCTCATCCTCCTGCTACCTTTTCTTCTTGCCAATGGAGGATGGATCGAGTGAACTCTTCTTGAAGACGACGTCTCCTTCATAGAGGAAAGACCAAGTATCCTCCTTCCCCTCCTCCTCCTCCTATTTGCTCTCTTCTGGCGCCATCCCTCCATCAGATGATGGTAAGCAGGGTCCTCGTTAGAAAAATTACTTTCCGGTGTATCGGAATAGTATGGCCCGTCAATGGAATCCCCACTATCACCATGGTAGGGACTGATATCCCCATTTGCATGTGTGTTGGAATCGAAAATGGAGGTGCACTGATCGGAGCAGCTGCGCAGTATTTTTGTGTGTGTGGTGGCTTGACCGGCCTAAAGGGATAGGGAGAGACAGAGACAGTTCTTCGCTGTGTGCATCGTGTCTGGATGGGAGAGGTGGTCGTTGTTGATGGCCACTTAAAAAGGCTTTCTCGGGACATCCAGGAGTTGCCACGTGCCGTAGGAGCACCCTGTCAGTTCCCTTCCATCGTTTTTTACAAGAGTTTCCTTCCATCGTTTTTTTACAAGAGTTCCCTTCCATCGTCGAAACAAGATCGAACGGTTGGAAATCCTTCGCTCGGAGAGCATCAACAGCGAGGATATTGAAAGTACCACCACATGTTGGGGAGGTTTTTGCACATAACAACAACCATAGACCTTTTCTGTGCAAAATACAGACATTTTCTATAATCGTTGCACATAATACATAACCAGTCATTGAATGTTTCTTAGTTTTTTATGGTAAACATTTCATAGTTAATTAGATAATATATTACTAACATATCATTTTTATCTAAATTAATAATAGGTAAATCTCAAAAAATAATTATAATTTTGAGCCACATCCATAAAGTATCTGGTGTATTTTTGGTTCTTGTAAGTTGTATCATTTAGAAATCAACATATTAGTAGGTACATAATACCCGACATGCTCTAGAAAAATGATATATAGATTCTATAATGATGGAAAGTGTGTTTTGAGGTTTATGCCTAGCGTTCATTGTGCTAAAGACTATATCAATAGAATCTACTAAATATTAGAGTGGAAGGAAAATCATCGGTTAGCAATGTCGGGATTTCTAGTCTTGATCCAACGGTTAAACTTCAAAGTTATTCGTACACTAAGATTATTCGTACACTAAGTTAATGAAAGTACCGGGGTATGCTAAGATAATTAAATGCATAACATATCATTAGAATCTTCGTCGTTTTTGCATAGCATTCATTGTGCTAAGGACTATCGATAGAATATTCTACGTGCTAGAATGGAAAAAAGATCCAAGAGTTAACATTGTTGGGATTTGCCAGTCTTGATTCAATTTTCATTGTTCAAAGTTACTCATACATTATATAGTGGTAAGATTTGCAAGAAGTCACACACTACTTCCTACTAGTAAAAGGCACGTGCTACACTCGTATATACTATATGAAATGTGATTTAGCGAACATTAAGTTGTTATTAACCAATAGTCTTGTTAAAGAAAAAGAAATACATTAAGTATATTAATAATAACTATCTACACATATTGAGAATACAACCTACTATGCTATGATTTTTTTGCGGCGGGGGGGGGGGGGGGACATGATGGTTCTAGAACATGGTGGAGTTTGCTCTAGGTACTACTCCTTCAACACGAATCCAGCTGCTCTAAACCATTGGATCTAATAGCCCAACCGTCAGGATTGGTGCTATGGATCCAATTCAAAACTGCTCCACTATAGTAGTAGAGATAATTCGAAAACATTGGCGATGATGCTATATGTGCATGACCGAACAACTTTCGGATAATCTCAAGGAAAAACAAGGCCGCATGTATCAATGAGCGTGAATGGACAATAAGAGTTGTGAGGACAGATTACTTGAGGGGCCTAGCAACCCCACATTTCTTCTTGTTTTTTAATGAGCTTACCTTATGGGTGGCCTTGATGTCATTGCTCAGATGCACTATATTATTTACGTTAGTGGAATAGTGGGTTCCCCAAATTTTCTTTTAAACATAAGGTTGAACACTCCCAGTCGTAGTGATTCAAAATATATCGATAAAGGGGATTTATTTATTGGGTGTCCGAGTGGTTGACTCCACATGTCATTGTCATGTAGACATGATTTCTGCTAGGAAGGGTAAACACTAATGAATTCTTATAGGAAGTCTAGGAAATTGGAAATTATGTTCCATTGATAAACCTTCGCGCTCCTCTTCCTAGTCAGATTTTAGCATTTCAATACAAAAAGGTTGTTGGACATGCTCTAAAACCTAATAATTTTTCTTTTTAAATAAGGACAATAGTGATTAGCTCGACTAATTAATTGTGGTCTACGTATGTTGTACTACTGTACTTCATAGAATATGCTATATGTGCATGATCGAACAACTTTTGAAAAACCTGAAGGAAAATGTGGCCGCATTAATCAATGAGCACGAAGTAAGGATGGCAATGGGTAGGGTATGAGTAGGGTAGAGCAATATTATACCCACCCCCGTTTAGTCAATGGGTAGAAACTTTTATCCATACCCATACTCGCGAGTAAAAAACTTTACCCATGCCCGTACCCATGAAAATTATTGAAGTTTAGAAGTCATAGTATCATACTCTTCCCTAGGTTTCTCGTCCCCATAGGTTGTAACTCTACAGGTAAGTTTTACTACTATATCAGTATAAATGGGTAGGGTATGGGTATACCTACCCGTTCCCGTATCCATGACTTAACGGGTTAGGGTATGGGTACTACCCATGGGTATAAAAGTGTGCCCATACCTGATGTCTACGCACTTCTATTCTTGTAGACAGTTGTTGGGCCTCCAAGTGCAGAGGTTTGTAGAACAGCAACAAGTTTTCCCTTAAGTGGATCACCCAAGGTTTATCGTACTCAGGGAGGAAGTGGTCAAAGGTATTCCCTCTCAAGCAATCCTGCAATCAAGATACAAGAAGTCTCTTGTGTCCCCAACACACCCAATACACTTGTCAGGTGTATAGGTGCACTAGTTCGACGAAGAGATAGTGAAATACAAGTGGTATGGATAATTATAAGTGGTAACGGTGATAGAAAATAACTTGATGGTGTGGAAGAAACTAACGGCAAACTGAAATAAAGATGAAAGAAAGCAAACATGTAACAGATCTAGTTGCAAACGGTGTTTCAATGCTTAGAAACAAGGCCTAGGGATCATACTTTCACTAGTGAACACTCTCATATAAATATATTCTCTTTATGATACTACTATTAACTACTCTCCGGTTGAACACTCTAATCGATGGTAGGGCTATAACAGCACACCTCAAAGTAAGCCTTTCCCATCTAGAAAACCCGACACTGTCACCTTGAGTACTAGATGAGTCCAACAAACACCACAATTTCATAAAGATATCCAACTCCAAATATAACTCATAACAAGTATTTGTAATCTCTAGCCTAAGTGCTACCATGGTGAGCACGCTGTCACTCTCCCACACATGGGGAGAGCAGAGATTCATTAAAGCACTTGAGTAGCAGAATAGATCTATAGATTACAAGCTCATGATCTCAATAAGATCATGCATAGAGAGAGAGATGAACACATAGCTACCGGTAGAACCCTTAGCCTCCAGAGAGAACTACTCCCTCCTCATCATGGGAATCAGCAACGGTGATGGAGATGGTGTTGGAGATCGATGGAGATGGCTCCGGTGGCGGCAGCGCGGAGAACTCCTTCCCCGTCGCCGGTTCACAGGGGAGCACCGCCCCTTAGCACCCTTTCTTCATGGCTTCTTGGGAGCCCTTCCCCATGTAGATGAGATCTATGGGAGAGGCAAAAACGTGGCTTTGGCGGCTGCAAATTCGTGGATTTCTGATTGATGATCTAGGGTTTATGGCTCTGGAGGCTTCTTATAGGCCAGAGGGCAAGGTCGGTGGGTGGCCAGGGGGCCCACACCACCTGGTGGCGCGGCCAGGGCTAGCCCGCGCCACCACATGGTGTGGCTAGGCCCTGGCCCTCCTCCGTCTCGTATTCTGGCTCCGTGAGTCTTCCGGGAAAATATCAACTTTGGCTTTTGTCCCGTCCAATTCCGAGAATATTGATTTTCTGACTTTCCTGGAACCAAAAATAGCAGAAAACAGGCAACTGGCACTGTGGCATCTTGTTAATAGGTTAGTCCAAGAAATCATATGAAAAGTACTCCAAAGTTGGAACAAAACACAAGAAAGTAGATAAAACCAAGCATGGAACATCAAAAATTATGGATACATTTGCAATGTATCAACATCCCTAAGTGATAAAAAGAAAGAATAATTTTTGAGGTGACATGCACCATCATAAACTTGATCAAAGTATTCGTAAAGCATTCAAAGATGGGATCATAGTACTTCAATCATAACATGAAAGACAAAGTTCTAGCAATAAGCAAAGAAACTATTTGGTAACATGAAATGATACAAACAAAAGATACATGAATAACAATGCTTTGCAAGACGTTTGTTTGTTTCACATAAAGGAAACATAGCATAGTAGCATTCAGCTTGCCCCTCATAGAGTAGCAAACATAAAAGCATAGGAAACCTTCAAAGTTCATAAGAGTGACTAGATACAAATAGTTTAAAACAAGCAATATCAATGTATGCATCAATCAACAAGTCTTGGGACAATGCACATAGAACTAAGAATGGCCACTATGCTCTCAAAGTAGGTGCATAAAGATAGAAGGTGGAGACTCAATGTAATGGTGGAAGAAAAGCCTTTGTAAAAGGAAGTAGGGATTCAAGTCTCATAAAGAGCTTCCAAAAATAATGGTACTTATAGCTTTCAGCTCTCATTGCCCTATCATAAGCATCTTGAAGTGATTAAGGTTAAAGTGAACAAACTATGGTGTACATGCTTGACGAAGTATAAGTCAGAAATCTCATGTCCCTTGTATACGAGGGCCGCTCCTCATGCTACTCAAGTTTAGTCACCGGTAAGTTCTTGTCATCGTAAGTACATGTGTATCATAGAGAACCACCAACGGGGTACCCCTTGCCCGATGATACGGAAGAATCTCCATATCAAAATGACAAGGCAAGCAGACAATGAGCATCTCAGCATTCTTCTTATTTACCATGGGAATATGGTGCTTTTTTTTCTCTTTCCTCTTTTCATAATATCTTTTTTTTTCTTCTCTTTTTTTCCAATATAGGACTCTCTTTTTTATAAGAAGAATGCTTCATAGACAGCTCATTATGGTTACACTGCAGGTTTCCACCATGTCAGCATGGATTAGAACAGTGGCCTAGGCGTTTCTCTAACACATATACATAACTCCATGGACTTACAAGCTCCCCTTTCATTTCACACCGACGACATCCATATACAAAAGAGCATGATATCAACTAGGTACAAGTACCAAGTGCAATGTTGAAAGCGTTCCCCATGAAAGCATGGTTCTGCTAATTCCCAACAAATAAGTGCAAGCATATACAACATAGAAGACACAATGGTTCAAGTTTATTAAGGGCAAGTAAAGTAAAGTGTGCCATCAAGTTCGTGAGAGCTTTAATCACTAGTTTTCTCATAACAAGTTTAATTTGGAAGGTAAACAAAAGCATGAATATGCTTGGAATAGCATAAGCTAGTAGGTAGGTATGGTGGACTCTTTGGAATAACTTGGTTTAGGGAGTTGGATGCATGAGTGGAACTCATACTTTGTTGTGGAGGCTAGCAAAACACTGGGAGCGACAAACTAAGAGAGCAATAATGGCCATAATCATGCAGAGCGACAAAACATCATTGATCAAAGCATAAAGTGATACTACAAGTTGAAAACTAAAGGATCATAAAGGCTATGGTGACTTGAGATAGTCATAACATGGTGTGAGCATGCGCCAAGTCAACCCAAATAAAGCATCAAAGGAGAATACCACTATACTATGCTTTAATAGGCTAAAACAACGCATGATTCATCCAAGGCACATTAAGCAATCTCAATTGTTTATAACAAGTCATGCTACAACAAATAATACTAACCAAAAGCCAAAACAATATCAAGCATGGCATGACAAAGTGATGCGCTCGACTTTCGACGTAGAGCTCGTTGGGAACCCCAAGAGGAAGGTACGATGAATATAGCAGCAAGTCTTCCCTCAGTTATGAAACCAAGGTTTAATCGAACTAGTAGGAGCAAGGAAACACCCCAAAGGTGTTACTTGCTAAGCTTTGGCAGGGCGCACTACCGGTGCTAGTAGCAACGTGGAGACCTGCACAACACAACCACAGAACTTTGTCCCCAACTTGCGATGAGGTTGTTAATCTCACCGTGTTTTGCGGAAAACAAAGGATTAAACGTATCGAATGGAAAGTTTGCAGAAAGTAAACACAAAGCAGTAAACAGTTGCAGATTGTATGTAAAGAAAAAGGACCGTGTAAGATCTCACCATGATAAGGTAAGATCCCTATGATTGCAGTGCTAGTCCCTGAATCGAAATGCTAGCACCCATAGTTTAAGATGAAGTACACAGAAACAAAGGTCATTATTACATCGCACATCCAGGAGTATAATGGTTCTTACAACTCACTTAGCCCAAGGCTAAGACACAAGTTCACTTAACATAGCATAATAATAATAGAGTCTTTAGTCTTCATGTGCCACAGGCAAGCATGTCGAGTGTAGACCCGCAACCCTACTCATCATCAGAGTATCCTGCAACATAATAAGTTACATCCACAAGGGTCAATACACTTGGAATTGTATTGGCAAGTGATACCATAGATACTTAGTATAATCCAACAACTACATGAATATATGGCTAAGTGGGGTTATGGCTAGCTTTGCTAAAACTAGTTTAACTTATAGTTTTTGAAGAGTAATATTTTCTCAGTCAAACTCTTAAGGTACCAATGATAGACATCACTGAACCTCTACCCATGTTCACCCACAAGTTTTAACTTAGAGAAATTTGGATGAGGAGATTATTGAACTGCTTCACTGTCTTGAGGCTCAGAAGTTGTCCATAACCGGGGACACGGCTAAGTACTTAGTTTTACCCTCTCGAGAGGTGGTGCACATTCCCCACAAGACTCGACATGCATCGAGACAAGACTTTTCAGAAGCAATCCCTCAGACCACCACGGACGCGTTCCATCCTATCATATCTACCACCTTCTGTCCGTCTGGCTGAGTTCTTGCAACTTAGTTGGTCAAGGCAGAGCCCATATGCCATGTGGTTGCACTGGAAGCTTCATGACAAGAATGTCTCCAATCTCTTTGTTCCTGGGTGGCCATCCACAAGTGTGATACACCAGCTGACCATAGACATGGCCCCTGAGTAACCACTCAACATAATCCAAGCAAGCCCCAATCCACCCAGGTGTTTCATTAATAATAGTTGTTTTCTTAGTCAAACAAAAATAATATCTTTCCATACTATCTTGATATGTATTTTCCACCCACGAATTCTACTAGCATGGCTAAGCATTCTAGCATACGAAGTCTTTTAACTAGGAGATACTACCAAGATATAGTATATATGATAGTATAGCATAGTATAGTAACATAGGAATAATTCTATCATGCTAAGATCTACCAAAATATCACTAGTGCAATAGTTGAAATAATAGGACATAAGATGAAATATCACTTGCCTTGGTAGCTAGGGGAATATGTACAATCCTCACAGCAACAAACTTCACAATCCACACAATCTACACATGATCAATACAACAATAATAATTCAATCAATAAAACATTACAAAAACATGAATGTATGCAAAATGCAATGATATGATCACAACTCTAAAATTTACAGAGTCTACAGTACTGAGGATAGAATACCTCATATAAATGCATAAGAAATACCGCAAAATAATTTATAGAACAATTTTTGTGAGCAAAATACTCCTAAAAAGGTTCTGCCTATAATTCAAATTTTTCAGAGGCAAAATGGTGAAACAAGGCCTCCATAATAAAGGTCTTAATTTTTTTGAATCCATAGACACCAAATTTGTATTTTTCTGATTTTTGGATCGAAAGTTATTGAATTTCTAAGTTAAATACTAAATCTTTCTATTTTTCTATTTAAACGAAATAGCCTGGCGATGTGGCGCTTTCCTGTTGGCTGGTACCGGTTCGGTCAGATCGATCGCTGTGGGCCGTCAGATCTTAAGTAACTACGGACGGATCTGATTAGCCCGTACCCTTTCGTTTAGTGATCTAATCCTATCCGCTAGGATTTGATCGAACGGCTACTAAACATCTCGCCGGAGACTGGCGACGCTAGCGACGACGCGCGGCGGCGGCACATCAGGTGAGTGACGTTCCGGTGATTCTAGAGGGCTAGGGGAAAAGGCAGTCTTACCGAGGGTTTGCGGTGGTCTCGGCGATCTGGTTGGTGGTCGCGATGGAGAGAGGGGAGCTCTGCTGCACTCGGTATTCCTCGCCGGAGTGGCGTCGACGGCGGAGGTCACAGCCACGAGACGGTGGGGTCGATCTGGTACTCGAGTAGACAAATAAAAGGGTTAGGGGAATGCGCCTGGTTCTGCACTATCTAGCAGTGGCCAAAAAGGAGCGGCGGGAACCTTGCCCTTACCGGAAAAACCGTCGAACGGTGGCGGCAGAGGGAGTTCGCCGGACTTGGTCCGTGTCGTCGACCTGGAGCAAGAGGGAGTACGTGGCTTGGTTAGTAGGTGCGCTAGGATATGGTGAAACAGATGGGACAAAGGGGAGGGCGCCGGGCGGCCTGGGTTCACCGGAATTGTCGCCGGAATACCGTCAGTGAGCGGCGGTCCGATCTCGAAATTTGGGGAGCCCGGGGGCTCTCCGGGGGTGGCGACTGGGGGAAATGATAAGGAGGGGTAAGGGGATTAAGTAGAAGCAGTTGCCGGGGGGAATTACTACAAGAAACGGCCGGAATCAATTTGATTTCGAAACGGCAGAGGAGGTGGGGCGGTTCGTCGTCGGGGGTTGAAGACGACGGGGTGGTGGGGTGACGTGGCGTGGGGTCGGTCTGTCAGCGGGAGGGGGTAGTCAGTGGCACGGTAAGAAAAACAGGGGAGAGGGGAAAAGCCGGGTGGGGCTGGTGGGCTGGTTTTGGGCCGAAAGGCCAGAAGCTGTCTGGTGCTTTATTTTTTTTCTCCCTTATTCTTTTTCTTTTTCTAATTCTGTTTTCTCCAAAACTTTTGATTTAAGGATTCAAATTGACCCAAACCAATTTGTGAAAATTTGTAAAACTTCCAATTAGGTTTGTAGGGTATTATAGAACACATTTGTCTTCTAATTCAAAATTTTTAATCAAAAGTATTCACTTGGGCTTAATAGTTAATATAGCATTTTCTTTGATTCCACTTCCAAAAATTCATATCTTTTTATCCATGGCCCAAAATTGCACCAAATTTTTGGAGGACATTCTAAATGCAATGCAATTACATGCCATGATGATATGAGTGCAATGATGATGATTTCAGATGAAATTTTGGGATGTTAGAAATCTAACCCCCTTAAGATGAATCTCGCCCTCGAGATTCGGGTTGGCTAGCAAATAGGTGAGGGTGATCTCTCCGAAGTTCATCCTCTCGCTCCCAGGTTGCTTCTGATTCAGTGTGATGGTTCTACTGCACTTTGCAGAATTTGATTGTCTTGGTACGGGTAATTCTTTCTGCTGTCTCCAGAATTTTAATAGGTTTCTCTTCATAAGTGAGATCATTATCTAGCTGAACTTCCTCCAATGGTATAGTGTATTTCAACGAAGTTTCTTCCATCTCTAGGTGACACTTTTTCAGCCGACTGACATAGAATACATTATGAACCGCTGATAGAGATTCTGGTAATTCTATCTCATATGTCACTTCTCCTTTGCGGCTCAAAATAGCGGGGTGCTAATTTCCCTTTGATTCCAAATCTCTTTACACCACGTAGTGGTGACACTCTGAGATAAGCTCTATCACCAATCTCATAGGTGACCTCTCTACGTTTTGGATCAGCATAGCTCTTCTGCCAAGATTGAGCTACCTTTAGCCTATCTCTCACCATCTTGACTTTCTCTTTAGCCTCTTTGATTAGGTCTGGCCCGAACAAATTTCTTTCCCCTACTCCATTCCATAGCAATGGTGTAGTACACTTCCTTCCATAAAGAAATTCAAACAGAGCCATTTCTATGCTTGATTGATAGCTGTTATTGTAAGAAAACTCTGCGTACGGTAGACTTTCATCCCAACTGGATCCATAATCTAATGCACATGCTCTCAGCATATCTTCTAATATTTGATTGGTCCTTTCTGTCTGCCCATCAGTTTGCGGATGAAATGCAATACTGAATTCTAACCGAGTTCCCAGTGACTCGTGAAGTTGTCGCCCAAAGTGTGAAGTGAATTGAGTCCCCCTATCAGATACGATACTTTTAGGTACCCCATGCAAACATATAATTCTATTCATGTAAATCTTGGCTAACTTTGCACTTGTATAAGTGGTCTTTACTGGTATGAAATGGGCCACTTTTGTCAGGCGATCAACGATAACCCATATGGAATCGTATCCTGATCTAGTCCTTGGCAGTCCAATGATAAAATCCATACCAATTTTATCCCATTTCCAATCAGCTATTGGTAGCGGTTGCAATAGTCCTGCCGGTTTTTGATGTTCTGCCTTTACACGACTACACACGTCGCATAGAGCAATGTGTTCTGCTATATCTTTCTTTAGATTATTCCACAAAAACCTCTCCTTAACATCCATTACATCTTGGTATTGCCAGGATGAATTGAATATGGTGAGTTGTGCGCTTCTTGTAAGATCAACTTCTTAAGCTCAAGATCCCGTGGAATACAAATACGTTCTTCGTACCATAAGGTTCCTTGTTCGTCTACGTGAAATCCTTTTGCTTTGCCTTTACTAATTTTACCTTTGATTTCTTCTATTTCTTTGTCCATCTTTTGAGCTTCTCGGATTCTGTTTATCAGCGTGGGTTGTACTTCCAAGGATGCAAGGTATCCTTCAGGCACAATTTCAAGTCTCAGCTCTCGAAATTGGGCACACAACTCCTCCGGCAGCTCTCCTTTGTTGAGGCCATTCACATAAACCTTGCGGCTTAATGCATTAGCTACTACGTTTGCCTTTCCAGGGTGGTATTGCAAACTTAAGTCGTAATCTTTGATAAGTTCTAGCCATCTTCTTTGTCTCATGTTGAGTTCTTTCTGTGTAAAAATGTATTTCAGACTCTTGTGATCAGTAAACATTTCACAACGCTTTCCCATGAGGTAATGCCTCCATGTTGTTAGTGCATGCACAACTGATGCCAACTCTAGATCATGAGTAGGATAATTTACTTCATGATTTTTGAGTTGCCTTGATGCATAGGCTACAACTTTACCTTGTTGCATTAGTACACCTCCCAGTCCTTGGTGAGATGCATCACAATAGACCTGGAAATCTTTCTCAAGATCTGGCAAACATAACACTGGTGCTGACACAAGTCTCTTTTGCAATTCCTAAAAGCTGTTTTCACAAGCTTCTGTCCAATTAAACTTCTTCTCCTTCTTTAGCAGATCAGTCATGGGCTTTGCTATCTTAGAGAAGTTTTCAATGAACCTCCGATAGTACCCTGCTAGACCAAGGAAACTATGGATTTCCTTAACCGATTTAGGAGGTTCCCATTCTGCCACAGCTGCCACTTTTGCTGGATCAACAACTATACCATTTCCAGATACTAGGTGCCCAAGAAAACCCACTTTATTCAGCCAGAATTCACATTTGCTGAACTTGGCATAAAGTTTATGTTCCCTGAGTTTCTCTAGAATCAGGCGTAGATGTTCTTCATGTTCTTTGTTGCTCTTGGAATATACCAATATATCATCGATGAATACCACTACGAATTTGTCAAGGAATTCCATGAATACCTTATTCATCATGTTCATGAAATAGGATGGTGCATTAGTCAATCCAAACGACATCACTGTGTATTCATACAACCCATATCTAGTGGTGAATGCAGTCTTGGGTATGTCATGCTCTCTAATCTTTAGTTGAATGTATCCTGGTCGAAGATCAATTTTTGAGAACACACATGCTCCCTCTAGCTGATCGAAGAGATCATTTATTCTAGGCAGGGGATACTTATTCTTTATGGTCACTTCATTAAGTGAACGATAATCTATGCATAGCCTCTGACTTCGGTCCTTCTTTTCAACAAACAAGACTGGTGCTCCCCAAGACGATGAACTTGGTTGGATAAATCCCTTTTCTAGTTGTTCTCCTAATTATTTCTTGAGTTCTTTTAACTCGTCAACTGACATCTTATAAGGTCTCTTTGCTATAGACCCTGTTCCTGGCAGCAGGTCTATTAGAAACTCCACATCCCTATCTGGTGGCATGCCAGGTAATTCTTCGGGGAACACATCTGGGTATTCCTTCACTATTGGCACACTATCTAGGCTAACCCCCTTAAGAGAATTAACCTTGCTCCCCTTGGGTTCAAAGTTAGACTTGAACCTGATCCTCTTCTTTGCTGGGGTGGTAAGCATAACAGTCCGCTTGGCACACTCAATCACCCCTTCATAATGGGTCAACCAGTCCATCCCTAATATAACATCTAATCCTTGGGACTCTAGGATTATTAAACTAATCGGGAACTTGTGCTTTCCAATTTCTAGGATGATATGTCGACACCCTGAATTTACTATCATTTCTCCACCCGGAGAACTTACCTTTATAGGACAGCCAATAGTTTCAGTGGTGAGTCCGTTTTTCACTACAAATGCTTTTGCAATGAATGAATGCGATGTGCCAGTATCGAAAAGAATAAGTGCAGGAAAGGCATTAATCTTGAACTTACCGATCATGGCATCAGCTCCTTCTTGGATTTCCTCCACATTAATGTGATTCACATGACCCTTTTGGAATGGGTTTGGCTTAGCCCCATCAGTCTTCTTCTCTGGGCATTCATTGGCATAGTGCCCCGTCTTCTTGCACTTGAAGCATTCCACCTGACTGATGTCTTTCTTTGCTGGCTGATTGTGACGATTCTGTCCATTTTGGTTTCCATGGCCATGACCATTGTGGTTGTTCCTGAATCCACCTTTGTTATGCCCACGATGATTGTTTCCATCATGGTTGTGGTTATTGTTATGATGGTTATTATGATTCCCATTCTTGTGGAATCCTGAACTCCCACTTCCTTCACCATGAGAGCGCTTGTGAGGAGATCCTGATCCATACTTATCAAAATGGTGCTTCCTCTTCCTACCCTCCACTTGTTTCATCTTGTTTTCCAGGATGGTAGCTTTATCACACAAGGATTGATAAGTTGGAACATATGCAACAGATAGTTGCATAGAAATTTCATCATTCAGTCCATCTAGGAACTTCTCCTTTCTCTTTGCATCAGTGTCCACATCGTCGGGTGCATAACGTGACAAATTATTGAACTCTTCGATGTATTCAGAGATACTACGGTGGCATTGCTTGAGGTTATGAAACTCCTTTTTCTTCAACCCCATTATTCCAGCAGAGATGTGTGTGGTGCGAAACCCATCTTCAAACATTGCCCATGTCACTTCCTCAATAGGGTGGGTAATTTGGAAATTATCCCACCAAGCGGCTGCATGACCTTCCAACAAGTGTGCTGCAAATCTGACCTTTTCTGCATCTGTGCACCCAACCATGACTAGGTCCTTATTACAGAACGTAGCCAATCATTTGCTACCATGGGGTCAGTGGTACCAGAAAACTTAGCAGGTCTCAGCCTTAGAAATCTGGTCAGCATATCCAGGGGCGGTGGATTATTCTGGTTGTTGTTATTGTTATTATTGTTGTTGTTCTGATTTTGGGTTGCCATGAATTGAGTCATCATTTGCATCAACTGGGTCTACGCAGCCACAATCTGCTGCATTCCATTGCCATTGTCATCCTCGTTGTTGCGTCGGGGAGGCATCTGTGGGTTTAATAAGGGTAAGTAATGATAGATAACCCCAAATAAAAACAATCAATCAAACAAACAAGCACATGCAAGTTCAACATCACAGCAATGACCAAGTTTTGCGAAAATAAACATACTAGCATAGTCACCCACAAGTCGGTATGACTTATGCAACTCAATAATAATAGACGATAGGTAGATGGAATAGCATCACTATTCCTCCATGTCGACTTCCTCCTCCACTAGTGCAAGTCCTGCTGCTGCGAATCCTGCCTTGTATTCCTCCAAGCTTGTAGTCAAGGCATCGATCTTTGTCTGTAACTCTCTCTTCTGAGTGCGCAGCCTCTCTATCACCTCGTGATCCGCTTCCAGCTCAATGTCCTCAAGCTCTAACTCGGTCTCCAAGTCTCTAATCTTCTTGTTCTTCTCCTGAACTCTCTTCTCTTGGCTCTTGAATTTCTTCTCTTGGTCTTCATACTTCTTCTCCATTACCTTGATTCGATTTTCCTGCTCCAGGAAGGCCTTGTCCTTCTCTTTAAGTTGGACTCGTAGTTCATCGTTGCTAAGCATCACATTAGTCCTATCAGTATCAAGGTGTCTGATGAGGCTCTCTAAGTCCTGGAGGTAGTGACGCACGAGCTTGATAGACTCCTTAGTGGCCTCGTCCAACACAATAGGCTCTCCATCCTCGTCGCGCCTCCCAAAGAAATGGAAGTAGTGGCTCCTGATCTCAGAAGAGTGACGTCCACATAGGCGTCCCAACAGCTCCTGCATAGCGACATCGAGGCCCCTCTCCATGTCATCATGGAGTATCTTGAAGGTAATCTCCCCAGTTTGGGGCTCCGTCTCATGTCCTGGCTGGGTAACTCTGAATCCCCATAAGTCCTTCCTCTAAAACTTCCTCAGCTGAAGTCCCTGAATGGTAGGGATTGGAAGAGCCAGCACTTGGACTAGCTCCAATAGGCGAGTCCCAAAGCGAGTCCCCTTGAAATCCTTAGCCGTGCTGTAGACAAAATTCGGCATCTTTTGCATAGTATGGAGAAAATTTAGTAACACAATGGAGAAAGTAAACACAAGTCACAAAATGAGAAAATCAACCAACAGAACAATCCAAGTAGCAATACATTATTCAACTCAAGCACTCAAGGTTCCAGACATAACTTATTTTTTCCATACCACATAAGTTGGTATGATCAAAATACTAACGTGATAAAAACGCCAAGGGTGGTGGTCCGACTAATATCTCACTCCTTAACCAAGGTGGCAATATGGGCATCCTTGGCAGCAATCTGTTTGTCTTGGTCACATAGCTCCAAAGCTAGGCCTATGATATCCTTACTTAGGCGTTTCACAGTGGCCTTTGAGTCTTGGACAAGACGCTTCTCCTCCTTGAGATCTTCCTGGGTATTGAGCATTCTATACTTGAGTCTCTCCCCAAGTTCCTTAATAGCTCTCCATGCTGCATTCCTTGCAGAGTCAAAGAATGACGGGTGCATTTCAGAGTTGGTGAACATGCAGAATCCCGTACTCTTGGAATCGTCCTCCTTGTTCTTGTACAAATGGAGTTGCACCCACCAATACTCTTGTCCTTCGTCTATCACAGGAAATCCCTTGTACACGGCTTCACCATTCATTCCCAAGCCAAGCATGAGATTCTTGAGTACATTGGGAAATTCTGTCTCACACTCCAGGGTCATAGTCATCAGTGGTCCCTTCTTGACAGATTCATTGATGGTGGACATCTACAAAAATAGATGAGAAGGATGATTAGGGAAAGTTTTACGAGATGAAAAGACAAGTGTAAGGTTGGAATATAGAGTTATTTTTCTAAGGGTTTTCCTTAGTCTAATCCATTCTAGGGTCACGATCCTACATGCAACACAGTGCTCTGATACCATCTGTAAGATCTCACCATGATAAGGTAAGATCCCTGTGATTGCAGTGCTAGTCCCTGGATCGAAATGCTAGCACCCACAGTTTAAGATGAAGTACACAGAAACAAAGGTCATTATTACATCGCACATCCAGGAGTATAATGGTTCTTACAACTCACTTAGCCCAAGGCTAAGACACAAGTTCACTTAACATAGCATAATAATAGAGTCTTTAGTCTTCATGTGCCACAGGCAAGCATGTCGAGTGTAGACCCGCAACCCTACTCATCATCAGAGTATCCTGCAACATAATAAGTTACAGCCACAAGGGTCAATACACTTGGAATTGTATTGGAAAGTGATACCATAGATACTTAGTATAATCCAACAACTACATGAATATATGGCTAAGTGGGGTTATGGCTAGCTTTGCTAAAACTAGTTTAACTTATAGTTTTTGAAGAGTAAGATTTTCTCAGTCAAACTCTTAAGGTACCAATGATAGACATCACTGAACCTCTACCCATGTTCACCCACAAGTTTTAACTTAGAGAAATTTGGATGAGGAGATTATTGAACTGCTTCACTGTCTTGAGGCTCAGAAGTTGTCCATAACCGGGGACACGGCTAAGTACTTAGTTTTACCCTCTCGAGAGGGTGTGCACTTTCCCCACAAGACTCGACATGCATCGAGACAAGAATTTTCAGAAGCAATCCCTCAGACCACCACGGACACGTTCCATCCTATCATATCTACCACCTTCTGTCCGTCTGGCTGAGTTCTTGCAACTTAGTTGGTCAAGGCAGAGACCATATGCCATGTGGTTGCACTAGAAGCTTCATGACAAGAATGTCTCCAATCTCTTTGTTCCTGGGTGGCCATCCACAAGTGTGATACACCAGCTGACCATAGACATGGCCCCTGAGTAACCACTCAACACAATCCAAGCAAGCCCCAATCCACCCAGGTGTTTCATTAATAATAGTTGTTTTCTTAGTCAAACAAAAATAATATCTTTCCATACTATCTTGATATGTATTTTCCACCCACGAATTCTACTAGCATGGCTAAGCATTCTAGCATACGAAGTCTTTTAACTAGGAGATACTACCAAGATATAGTCTATAGGATAGTATAACATAGTATAGTAACATAGGAATAATTCTATCATGCTAAGATCTACCAAAATATCACTAGTGCAATAGTGAAAATAATAGGATATAAGATGAAATATCACTTGCCTTGGTAGCTAGGGAAATAGGTAGAATCCTCACAGCAACAAACTTCACAATCCACACAATCTACACATGATCAATACAACAATAATAATTCAATCAATAAAACATTACAAAAACATGAATGTATGCAAAATGCAATGATATGATCACAACTCTAAAATTTACAGAGTCTACAGTACTGAGGATAGAATACCTCATCTAAATGCATAAGAAATACCCCAAAATAATTTATAGAACAATTTTTGTGAGCAAAATACTCCTAAAAAGGTTCTGCCTATAATTCAAATTTTTCAGAGGCAAAAGGGTGAAACAAGGCCTCCATAATAAAGGTCTTATTTTTCTGAATCCATAGACACCAAATTTGTATTTTTCTGATTTGTGGATCAAAAGTTATTGAAGTTCTAAGTTAAATACTAAATCTGTCTATTTTTCTATTTAAACGAAATAGCCTGGCGACGTGGCGCTTTCCTATTGGCTGGTACCGGTTTGGTCGGATCGATCGCTGTGGGCCGTCAGATCTTAAGTAACTATGGACGGATCTGATTAGCCCGTACCCTTTCGTTTAGTGATCTAATCCTATCCGCTAGGATTTGATCGAACGGCTACTAAACATCTCGCCGGAGACTGGCGACGCTAGCGACGATGCGCGGCGGTGGCACGTCAGGTGAGTGACGTTCCTGTGATTCTAGAGGGATAGGGGAAAAGGCAGTCTTACCGAGGGCTTGTGGTGGTCTCGGCGATCTGGTTGGTGGTCGTGATGGAGAGAGGGGAGCTCTGCTGCGCTCGGTATTCCTCGCCGGAGTGGCGTCAACGGCGGAGGTCATAGCCACGAGACGGTGGCATCGATCTGGTACTCGAGCAGACAAATAAAAGGGTTAGGGGAATGCGCTTGGTTCTGCACTGTCTAGCAGTGCCCAAAAAGGAGCGGCGGGAACCTTGCCCTTACCGGAAAAACCATTGGACGGTGGCGGCAGAGGGAGTTCGCCGGACTTGGTCCGTGTCGTCGACCTAGAGCAAGAGGGAGTACGTGGCTCGGTTAGTAGGTGCGCTAGGATATGGTGAAACAGATGGGACAGAGGGGAGGGCGCCGGACGGCCTGGGTTCACTGGAATTGTCGCCGGAATACCGTCAGTGAGCGACGGTCCGAGCTCGAAATTTGGGGAGCCTGGGGGCTCTCCGGGGGTGGCGACTGGGGGAAATGATGAGGAGGGGTAAGGGGATTAAGTAGAAGCAGTTGCCGGGGGGAATTACTACGAGAAACGGCCGGAATCGATTTGATTTCGAAACGGCAGAGGAGGTGGGGCGGTTCGTCGCCGGGGGTTGAAGACGACGGGGTGGTGGGGTGATGTGGCGTGGGGTCGGTCTGTCAGCGGGAGGGGGTAGTCAGTGGCGCGGTAAGAAAAATAGGGGAGAGGGGAAAAGCCGGGTGGGGCTGGTGGGCTGGTTTCGGGCCAAAAGGCCAGAAGCTGTCTGCTGCTTTATTTTTTTTCTCCCTTATTCTTTTTCTTTTTCTAATTCTGTTTTCTCCAAAACTTTTGATTTAAGGATTCAAATTGATCCAAACCAATTTGTGAAAATTTGTAAAACTTCCAATTAGATTTGTAGGGTATTATAGAACACATTTGTCTTCTAATTCAAATTTTTTAATCAAAAGTATTCACTTGGGCTTACTAGTTAATATATCATTTTCTTTGATTCCACTTCCAAAAATTCATATCTTTTTATCCATGGCCCAAAATTGCACCAAATTTTTGGAGGACATTCTAAATGCAATGCAATTACATGCCATGATGATATGAGTGCAATGATGATGATTTCAGATGAAATTTTGGGATGTTACAGACCGGGATCCATAGTTCACTAGAGGTGGCTCTCCTTAGATAGATAACATGCTGGGTGAACAAATTACAGGGGGGAAATTGACAAACACCGAGAAAGCAATACATGCATATACTAATCATCTTGACTCCTTTGAGACTTGATTGGGCATTACAACATAATACATAGACCGCCATCCAACTGCATCTATGACTAATAATCCACCTTCAGGTTATCATCCGAACCCCCTCCAGTATTAAGTTGCAAACAACAGATTATTGCTTTACGAACTACGTGTAAAGTAAACAATACAATTGTTCTATGAACAAAGGATCTTTGTTTTCTCCCTAGTAGCAACATCACATCTAGTACCTTAGAGATTTCTGTCACTTCCCCAGATTACTAGAGGCATGAACCCACTATCGAGCATAAATACTAACTCTTGGAGTTGCTAGCATCTACTTGGCCAAGATAGCTACTAACAACGGAAAGCATGCAAGATCTCAAATAACAAAGACATGATAGAATCAATAATCAATCTGAAATAGCGTCTCAATATCCATCGGATCCCCGCAAACACAACATGTATGGATTACAAATAGATGATCTTGATCATGAACGGAGCTCACAAGATCTAAACATGAAAGCACAAAGGAGGAGAAACCAGCCATCTAGCTACTACATGGATCCGTAGTCCAAGGATGAACTACTCACGCATCACACCGGAGGCTTGCATGGTGATGAAGAAGGCCTCCAGGGTGAATTCCCCTCTCCGGAAGGGTGCCGGGAAGAGCTTCAGATCCCCAAATCTAGGGACAGAGACGACGATGGCTACATACTCTTTCGTGGATTTTTGATCGGGTACTTACGGTTTTCGTCCCGAGGGCAACTTATAGGCGGAAGGAGAGGCCGAGGGGGTGCTGGGGTCGGCCAGACCACCCACTGGCACGGGCCAAGCCTGGCCGCGCGACCAGGTGGTGTGGCCGGCCCCTGGCCCCTCCCCGTCTCGTATTCTGGCACTTGATCCCTTCCGGAAAAATAGGCACTTTGGCTTTTGTCCTGTCCAATTCCGAGAATATTCATTTTCTGACTTTCCTGGAACCAAAAACAGCAGAAAATAGGCAGCTGGTACTGTGGCTCTTGTTAATAGGTTAGTCCAAGAAATCATAATAAATGTACTCCAAAGTTGGAACAAAACACAAGAAAGTGGATAAAACTAAGCATGGAACATCAAAAATTATAGATACATTTGCAATGTATCACAAAGCATAGGCCACAGTAAAAAACAATCTCTTTTTACCACATAAGTATGAACTTTCCTACTCTTTTCCAAACCAAACCAAACTATTTACAAACCAATGTATGAAAGAGGGGGTCCAACCAATTTATTCAGCAAACTAAGCAAACCAAGCAAACAAAAAACCAAAACGAAAACGAAGAAGAAGAAGCTCCAAGAATAACACAACTATGCATGAAACAATAAAAATGAAGCGTTTGGAAGAAACCTGGGATTTTTATTGATGAAGAAGGGGATGCCTTGGGCATCCCCAAGCTTTGACACTTGTACTTCTTGGATATTTCTTGTGGTGGCATGCGTGGCATCCCCAAGCTTGAGCTTTAGTCCATCCTTCATCTCATTACTCTTTCCTTCCATACACCTGAAATTTTTTCTTCATACAAAACTTCACACAATCTTTATAAGCAACATTAGTGCACTCAAGATAAAAGGTCTTAAGGTTCAGTTCTAACAACAAATAAACTTCCATTAGAACACTAGCTACTGTAGCACTTCCCTCAAAAACTCAATTCCCCAAAAGAACTCAAAAAGGAACCAACAAGAAGCAAATGCAGAAAATGGCAGAAATCTGTCAAAACAGACCAGCAGGTAAAGACAAATTTTTTCGAAGACCTTATGTTACTCAAATCAAAAAGTATTGAACTAACGAAAGTTGGATAACAACCTGGGGCAGAAGCACAAAAAATCACGCCTCAAAAGGATGTACAGAGATTTTACACGAATATTTACGGTGAAGCACAGAAATCTGTTTCGGGACAGCAACTTTCCCAATCATTACTTCTCTCTCATTAGAGGTTACTCTTGGCACAAAAAGCAAATAAAAAGGATAAGGAGCGGTTATTACAGTAGTAATAACTTCCAAGACTCAACTAAAACTTTTGGGTTATCTCCCAATAAGTATTTTTCTTTAATGCCTTTAAGTTAGGCATGATAGTTTGAGAAGATGCTCACATAAGAAATATGAATTGAAGTAAAAGAGAGCATCAAGAAGCAAATTCAAAGCACATTTAAGTCTAACCCACTTCCTATGCATAGGAATCTTGTAAAGAAACAAGTCATCAAAGCACAAATCAACAAGCATAGAAAAGCGAAACAAGTGCAACTTCAACACTTTTAACATAAAGAGGGGAAACTTAATATTATTGAGATACATAAAACCATGTTTCCCTCTCTCATAATAACTTTCAGTAGCATCATGAATAAAATTAACAGTATAACTATCACAAAAAACATTCTTATCATGAGCCACATGCATATAATAATTATTACTCCCCACATAAACATAGTCATTCTTATTGATTGTAGTGGGAGCAAATTCCACAAAATAGCTATCATTATTATTTTCATCACCATAATCATCAAATATAGGAGGCATATTGTAATCATAATTAATTTCCTCCTCAATAGTAGGTGGACTAAAAATATCATATTCATCATTGTAATCATCATATATTGGAGGCATAGTATCATCAAAGTAGATTTTCTCCTCCATGCTTGGGGGACTAAAAAGATCATTTTCATCAACACTAGCTTCCCCAAGCTTAGACTTTTCCATAGCATTAGCAACAATGGTGTCCAAAGAATTCATACTAACAACATTGCTATTGGCATGCAAATAAAGTTCCATAGGTTTTTTAATTTTCTCTTCAAACACTTTATGTCCTAACTCAAGATAAATACTATAAAGCTCTCTAATTTTGTTGTTGTTTTCCATTAAGCCTACCTAGTGAAAACAAGAAACAAAAAGACAAAATTGCAGAATCTAAAGGAAATAACTTCGAGCACTCACACCGGAAAATAGGCGTTTTCCGTGGGAGGTTCTTCTTCTTTAATCCTCTGGTGTGAATACCTATTACCTTTCCTCCCCAGCAACGGCGCCAGAAAATAGGCGTTTGCCGTGGGAGGTTCTTCTTCTTTAATCCTCCGGTGTGAATACCTTTTACCTTTCCTCCCCAGCAACGGCGCCAGAAAATAGCTTGATGTCTACGCACTTTTATTCTTGTAGACAGTTCTTGGGCCTCCAAGTGCAGAGGTTTGTAGAACAGCAGCAAGTTTTCCCTTAAGTGGATCACCCAAGGTTTATAGAACTCAGGGAGGAAGTGGTCAAAGGTATTCCCTCTCAAGCAATCCTGCAATCAAAATACAAGAAGTTTCTTGTGTCCCCAACACACCCAATACACTTGTCAGGTGTATAGGTGCACTAGTTCGGCGAAGAGATAGTGAAATACAAGTGGTATGGATAATTATAAGTGGGAACGGTGATAGAAAATAACTTGATGGTGTGGAAGAAACTAACGGCAAACTGAAATAAAGATGAAAGCAAGCAAACATGTAACAGATCTAGTTGCAAACGGTGTTTCAATGCTTAGAAACAAGGGCTAGGGCTCATACTTTCACTAGTGAACACTCTCATATAAATATTTTCTCTTTATGATCCTACTCTTAACTACTCTCCGGTTGAACACTCTAATCGATGGTAGGGCTATAACAACACACCTCAAAGTAAGTCTTTCCCATCTAGAAAACCCCACACTGTCACCTTGAGTACTAGATGAGTCCAACAAACACCACAATTTCATAAAGATATCCAACTCCAAATATAACTCATAACAAGTATTTGTAATCTCTAGCCTAAGTGCCACCATGGTGAGCACGCTGTCACTTTCCCACACATGGGAAGAGCAGAGATTCATTAAAGCACTTGAGTAGCAGAATAGATCTATAGATTACAAGCTCATAATCTTAATAAGATCATGCATAGAGAGAGATGAACACATAGCTACCGGTAGAACCCTTAGCCTCGAGAGAGAACTACTCCCTCCTCATCATGGGAATCAGCAACGTTGATGGAGATGGTGGTGGAGATCGATGGAGATGGCCCCGGCGACGGCAGCGCGGAGGACTCCTTCCTCGCCGCCAGTATCACAGGGGAGCACCGCCCCTTAGCACCCTTTCTTCATGGATTCTTGGGAGCCCTTCCCCATGGAGATGGGATCTATGGGAGAGGCAAAAACGTGGCTTTGGTGGCTGCAAATTCGTGGATTTCTGATTGACGATCTAGGGTTGATGCCTCGGGAGGCTTCTTATAGGCCAGAGGGCAAGGTTGGTGGGCGGCCAGGGGGCCCATACCACCTGGTGGCGCGGCCAGGGCTAGCCTGCACCACCACATGGTGTGGCCAGGCCCTAGCCCTCCCGCGTCTTGTATTCTGGCTCCGTGAGTCTTCCAGGAAAATATCTACTTTGGCTTTTGTCCCGTCCAATTCCGAGAATATTGATTTTCTGACTTTCCTGGAACCAAAAACAGCAGAAAACAGGCAACTGGCATTGTGGTATCTTGTTAATAGGTTAGTCCAAGAAATCATATGAAAAGTACTCCAAAGTTGGAACAAAACACAAGAAAGTAGATAAAACCAAGCATGGAACATCAAAAATTATTACACTCGATTCCCCATACCACTAGCCTACCATTCTTCTATTATTAGTTGGACTATGGATAAATTTAAATTCAGTCGAGTTGGTTGGGACTTCAATCGTCATTTTTGGGCTCACTACCTGTCTTCGTGACAACATCTTCATACACATCATCGTTGATGAATGGATATAATACGGAAATATATCAATGGCATAGTATTTTAGTGCCTACCAAAGCAATACTTCAGTTTTCTCTCTTCTCAGTTTCTTCAAAAAGGGGTCTAAGCTCTTTCTCAATTATTTTAAAAAACATAGTTTTGGAGAATACTTCAGTTTAAACCCTGATTCTTTGTTGGAACAAAACACTAAAAGGTATTTAATAGTTTAGTTTATTCAGAAATCAAAATGTTTTCTAAAAATTTAAATATACTTTGATGCCAAAATGGGCCTTAATATCTGAACCGAGCCAATCTGGGCCATGGATGAACAATATGTAGATGCCAAATGGCCAAATGGGGCCTTAATTTCTGAACTGAGTCAGTATGGGCCATGGATGATCACCGATGTGCATGTCGGCCTTTGATTCCAGGGAGTACGTCTTAACAATTTACTACTACTTGGACTATACATAAATCTTAATTTAGTCGAGCGGGAAAATTTCCCGCTGTCTAATGTTTCAAACATCTTGGAATCCCCCTTCTACCCCTAGTGAAGTCGGCTCATTGGGGCTTCAATCGTAATTTCCTCGTTCAGTACCTCTATAGCCCCGCCCCCACCACCGACCCCCACCCCCACACCCACACATAATCCCCGCCCCCAGTTGCGCAAGCCCTACGGAAAACACTAGATCTACCTTCACCACCTTAGATCTGATTCACCGTCATCACCGTGCACTGCACCATATATGCTTCACCTACCCACTCTCCTAGCGCGCCGAACACATTCCCACCACCACTAATATGCTTCTGCGCCGCTGTCGTCCAACGCTAGGAGGAACCCTTGTTCCGCTTCACCTTCGCCTACAAGCACCGCAACCGCAGCACCCTCGACAACCTCGACGTCACCACCCAGGATCTGCAGGATGCCTAAACGTCGTCCCAACCGAGGTAACCATATCTCCTTGGAGTTTGGTAAGAAAATATGTAGAAGTTAACTGTATTTTGTATTGGTGCTACTTTTGTAGTAACTAACAAGTACTATACTTGTTACCAGTATCTTCCTAAATATTTTTTTTGTAGTTAGGTTTAACCGTAAGGCATTCTACGATTTTGTATGTCATGACGAAATATGAGTCAACCAACGATTAACACATTTGTTTCCATTTTCTACTTTATTAAGTGCCCATATGTGATGCTGTTATAATTTCTCTCTAGCTTGGCGTAGGCTATGGCACTAACTGTTATTTCCTGCTTGATGCTTTTGTCCTATCTATGTAGTACATGTTTATATTTGTTATGCTGCTTCCACTAAGATGTCTGTTTAATGCAATCCGGTGTGGTCCGGAGTTTCCCCAGGAGTCTCCGGAGGGGCGTCTGCTTTCCTGCCTGGGTCAGCCAGTGAGGTGGTCCGGAGGTTGGTCCGAAGGTAGGTCCGGAGTCTCCGATCCTTTCCTCTGACCGGAGTCTCCGGTGTTGTGGGACCGAAGTCTCCGGTCCTCGTGGCTCCCAAGTGGGCTGGGTCATTCTGTTGGCGGTCGGGAGGCTGGTCCAGAGATTGACCGGAGTCTCCGGTGTTGACCGGCTCCGGTGTGCGGACCGGAGTCTCCGGTGTGCGGACCGGAGTCTCCGGTCTATCTCTTCTCCAACGGTCAGAAAAACGGTTCACTGGTGGAAGGGCTATAAATAGAGGACCTTATCCCCTTCGTTCAGCTGCTCGTCCACCTCAAGAAAACCATGTCCATTTGAGCCACCAAATCAACAAGATCTCTTCATCCAACCATCCAAAGTCCTTGATCTTTGGAGAATCAAAGGAGGAGGCCTTGATCTACATCTTCACCAAGAGAGATCTTCATTTCCCCCTCATTCACTTGAGGGCCCCCATGCTCTAGTGTTTCTTTGGAAACCCTAGGTTTTGATTTGGTTCATACAAGCTTGTCTTTGATTGTTTGATAGCTTTCTTGTATTTGGGAGCCTCCGATTAAGTTGTGGATGTGTGCCCCGAACTTGTTGTAAAGGTGCCGGCTACCACCTTGAAGGTTGCCGCATAGTGGAAGAGGTGAATCGAACCCTTTGGGGTGAGGTTCATCAGAGAACAAGGGAGGCCTCTCGTGGCGTTGGTGGTTTGAAACCACCCCCTCTCCAAACATAGACGTACTTCCCCTCAAAAGGAAGGATCTACGGGAAACAAAACCTTGTGTCTCCGTGTGCTTCACTTTGGTTACTTCTATCCTCTACCGCACTTTGCTTACCTAGTGTAACTACCTCAGTGAATTACGTTCTTAGTTACATGCCTGGATGAGCGAAAGTGGTTAAAATAGTACGGTGGGGCCCGGGGCCACTCACGGTAGACCTTTCGGCCGTCCTAACCACTTTCAAAGCATCGGGACAAGAACGAGCGACGTAATCGGCAGGCGAAGGGATCAACTACATACACAAGTGAGTATGTATGCAAGCCACATACAACAGTCCTTAGAGCCATTCCATCTAAAAGAAATAGAAATATTGCAATGCCATACGGCAAGATTCAAACATCTTAGATAGAGATAATATTTTAGGATAGATCCTCATACATCAAACATCAGAGTATCAGGCGGAAGCGGAAGACAAGATCCGAGTACGGATAAGAAGCAAATCGGCATAAGATGCCACATAAATAAACACATCCCGCCCACAGATCTCACGGATCCCCGTTCCCGGAATCTCTACACCGAGTGATCGTTGCCAACATCATCCGTCTCTTCCACCCAGTATCCTTTCTTGCGAGTACACCTGTTCATCTGAATCAAACAATTTATCGTGTGAGACCCTAGGGGTACTCAGCAAGTCTTTATGCCTCTAAAGGGGACACAACCTGGGGTGACGCAATTGCAGCAAAAGATAATAACTAACAAGTCTATAGATACTCGCTAACCATCCGCCTAACCAATGATAGACGGATGTCCGTGAATTAAGAACAACAGTTATAACAGTATAATTAACAGATCCATCCTCCTCCTCGCTTACCAACGAGGAAGCGGACGAACAACCCCCATCCGTTGGCAGCTTTATTAACCATTCCATGAGTATTGCACTATTTACTAGTCAGGTACTTAGTCAATTTAAAAGCGGTACTTTAGTGCGACTTGTCTATGATCGAGAAACTGTGCTCCAAGTCATCCATAACCGCGGACACGGCTTCCAGAAAGATTTACCCTGCAGGGGTGCACAAATAGCAACACACACTCGATCAACCTCGGAAAAACCAACTCAAAACCCAACGAGGCATTCACGACAAAGCGATCACACCATTCAGTAATATTTCAGGGGGCCACCCCATTAAGCTACCCGCAACGAAGTTGGCCGGCTCCGAGACGGACCCAAGGTTTGTGTCAATGGCTGTAAACGACTGGGAACCCGAAATTGTGACTGGGCTTGTCGATACCGCGAAAACATTCCACGATCCAAAACAGTACAGGTGCTCCACGCACAATCTTAAATAAAGCAGTAACATGGCATAAGTACAGGATAGTAATAAAGCCCCAAACTACTTTGTGGCCCCAAGAAATAAGAATGAATCAAGCTCTGGCTCAGGGGGGTCCATAAGGCCTCCCGGATGTGGATAGTGCGAACAGTCAAGGAACAGGAATCAAGTACTCGGGGTCCTACGGGACACAAGTGAGCATGAAAAACCAAATAGCAGATATTGCTCACCGGTGCCTTTTTCATTAGTTATCCCATTACTACTCAGGTTAAGTTGTTCAGGTACCTCGTTATCCATCCGACACTCACATACCCTACACATGCTTTTCTACCACTCACATGTCTCAAACAACTCCTATAGTAATGGCTCATGGGATGGAGGAACAAGCTTTGGTGGGGTTTAAAAGTAAAGGCTATGTAGTACTTGGGATTCAATTTAATGCAATCGCGACTCAATGATGCAAGAATAAGATAGAGGCAATAGGTATTATATGTATGCAAGCATGTGGTAGTGCTTGCCTGGCAGCTCAGTTGAAGCGAGAGATGGATCTGGGTAGAACTCCTGTGATTCCTAGTAATTCTCCTGCTGGGCGTCTATTCGAAGAAGAACCAAACAAACAAGGGCCAACATAAATAAAGTGCACAAGCATATGAATTAAAATGCGACAAGCTATCAAGCATGCCATGATGAATGATGCACAATTTACATGGCTTAAAATTAGCATGGCATGGTGAGGTGTGGGGTACAAGAATAAAGCATTTTATTATTTGTTTAGTCAAGTTTTATTGCCATAAACATTTCTGATTTTTAATAATGACATGATGCATGCTTCAATTTAGAACAAGGAATGCATAGATAGAACGGGCTCGTCGCGCTGATCGATTTAGACATTTTATTTGTTGAATTCGGAGTTGTAGAATTAAATTTATTAATTTATTAGGAAAAGGGCATTTTATTGTAATTTTAATCATCTTGAAAATTTAAAGTGCTCAAACATTATTTTGAATAGCATATTTGAATTCCTCACATTTTTCTGATTCAAAACATATATCATTTGTATTATTTGGATTTATAATTTAAAAGTTATTTAAAAACAGATTTGAATTTGTTTTTAAACATTTAAGAAAAATTTACATAAAACAGATAAACAGAAAAACTTTTTCTACTCAGCTAGACCCAGCCCCAGTCGCTGACGGGTGGGACTGGCCTGACTGGGCGACGTAGCGTGCAGAAAGCTTTTTACACCGCGGGTTTACCTAGCCTCTGCGACTGCCAGGTGGGACCTGTAGGTTATGGACCCATGTGCGAGTGGCTGAGCCCGCAGGGGCTGACAGGTGGGTACGGGCTGGAGTGCGGGTTGAGGTTTACGAAAACCTTGGGGCCTTTTAGCAAAACAACCACGGGAGGCTGACAGGTGGGGTCGGAGGGGAGTGCGGGTTGAGCAGAGAAAAAGTGTGGGGGGTTTTACGCAAAGTGCGTGCGGCACTGTGGATCTTCTCCACGTTCTGACGGACAGCGCGGCGCCAGAGAACGTGTGCGGCGCGGGGGGGGGGGGGGGGGTTCGAACTGGTGACCTAGGGCACGCGCGCGGAGGCGGTAGCCACTGCGGTGGTTGGGTGTTGTTGTAAGGCGAGGGGTAGGCGGCTAGTTAACACGGGGCGGCGCGGGGACATGCAGATGCGAACGCGCACGGAGGGCGTTCATCCCGTGGTCCGGCGAGGCCAGGCCGTGTCGGAGAGAGAGAGGGTGTCAGAGAGGATCTGGGGCTCACCGCGGGGTCGTCGATGGGGTTGGATCGGGAGGGGGCTCTGCAGATCGTCGACGGAGCTGGCGGACCGGAGCTAGGGTTTTCGTCGGCGTGCGGTGCTGGTTCTGGTAGTCCTGGGTCTCCTCCTCCTTGTTGCTGTGTTCAGGAACGACGCAGAGGGACAGCTGGTTCTTCCCCGACGCCCAACATCACACCCGCCGCCGTCTGTCGTAGAGGGGAGGTGGAAGCCGAGGTGGTGTTTGGAGTGGCTATGGGGTAGAAGGGGAGGAAGAGGAGGTAGGGCACGGCGTGAGGCCAGGGGGATCTGGGGCACGGCAGAGATGGTAGGGGTCTGGAGATAAGGATGGGAGAGAGAGGGGGATGCCGTGGGGGCTTGGGTGGAAAAAGGTGGCTTCGGCCACCTTTCTTCCCTCCTTCACGTGCACTGCATGGGCGGCCAGGCAGGGCAGGGCAGGGCTGCCAGGTGGGCCAGGGTGAGGGTAGAACGGGTGGCCCTTTGTGGCAGAGAGAAAAGAGAGAGAAAGGAGAGGGGAGGTCTGGTGTAGCTAGGGTTAGCTAGAGGGGGAGGCTCGGGTTAGGGTTGGGGTAGATAGGGTAGCTAGGGTGGGTCCCTGCTGGCAGAGGGAGAGAGAGGAAGGTGCTCGGCATGGGATGGAGAGGAAGAGAGATGATGGCTTAGGGATTAGAGAGAGAGATTAGTGAGAGAGGGTAGGGTGTTAGGGTTTGGTTATAATCACACTTGGTCATACATGGATGGAGGGTGAGAAGGAGAGGAAGGGTAGGACATGGTGTAGGGTTTTAACATGATTAAAAAAAACAAGCTCCACCGAGTGTGTGGTGATGCCATGGAGATAGAGATGAGAGAAAAAGGTGGTGAGGGAAATGATCTCGCATGACCATACATGGGTACATGCACTTGTGAGAGTAGATGAGGAAGGAGAGCTTGATGCACATGGCAAGGATACAAGATCAAGGTGGGAAGGATTGAGAGAAAGAGAGAGCTCAAGAAGATGATCCCCTCAAAAACCAAAGAAAACCAAAGGAGATCAAAGGGTGGTGATGGTTGCATGGCCCATGCAAAAGTATTAAATGCCATGTTTTAATCTTGTAAAAACAAAGTAAATAGTCATGGCATTTATACATATGCATTCCAAGATATGGACTAAGGCCAAGCTATAGGAAAAGATAATTGGATTCATCCCAACCCACATGAGCTAGATGAAAAGCCAAAAGAAAATAAAAACTCATGGGTAAATAAGGATGGTGGAATTATAAGGTGTGACAAAGAAAGGTGGTGGAGTGGAATAAAAGATATGCCCCCAACTCAACTTGGGCATCAAGCATTTATCAAGATTCAAATATAATATATCAAGAGCCAAATACAACTAATAATGCATATGAGAGAAGAACCAAATGAAAAGGGTTTTATATGATGCTCAAATGCAAGGTGGCATGATGACATGAGCATGATATACTTATGATGCAACAATTATATGTAGGAAGTAGCCATTATATTACTAGACCAAGTAGCATTACAATTGTTAGACAATTGGGATGCTACAACTCTCCCACACTAAACAGGAATCTCACCCCGAGATTCTAGGAAGAATAAGAAGACACGAAGAGGGTAGGATCCTTGGCACAGAGCTCATCTTCATGTTCCCAAGTGGCTTCATCAACGGAATGGTGCGACCACTGCACCTTGCAGAACTTGATGGACTTGTTGCGAGTCCTTCTTTCTGCGACTTCAAGAATTTTTATGGGGTGTTCTTGATAAGACATCCTCTTGGAGATTGATGAGTTCATGGTCCACGGTCCTGCCGGGATCCTTGAAGCACTTCTTGAGTTGAGAGATATGGAAAACATCATGGACCTTGAGTTTTTCAGGGAGCTCAAGAGCATAAGCAACTTCTCCTCTTCTTCCATGAATTTTGAAAGGACCGATGTATCTAGGAGCCAACTTTCCTTTGATACCAAAACGGTGCGTGCCTCTCATGGGAGTGACACGAAGGTAAACGAGATCACCAGGGACATACTCCAGGTCCGTGTGCTTTCTATCATAATTGCTCTTTTGGCGACTTTGATCAATCTTTAGGTTTTCAAGAATGATGTGAACCTTCTCCTCCACTTGAGTTACAATGTCGGGGCCAAACAATATTCTTTCACCTGCGCCCAATCAACCAATCGGAGTTCTGCATTTGCGACCATAGAGAGCCTCAAATGGTGCCATCTTTAGACTTTTCTGGAAGCTGTTGTTGTAAGAGAATTCAGCATAAGGAAGACATTCTTCCCACTTCATGCCGAAAGAGATAACGCAAGCACGGAGCATATCTTCCAGAATCTGATTGATCCTTTCAACTTGTCCTTGCGACTGAGGGTGGTAAGCTGTGCTGAAGTTCAATTTTGTTCCCAAAGCATTTTGGAAACTTCCCCAGAACTTGGAAGTGAAGATGCTTCCACGGTCTGAGCTGATCTCAAGAGGAACCCCATACAGAGAGAAAATTCTGTTGATATAGAGCTCAACCAACTAAATTGCAGAAATTGTTTCCTTGACGGGAAAGAAGTGAGCCACTTTAGATAGCCTGTCGATGACAACAAAGATTGTATTGTTGCCCTTCTGCGACCTTGGAAAACTAGTGATGAAGTCCATCTCTACTTTCTCCCATTTCCATTCCGGAGGCTTCAATGGCTGTAGAAGACCAGAAGGTTTCTGATGAACAGCTTTAACTCTGCGGCAGACATCACACTCCGAGACATACTTGGCACAATATCGTTTCAACCCAGGCCACCAATATTGTGTTTTCAAGTCCATGTACATCTTAGTGCAGCCAGGGTGGATAGAAAGAACAGAATCATGCGCCTCCTTGAGAACTTGCTCTCTTAAACCCGGGTAGTTCGGAACAAACATCCGGTGTTCAAAGAAAAGAGTGCCTTGGTCTTCGACGTGGAAGGACTCATACTTCGGAAGCTGAATGTTGGAGATGATCTTTTTAGTGTAAGGATCACCAAGTTGAATGGAACGAACTTTTTCTTCTAAGAGATGGGTTGCCAGAAGGTTCAGAAGATACCCTTGATCCACAATTTCAAGGTTGAGCTCGCGGAACTCCTCGCACAAGAGAGGTTGTTGTTCTTCCACCATGAGGTTGTTGACATAAGCTTTTCGGCTGAGAGCATCGGCCATGATATTAGCTTTGCCCGGAGTGTAGTTGATGGTCAAATCGAAATCATTTATTGCTTCAATCCACCTCCTCTGACGAAGGTTGAGATCATGTTGTGTGAAGATATACTTCAGACTCTTGTGATCAGAAAAGATCTCACAACGGTTGCCAAGCAAGTAATGCCTCCATACTTTCAAAGCAAAGACAAATGCTGCGAGTTTGAGGTCATGTGTAGGATAGTTGATCTCATGCGTCTTCAACTATCGAGAGGCATAAGCAACGACTTGTTTTTCTTGCATAAAGACCGCACCCAATCCTTGCAATGAGGCGTCACAGAATATCTGGAAAGGCTTTGATGTATCTGGAGGAACCAAGACTGGTGTGGAAGCGAGCTTCTCTTTGAGTGTTTCAAAGCTTGCTTGACATGCAGGAGTCCAAAGGTATTTCTTGCCTTTCTTGAGGAGATCGGTAAGAGACTTTGCAATCTTCGAGAAGTTTTGAACGAAGCGATGGCAGTAACTAGCCAAACCAAGGAAACTCTGGACTTCTTTGACATTTATGGGTGGAAGCCAATCAACGATTGTCTTGATAGTTTCTGGGTTAACGGCAATGCCCTTGTCAGAGATGACGTGACCAAGGTAGGTGACTTGAGGCAGCCAAAACTCACACTTGGAGAACTTTGCATACAGGCGGTTCTCACGAAGCTTGTTTAGGACACACCGAAGGTGTTCTTCATGTTCTTCCTTTGACTTAGAATAGACTAGAATGTCATCCAGATAGACCACAACGAACTTATCAAGATACTCCATGAAAACCGAGTTCATAAGCCTCGAGAAGGTGGCAGGTGCATTGGTGAGACCGAAAGCCATGACCGTGTACTCGTACATGCCATAGCGGGTGGTGAAAGCTGTTTTAGGAACATCTTCCTTGCGAATCTTGATTTGATGATATCCACTTCTCATGAAGCTTAGAGAATACCACACCTCCAGCTAGCTGATCGAAGAGATCATTAATCCATGGAAGGGATATTTATTCTTAATGGGTTTAGCATTGAGTGCCCGATAGTCAACACAAAGTCTACCAGTCTTGTGTCGCTTCTTCACAAAGATGGTTGGGCTACCCCAAGGAGAAGTACTGTGCTGAATGAAACCCAACTTCTCTTGTTCATCCAGCTGACGTTTGAGTTCAGCCAACTCGGCAGGACCCATTTTATAAGGCCGCTTGGAGATAGGAGCGGTACCAGGTTCAAGTTCGATCACAAACTCAACCTCACGATCCGGAGGCATACCTGGCAACTCTTCAGGAAAGACATCTGGGAACTCACAGACCACCGGAACACTCTGAATACCTTCCACAGCATCATCATTCAGAGCCGCCAAAGTGAAAATTTGAATTGTAGGAGTCAGACTTGGAGAATAGACTATATGGCCTTCAGGAATTTTCAGAGAAACCGAACGTTCAGCACAATCAATCACAGCTGCATTTGCTGTTAACCAATCCATGCCCAAGATAACATCAATATCAGAATTGCCCAGAATAATTAAGGAAGCCGGAAACGAAGAGCCACCAATCTCAATTTGATTGCCATGGCTGATCTTGGTAGATAACAATCTTGCCCCGGGAGAAAGAACCATTAACTTTTTATCCAGCTGGTCTATAACAAGCTCATGCTCATTTGCAAATTTGCGAGACACAAAAGAATGCGATGCACCAGAATCAAACAAAACTCGTGCAGGAACTGAGTTAACAGGAAGCATACCCATTACAACTCCAGGTGCATGCTCTGCTTGAGCGATGTTGACACAGTTGGCACGAGCAACCGTAGACCCGGGTTTGGTGTTGATGTTGAGAGCCCGAGGTGGAGGTGCACGAACCATAGAAGAACTTGCCGCAGGTCTTGGAGGTGGTGGTGGAAGAGCTTTGTTGTTCATTGGACAATTCCAGTGCTGATGCCTAGTGTTTCGACAAGTGTAGCAAGCACCAGGTGGACGTGGAGCAACGTAGCCAGGGACTCCGCCAGGCGCTCTAGGGTAGTTGTGGTTGTAGCCCCTGGGAGCCACAGTGAAGGAGTTTGGTGGCCTTTCCACGTAGCTTGACGGTCTTGGTGGAGCCGGGAGCGACGGTGGGGTGTTAGGAACCCAGACACGACGCTTAGGAGGAGCTGTCATAGCTGAAGAGCTTGCTGCATCGCGGCTGTGTTTCTTGGACTCCTCAAACACTTGCCTACTTGCTTCTTCCTGTAGAGCTATATGTTGGAGTTCCAGAAAAGACCCCGGCCTTGCATGAGTGATTGCATATTTGATGGAAGCATTGAGTCCTTGCCTGAACCTCTTTTGCTTCTTCTTGTCATCAGAGATCTCATCGCTACCATACCGAGAAAGGTTCATGAAGTTTCAGATATAGGTATTGACATTGTCATTGCCCTGCTTGAGGTTGAGAAACACTTCCTTCATCCTTTCCATGACAATTTCTGACAGATATTGCTCTTTGAAAGCCGCAGTGAATTGCTCCCAAGTAGGCTGAAAACCAGAGAGGTCTGCCTTGAGGTAATTTTCCCACCACAGAGCTGCGTCTCCCTTCAGAAGGTGAGTGGCACATTTGACCCATTCTTGCTCAGGAACATCCGCAGTCATCAGCAACCTTGATATTTCACGAAGCCAATCATCCGCATCAAGTGGCGGATCAGACACCTCAAATTGGCGTGGGTTGAACTTGAGAAAACTCTTGATGTCTCCTCGCTTGGGAGGTGGAGGTAGCGGAACAAACTCATTCCTCCTCACGCTTTCTTCAAAGCGCTGCTGGTTCTGCTGCATAGTCCCCAAGGCATTAGCAATACTTGCCAAAGCAGCCCCCAGTTCAGGTGGTATGTCCTCCTCAGAACAGCGTGGTGGTGCCATCCTGTGATTGATATAAAACACAAGTCAGTACTATAATGGAGAATAATAATAATCCAAAATAGTACCAAAATGGAATTAACCGAGATTAAAGGATACAATTCACTGAGATGATATTAAAATATCAACAAATTTCAAAGCACCTAGAAGATATTAAGCATATCGCACACGACTGAACAAGGAGTGTGATACACAAACTAACAAAGAAAATTTTTCCGCAAATTTTGGCATTAAAATACCACTATGTGCGCAAAACCACTTAACAAATCAAGATTAGTAACTCTACCAATTCAATATACAAGAGCGAATGATAAGAGTAGTGGTATGGTCGCGACTCCATCCCGCACTCAAATCATTACTCCGCACATGAATAAGTAAAACACATTTCCCAACACCTTCTTTTTAAGATGAACCTAAAGATTAGTAACTACGGAAACGAACACCCCAAACAAGATAACGTCGGATAACAAAGAATAAGACATATCGCATCGGTATACAACGAATCAGATAGATCGCATCGGTGTACAAAGGCCTGTCGGTATGGAATGTACCAATAGTTGATAACCAAAAGGCAGATAGAGATAACATTTGGATGCAACAGATAGACAAAGAATTCACACACACACGCACACACACAACCTATGGTACTACGGAACCCAGAACACGTGAATCCTAGTTTGAATTTTAGAAGAGGGTTGAAAACGTTACACTTCCTTACCAGAAAAAGGGTGGGTGGGTGGGTAAGAAGAAAATGGAAGCAGTCCTACTCTCACGTTTTGTTTTTCCCTAGTATACATAACTACCAAAAATATTTGCTAGACTGACAACGACCATTTTGGCTGAGACCCTGAAGGGCGGGATGGCTCTGATACCAATTGTAACTACCTCGGTGAATTACGTTCTTAGTTACATGCCTGGATGAGCGAAAGTGGTTAAAATAGTATGGTGGGGCCCGGGGCCACTCACGGTAGACCTTTCGGCCGTCCTAACCACTTTCAGAGCATCGGGACAAGAACGAGCGGCATAATCGGCAGGCGAAGGGATCAACTACATACACAAGTGAGTATGTATGCAAGCCACATACAACAGTCCTCAGAGCCATTCCATCTAAAAGAAATAGAAATATTGCAACGCCATACGGCAAGATTCAAACATCCTAGATAGAGATAATATTTTAGGATAGCTCCTCATACATCAAACATCAGAGTATCAGGCGGAAGCGGAAGACAAGATCCGAGTACGGATAAGAAGCAAATCGACATAAGATGCCACATAAATAAACACATCCCGCCCACAAATCTCACGGATCCCCATTCCCGGAATCTCTACACCGAGTGATCGTTGCCAACATCATCCGTCTCATCCACCCAGTATCCTTCTTGCGAGTACACCTGTTCATCTGAATCAAACAATTTATCGTGTGAGACCCTAGGGGTACTCAGCAAGTCTTTATGCCTCTAAAGGGGACACAACCTGGGGTGACGCAATTGCAGCAAAAGATAATAACTAACAAGTCTATAGATACTCGCTAACCATCCGCCTAACCAATGATAGACGGATGTCCATGAATTAAGAACAACAGTTATAACAGTATAATTAACAGACCCATCCTCCTCCTCGCTTACCAACGAGGAAGCGGATGAACAACCCCCATCCGTTGGTAGTTTTATTAACCATTCCATGAGTATTGCACTATTTACTAGTGAGGTACTTAGTCAATTTAAAAGCGGTACTTTAGTGAGATTTGTCTATGATCGAGAAACTGTGCTCCAAGTCGTCCATAACCGTGGACACGACTTTCAGAAAGATTTACCGTGCAGGGGTGCACAAATAGCAACACACACTCGATCAACCTCGGAAAAACCAACTCAAAACCCAACGAGGCATTCACGACAAAGCGATCACAGTATTCAGTAATATTTCAGGGGGCCACCACATTAAGCTACCCGCAACGAAGTTGGCCGGCTCTGAGACGGACCCAAGATTTGTGTCAATGGCTGTAAACGACTGGGAACCCGAAATTGTGACTGGGCTTGTCGATACCGCGAAAACATTCCACGATCCAAAATAGTACAGGTGCTCCACGCACAATCTTAAATAAAGCAGTAACATAGCATAAGTACAGGATAGTAATAAAGCCCCAAACTAGTTTGTGGCCCCAAGAAATAAGAATGAATCAAGCTCTGGCTCAGGGGGGTCCATAAGGCCTCCCGGATGTGGATAGTGCGAATAGTCAAGGAACAGGAATCAAGTACTCGGGGTCCTACGGGACACAAGTGAGCATGAAAAACCAAATAGCAGATATTGCTCACCGGTGCCTTTTTCATTAGTTATCCCATTACTACTCAGGTTAAGTTGTTCAGGTACCTCGTTATCCATCCGACACTCACATACCCTACACATGCTTTTCTACGACTCGCATGGCTCAAACAACTCCTGTAGTAATGGTTCATGGGATGGAGGAACAAGCTTCAGTGGGGTTTAAAAGTAAAGGCTATGCAGTACTTGGGATTAAATTTAATGCAATCGCAACTCAATGATGCAAGAATAAGATAGAGGCAATAGGTACTATATGTATGCAAGCATGTGGTAGTGCTTGCCTGGCAGCTCAATTGAAGCGAGAGATGGATCTGGGTAGAACTCCTGTGATTCCTGGTAATTCTCCTACTGGGCGTCTATTCGAAGAAGAACCAAATAAACAAGGGCCAACATAAATAAAGTGCACAAGCATATGAATTAAAATGCGACAAGCAATCAAGCATGCCATGATGGATGATGCATAATTTACATGGCTTAAAAGTAGCATGGCATGGTGAGGTGTGGGGTACAAGAATAAAGCATTTTATTATTTGTTTAGTCAAGTTTTATTGCCATAAACAGTTCTGATTTTTAATAATGACATGATGCATGCTTCAATTCAGAACAAGGAATGCATAGACAAAACGGGCTCATCGCGCTGATCGATTTAGACATTTTATTTGATGAATTCGGAGTTGTAGAATTAAAGTTATTAATTTATTAAGAAAAAGGCATTTTATTGTAATTTTAATCATCTCGAAAATTTAAAGTGCTCAAACATTATTTTGAATAGCATATTTGAATTCCTCACATTTTTCTGATTCAAAACATATATCATTTGTATTATTTGGATTTATAATTTAAAAGTTATTTAAAAACAGATTTGAATTTGTTTTTAAACATTTAAGAAAAATTTACATAAAACAGATAAACAGAAAAACTTTTTCTACTCAGCTAGACCCAGCCCTAGTCGCTGACGGGTGGGGACCGGCCTGACTGGGCGTGCAAAAAGCTTTTTACACCGCGGGTTTACCTAGCCTCTGTGACTGCCAGGTGGGACCTGTGGGTTATGGACCCACGTGCCAGTGGCTGAGCCCGCAGGGGCTGACAGGTGGGTACGGGCTGGAGCGCGGGTTGAGGTTTACGAAAACCTTGGGGCCTTTTAGCAAAACAGCCATGGGAGGCTGACAGGTGGGGTCGGAGGTAAGCGCGGGTTGAGCAGAGAAAAAGTGTGGGGGGTTTTACGCAAAGTGCACGCGGCACTGTGGATCTTCTCCACGTTCTGACGGACAGCACGGCGCCAGAGAACGGTGCGCGGTGCGGGGGGGGGGGGGGGGGGGTTCGAACTGGTGACCTGGGGCACGCGCGCGGAGACGGTAGCCACTGCGGTGGCTGGGTGTTGTTGTAAGGCGAGGGGTAGGCGGCTAGTTAACGCGGGCCGGCGCGGGGATGTGCAGATGCGAACGCGCACGGAGGGCGTTCGTCCCGTGGTCCGGTGAGGCCAGGCCGTGTCAGAGAGAGAGGGTGTCAGAGAGGATCTGGGGCTCACCACGGGGTCGTCGGTGGGGTTGGATCGGGAGGGGGCGATGCAGATCATCGACGGAGCTGGCGGACCGGAGCTAGGGTTTCCGTTGGCGTGCGGCGGTGGTTCTGGTAGTCCTGGGTCTCCTCCTCCTCGTTTCTGTGTTCAGGAACGACGCAGAGGGACGACTGGTTCTTCCCCGACGCCCAACACCACACCCGCCGCCGTGTTACGTAGAGGGGAGGTGGAAGCCGAGGAGGTGGTTGGAGTGGCTATGGGGTAGAAGGGGAGGAAGAGGAGGTAGGGCACAACACGAGGCCAGGGGGATCTAGGGCACGGCAGAGACGGTAGGGGTCTGGAGATAAGGACGGGAGAGAGAGGGGGATGCCGTGGGGGCTTGGGTGGAAAAAGGTGGCTTCGGCCACCTTTCTTCCCTCCTTCACGTGGACTGCATGGACGGCCAGGCAGGGCTGCCAGGTGGGCCAGGGTGAGGGTAGATCGGGTGGCCCTTTGTGGCAGAGAGAAAAGAGAGAGAAAGGAGAGGGGAGGTCCGGTGTAGCTAGGGTTAGCTAGAGGGGAGGCTCGGGTTAGGGTTGGGGTAGATAGGGTAGCTAGGGTGGGTCCCTGCTAGCAGAGGGAGAGAGAGAGGAAGGTGCTCGACATGGGATGGAGAGGAAGAGAGATGATGGCTTAGGGATTAGAGAGAGATTAGTGAGAGAGGGTAGGGTGTTTGCGTTTGGTTATAATCACACTTGGTCATACATGGATGGAGGGTGAGAAGGAGAGGAAGGGGAGGACATGGTGTAGGGTTTTAGCATGATTAAAAAAACAAGCTCCACCGAGTGTGTGGTGATGACATGGAGATAGAGATGAGAGAAAAATGTGGTGAGGGAAATGATCTCACATGACCATACATGGGTACATGCACTTGTGAGAGTAGATGAGGAAGGAGAGCTTGATGCACATGGCAAGGATACAAGATCAAGGTGGGAAGGATTGAGAGAAAGAGAGAGCTCAAGAAGATGATCCCCTCAAAAACCAAAGAAAACCAAAGGAGATCAAAGGGTGGTGATGGTTGCATGGCCCATGCAAAAGTATTAAATGCCATGTTTTAATCTTGTAAAAACAAAGTAAATAGTCATGGCATTTATACATATGCATTCCAAGATATGGAGTAAGGCCAAGCTATAGGAAAAGATAATTGGATTCATCCCAACACACATGAGCTAGATGAAAAGCCAAAATAAAATAAAAACTCATGGGTAAATAAGGATGGTGGAATTATAAGGTGGTGACAAAGAAAGGTGGTGGAGTGGAATAAAAGATATGCCCCCAACTCAACTTAGGCATCAAGCATTTATCAAGATTCAAATACAATATATCAAGAGTCAAATACAACTAATAATGCATATGAGAGAAGAATCAAATGAAAAGGGTTTTATATGATGCTCAAATGCAAGGTGGCATGATGACATGAGCATGATATACTTTTGATGCAACAATTATATGTAGGAAGTAGCCATTATATTACTAGACCAAGTAGCATTACAATTGTTAGACAATTGGGATGCTACACCTAGTCATTGCTTAGTTTGTGATTGTTTGTCATATAGGTAAATTCACCTTAGTTGCATGATCTAGAGAATTTACCTTTCATGTCAAACCCTAAATTGAAAAAGAGTAAAATTTGAAGTAGCACCTATTCACCCCCCTCTAGGTGCCCATACGATCCTTTTAATTGGTATAAGAGCCTCGGCTCTTTATTCGGGCTTAACCGCCTAAGAGATTATGGGCAACCCAGAGGAGGGAGAAAGTGAGGCTAGCCATTCGGTGACCATGGTAGATCACAAGAAGTTGGAAACAAGCTTGAGCTCTACCTTGGGCAACAAAATCCAACAGTTGCGTCAACTCGTTGAGCAACTTGTTAGGGATAAGCAAACCTCACCTCCTCCCTCTCCAGAGGAAACACCACCAAACCCAAAGGATAATGCTCCGGCTAAGCCTTTGGAGGAAGTGGTGGGGGATGAACATAATTCCACTAACTCCACCACCAAAAAGGGTGATGGGAAGGAAGAGTTCCATACGGTTCCCGGATGGTACTCTCCCAACACTCCTATCCCTCATCCACATATAAATAATAGAGGAGACCCACCTAAGTTAGCTGCACATACTTTTTCTCAATGGCAAGTGTTAATGAAATCTCATGTGCACAGATCTTGCATTGATTTGTGGAATATTATTGAAGAAGGACTCAAAATTGAGGATCCAACCAACTTGACGAGAAGAGAAGTGGTCAATAGTAAACTCAATGCGACTGCCTTGCACATGATCCAACTTGGGGTGGGGCCTAAGGATTTTCCCCACATTGAGCACTTGCAAAAATAGTACTAAGAAATTCTACCAAAATCCTACACCTGCATACTACAGAATTCGAAGAGTAAAACATGCATAGTCAAAACTGGGACATAAACATGAACAAGTGGTGTAAGTTGCCTTGATCCGAGCAGCAATCTACACAATAGTACTCCTCAGCGCACTCCGAGCAATCTAACGAAACAAACATGGATCCAATCACAAATTGCACAAAACAAAGTCACGAAGTCTAATATGCATGCATGCAACGAGGTAATATGCAAGGATAGATTTGATTTCGACCAAAGGTTTTAACCAGGGGTGTTGTTGAGTTGGGGATGTCATTGGAATCGATTCCCCACAGATTTTAGGTATTTTGGGTTAAACCCTAAATAACCAAGCTCAAAACTAGATCTACAACTCCAATCTACCTCGAGACAGATCTAAACACCCTAAGCATGATAAGACAATTTTCTGCAGAAGGTCTCGTTGAAACAAAGCCAACGCAACAAGAATCAACTAAAACGGAGCTACGGATAATATTCTAGAATTAAAATACTCTAATCTAAACTTTTAATTCTACTGCAAGATTGCTGTGGCAAAACAGTAATATTATTGTAGATCTGTGTTCTACTCGAAAATATGAATCCAACGGTATATTATACGCCATTTTTGGACTATTATTCGAATTACTATGAATTTTACAAGATTGGGGCTATTTCTGCCTATTTAAAAGAAAAAGGAAAAAGGGGCCAGTGACGCGGCGACACGTGGCGCCACTTGAGTGGGCCAGCGAGGCGCGCGTGACGCGACGCGGGGGCGACGCGGCGTCGACGTGGCGCTGCCACGCGGCGTGACGCGGTTGGCCTGCGGCCGTTGACCGATCTGGGGCCGTTGGATCTAGATCCAACGGTCGGCGAGGGGGAGGGGGGGGGCGACTTACCGGCGGCGGCGACTGGCGGGCGGCGGTGGACGGCGGCGATGACCGGCGACGGTGGCGGAGGTCCTCCGGCGAGACGGAGAGGCGGACGGCGTGCGGCTCCTCCTCGCGGTCCCGTTCCCGAGGGTGGCGGCGGTCCTCCTTCTCCGAGGCGTCGGCGGACGGCGGCCGGAGGCGGCGGGCAGCGACGGAACTCCGGCGTGGAATCCGGCGGCCCTCGGTGGTGGTGGCAGCAAAAAAAATTAGGGTTCTAGGAGTGCGTGCCGAGGGCTATATAAAGGCGAAAAAATCTTGGCGCGGAAGTCGCGGAGTCCGCGCCGGAATCGGGCGGCGGCGGTTGCGCTGGCGGCGGCGGCGGACGGGACCGAGCCGGACTCGGTGAGGAGGCGGCTGATAGGCGGGCCCCGCCTGTCAGCGGCTGCGGGCGCGGGGCGGGCGGCTGGCGGGCTGGCGGCTGTGCGTCGCCCACCCGGCCAGGCGGGCGGCAGATAGCCCCGGGCTGTCCCGGCCGGCCCAGGTAGATTAATTTTTTTATACTTTTAATAATTTCTGAATTGCTATTTATTTGATAACTTTTGCAAACGGACTCCGAATTAGACGAAATTGGTCTCTAAAATTTTGTAAAAAGAAGAGAGTTACGATAGGATTATAATATAACACTTTTGCAAAGGTTTCTGTGGTTAAAAAAAGTTTTACCCCCTTTTGTCTATAAGTGACTATGGGGTTTGAGAATTACCTGATGCAAATTTTTGATATGTGATGCCATGATGCAATGATATGATGCATGATTACTAGTAACATCTGAATTTACAAAATTTGGGATGTTACATCATTATATCATGCTCATGTCATCATGCCACATTGCCCTTGAGCATCATATAAAACCCCCCTTGGTTTGGTTCTTCTCATATGGCATTTGCCTTATTAATTATATTTGCTTCTTAATAATTTGCTTCTTGATATTATGCTTGATGCCCAAATTGAGTTGGGGGTATATCTTTTTCAAACTCCACCATCATTGTTTTTTGCTCTATCTAAATTCTATCATTCTAATTATATATGAGCCCATGCATTTCTTACGGTATTTAAATCTAGCTCATAAATAGTTTGGGTGGATCCTATCTTGTTCTCCTACATATGGTTCCTTCTAAATCTATGGTCATGATTGGATGTTTGGGAGCTATATGAAACATATGCACCACCTTGCTATTCATGCTTGCTCATGACTTAGAATTAAGCCAAACAAGTTGGGAGAGCTTCTTCTTACACTTTCCTTCAATCCCCATTTCTTTTGTTGAGCTTGCATAACTCTTCGACCATGCTAAACAACTAGTATTTAACCAACCTTTATCTCTCTTACCCCTTCTGTTTTCATGCCCAAACCTAAAGCCACGGTGGCTAGCTAGCATTTTTTTCCAACACCCCATCGACACATGCGCCTGGTGCCACCCTCCATGTCCCGAACCTAGCCTCTCCCTGTTGCGATTAGAAGCAACCGAGGAGCTCGTCAAACCAACCCCACTCACACCCTCTGTCCCTACACCAAGGCCTCCTGAACCATGCCGCACCTCTGTACCTGAACCGAGCGATCGCAACAAGCAGTGGACACGCTGTCCACTGTTTTTCTTCTACCCAAAGCCGAGATGTGCACGTGCCCCTGCCAGCCGCGTGAGCCCTGCCCCTGCTTTCCCCTGAACCACATAAAGCAGCGTAGAAAGCATCCAAGGCCAACCACCAACACCCCTCTCCATCTCCATCCAAATCTCTAGCCCTGTCCTCCTTTCTCCTCGCCACCATATCCTAAACCCGGATCACGGCCGCGCCATCACCAGGTTGCTGCAGCTAGGAGGAGAAGGCCTCACCCACGTCGTTGCTCCGCATGCCGCGCCTCTCTCGCTGCCTCGTCGGCGTCGTTGTTCGGGTTGAGTTCCAGCCGGCAACCGCCACCCCCGACACCACGCCGGTGAGCCTCCGCTTCGTCTCCTTATCTCTCTAGCCTCTCCATGCATCCGCACCGCCTGCGCTCGCTCAGACGCTCGCCAGCCCCGCTCTGAACCCGTGCGTAGGTGACAGACAGTGAACCTGCAACCCGTGCCTACCCCTGTTCGTCGCGTCGGTGTCGTCTTTGTGTCACTCTTCTTCGAACGACGCGTGAACGAAAGATCTAGCCGGACGTCCCCTCTTTCCAATGAGCTATAGCACGCCCAGATCCATCCATAGATGAGCTCGGAATCATCCGCGGAAACTAGTAGAAACGATGCATCTCGCTGGCGCTTTTCGGACAGTGTTCGTCAGTTTTGCGGTATAGGAACCCACATGTTCATCGTCAATTTCCGGGCTCCACAGGAGAAACTCCGTACATGGAAGTTGTAGTCCTCTCTTTAGTCGCCAACTTTGCTTTTTGTGCATCTCCAAATTCACATCGGTTCCGTCACAATCTTCATCCAAAGTTCGTTCCAGCTAGTCGTTTTCGCGAGTGTTCTTCAGTTTCGTCAGTCCTGGTCGCGTGTTTTCCCCCTCTGTTCCTGTGCGTTTTCTGGCCGTGTCGATCCACCTCCGTCCGCGCGCCTTGAAGAGAAAGTGTAGAGCCAGCAGTCCTTTTTGTTTTTCATCTTTGCGCTGCCGCCGTCCGAGCAACAACGGCGTCGCCACCATCCTCGCGTTGTTGCCTGACCGCCTGCACCGCCGCGTCCATCAGAGTTTCAGAGGCAGCAACAGCTGGTGCCATTTTGTAGTTCGCCCCCTGCCTTTTATGCTAAGCCAACCCGCAGTCCCCCGGTAGCCTTTGACCCCACATGTCAGCGGCCGAGGGCTTTTACGAAAAGGCACCTCGATGCCTGTTGATTCACGCCCGCGCCTCCCCGGATCTGCCGCATGGCAAGCCCTGGCTGGGTCGCGCACGCGGCAGACCCGCCGTCCCGCGGTCCCACCTGTCAGTCCCTGGGGCTAGACAACGCCGCGGTGCGAAAAGCCTAGAGGAGTACCCCGCTGCCCGCCGCGCTGACTCAGCATCTCGGTTCCACCCGTCACTGGCTAGGGTTAGCTCTGCCGCGGTACAAAAAGTCTGAGATCTTTTCTGTTTAATAAAATATTTTCCAGTTTTGTTTAAATGATTTTAAATCCAGCTTTTAATAACTTTTAATTGGTAATTCCAAATTTGACAAATAATATATGTTTTCGAATCAGAAAAATATGAGGTTTTCAAATATGCCATCCAAGCTAATGTTTGACTAATTTAAATTTTCGAGATGATTAAACTTGCAATAAATGCCTTTATCTTAATAAATTAATAACTCTAATTCTATAACTCCAAATTTGACAAATAAGATGTCTAAAATGACCAGCTCGACGAGCCCGTTCTGTTTATGCATTCTATGACATGAATTGGAGCATGCATCATATAAATATTAAATACTCAGAACTGTTTATGGTAATAAAACTCGGCCAAATAATTAATAAAATGATTTATTCTCGTCCCCACACCTCACCCTTGCCATGTTACATTATTGCCATGTAAATTGTGCATCATTCATCATGGCATGCTTGGTTGCTTGTCGCATTTTATTTATATGCTTGTGCACTTTATTTATGTTGGCCCTTGTTTGTTTGGTTCTTCTTTCGAATAGACGCCGAGCAGGGGAATTATCAGGAATCCCAGGAGTACTACCCAGATCCTTCTCTCGCTTCAACTGAGCTACCAGACAAGAACTACCACATGCTTGCATACATATAGTACCTATTTCTTCTATCTTACTATTGCATCATGGAGTCGCGAATGCATTAAATTGAATCCCAAGTACTGCATAGCCGTTACTTTTAAACCCCACCGAGCTTGTTCCTCCATCCCATGAGCCACTACTACAGGAGTTGTTTGAGCCAAGCGAGTCGTAGAACAACATGTGTAGGGTATGTGCGTGTCTGATGGTTAACGAGGTACCTAAACAACTTAATCTGGGTAGTAATGGGATAACTAATGAAAGAGGCACTGGTGGGCAATATCTGTTATTTGGTTTTTCATGCTCACTTGTGTCCCGTAGGACCCCGAGTACTTGATACCTGTTCCTTGACTATCGCACTATCCGCATATGGGACCATGAATCCCCTTAGCTAGAGCTCGATTCATTTCTTATTTCTGGGGGCCATAAAGTAGTTTGGGGCTTTATTACTATCATGTACCTATGCCATGCTTTACTGCTTTATTTAAGATTGTGCGTGGAGCACCTGTACTGTTTTGGATTGTGCCAAGTTTTCGCGGTATCGACAAGCCCAGTCACACTTTCGGGTTCCCAGTCGTTTACAGCCGTCGTCACAAACCCTGGGTCCGTTCCGGAGCCGGCCAACTTCGTTGTGGGTAGCTTAGTGGGGTGGCCCCCTGAAATATTTTATGAATCCTCTGATTGCTTTGTCGTGAAAGCCTCATTGGGTTTTGATTTGGTTTTTCCGAGGTTGATCGTGTGTGTGTTGCTATTTGTGCACCCCTGCAGGGTAAACCTTTCTGAAAGCCGTGTCCGCGGTTATGGACGACTTGGAGCACAGTTTCTCGATCATAGACAAGTATAACTAAAGTGCCGTCTTTCATTTGACTAAATATCTGACTAGTAATTATTGCAATACTCAAGGAATGGCTAATAAAATTGGCAACGAATGTGTTGTTCGTCCGCTTTCTCGTTGGTAAACGAGAAGGAGGATGGATCTGTTACTTTATACTGTTATAACTATTGTTTCTAATTAACGGACATCCGCCTATCATTGGTTAGGCGGATGTTTAGCGGGTATCTATAGACTTGTTAGTTATTATCTTTTGCTGCAATTGCGTCACCCCAGGTATATGTACCCTTTAGAGGCATAAAGACTTGCTGAGTACCCCTAGGGTCTCACACGATAAATTGTTTGATTCAGATGAACAGTTGTACTCGTAAGATGGATACTGGGTGGAGGAAAAAGGCGATGCTGGCAACGATCACTCGGTGTAGAGATTCCGGGGATGGGGATCCGTGAGATCTGTGGGCGGGATGTGCTTATTTATGTGGCATCTTATGCCGATTTGCTTCTTATCCGTACTCGGATCTTGTTTCCCGCTTCCGCTTGTTACTCTGTTGAGTGATGTATGAGGAGCTATCCTACACTATTATCTCTATCTAGGATATTTGGATCTTGCCGTATGGCGTTGCAATATTTGTATTTCTTTTAGATGGGATGGCTCTGAGAACTGTTGTAAGGTAGCTTGCATACATACTCACTTGTGTATGTATTTGATCTCTTCGCCTGTTGCCTACGCCGCTCGCTCTTGTCCCGATGTTCTTGGAAGTGGTTAGGGCAGTCGACGGGCCTACACGTGGGTGGCCCTGGGACCCCGCTGTAAAATCCCTTAACAACTTTTGGTTCCTCCAGGCTTGAACTTAGAGCATAGGGTCCGAGGTTGTTACAATTGGTATCAGAGCCATTCCGCCCTTCAGGGTCTCAGCCAAAATGGTCGTTGTCAGTCTAGCAAATATTTTGGTAGCTATGTATACTAGGGAAAAATAAAATGCAAGAGTAGGACTGCTTCCATTTTTTCTTCTTACCCACCCACCCACCCACCCTTTTCTGGTAAGGAAGTGTAACGTTTTCAATCCTCTTCTAAAATTCAAACTAGGATTCACGTGTTCTGGGTTCCGTAGTACCATAGGTTGTGTGAGTGTGTGTGTGTGTGGGTAATTCTTTGTCTATCTGTTGCATCCAACGTGTTGTCGCTATCTACCTTTTGGTTATCAATTGTTGGTACATTCCATACCGACATGCTTTTCTAAACCGACGCGATCTATCTTACTCTTTGTTATCCGACGCTATCTTGTTAGGGGTGTTTGTTTTCCGTAGTTGCTAATCTTTAGGTTCATCTTAAGAAGGAAGAGAGTTGGGATATGTGTTTTACTTATTCATGTGCGGAGTAATGCTTTTAGTGCGGGATGGAGTCACGACCATACCACTACTTTTATCATTCGCTCTAGTATGTTGAATTGGTAGAGTTACTAATCTTGATTCGTTAAGTGGTTTTGCGCATATAGTGGTATTTTAATGCCGAAATTTGTGGAATTTTTTTCTTTGATAGCTTTGTGTACCACACTCCTTGTTTAGTTGTGTGCGATATGCTTACTATCTTCTAGGTGCTTTGAACTTTGTTGATATTTTAATATCATCTTAGTAATTTGTATCCTTTAATCTTGGTTAATTCCATTTTGGTACTATTTTGGATTATTATTATTCTCCATTATGGTACTAACTTGAGTTTTATATCAATCATAGGATGGCACCACCACGCCGCACTGAGGATGACATACCACCTGAACTAGGGGCTGCGTTGGCAAGTATTGCTAATGCCTTGGGAACAATGCAACAAAACCAACAACGCTTTGAAGAAAGTGTTAGGAGGAATGAGTTTGCCCCGCTACCTCCACCTCCCAAGCGAGGAGACATCAAGGACTTTCTGAAGTTTAACCCGCGCCACTTTGAGGTGTCTGATCAGCCACTGGATGCTGATGATTGGCTTCGTGAGATGTCAAGGCTGCTGGTAACTGCTGATGTTCCTGAACAAGAATGGGTAAAATGCGCCACTCACCTTCTGAAGGGAGACGCAACTCTATGGTGGGAGAATTACCTGAAGGCAAACCGCTCTGGTTTTCAGCCGACTTGGGAGCAGTTCGCTGGGGCTTTCAAAGATAAATACCTGTCAGAAATTGTCATGGAAAGGATGAAGGAGGTGTTTCTCAACCTCAAGCAGGGCAATGACAATGTCGACACCTATATCAGAAACTTCATGAACCTTTCTTGGTATGGTGGTGATGAGATATCTGATGACAAGAAGAAACAAAAGAGGTTCAGGCAAGGGCTCAATGCATCTATCAAATATGCAATCACTCATGCAAGGCCGGGGTCTTTTCTAGAACTTGAACATACAACTCTACAGGAAGAAGCCAATAGGCAAGTGTTCGAGGAGTCCAAGAAACACAGTCGTGACGCAGCAAGCTCTTCAGCTATGACATCTCCTTCTAAGCGCCACGTGTGGGTTCCTAATACCGCACCGCCGCTCCTGGCTCCACCAAGACCTCCAAGCTACGCAGCAAGGCCACCAAACTCCTTCAACGCTGCTCCTAGGGGCTACAACCACAACTACCCTAGAGCTCCTGGCGGAGTCGCTGGCTATGCTGCACCACGTCCACCTGGTGCTTGTTACACTTGTGGGAACACTGGGCATCGACACTGAAGTTTTCCCATGAACAACAAGGCTCTTCCTCCACCACCTTCAAGACCTGCAACAAGTCCTTCTATGGTTCGTGCACCTCCACCACGGGCTCTCAACATCAACACCAAGCCCGGGTCCACTGTTGCTCGTGCCAACTGTGTCAACGTTGCTCAAGCCGAGCATGCACCTGGAGTTGTGATGGGTATGCTTCCTGTTAACTCAGTTCCTGCACGAGTTTTATTTGATTTTGGTGCATCACTTTCCTTCGTGTCATACAAGTTTGTGGAGAATAATGGGTTACATTTGGATGCTTTACCAACTCACCTGATGGTGCAATCTCCTGGATCAAACATGAGGGCTTCTAAAATCAGCCACGACAATCAAATTGAGATTGGTGGTTCTTCGTTCCTGGCTTCCTTAATCATTCTAGGCAATTCTGACATCGATGTTACCTTGATCATGGATTGGTTAACAGCAAATGCAGCTGTGATTGATTGTGCTGAACGCTCGGTCTCTCTGAAAATTCTCGAAGGCCATATAGTCTATTCTCCAAGTCTGACTCCTGCAATTCAGCTTTTCTCTTTGTCTGCTCTGAATAATGATGCTATGGATGCTATTCAGAGTGTTCCGGTGGTCCGTGAGTTCCCAGATGTTTTTCCTGAAGAGTTACCAGGTATGCCTCCAGACCGAGAGGTCGAGTTTGTGATTGAGCTTGAACCTGGTATCGCTCCTATCTCCAAGCGGCCTTATAAAATGGGTCCTGCTGAGTTGGCTGAACTCAAATGTCAGCTTGATGAACAAGAGAAGTTGGGTTTCATTCAGCACATCACTTCCTCTTGGGGTAGCCCAACAATCTTTGTGAAGAAGCGAGACCGGACTGATAGACTTTGTGTTGACTATCGACCTCTCAATGCTAAAACCATCAAGAATAAATATCCCCTTCCGCGGATTAATGATCGCTTCGATCAGCTAGCTGGAGCTGTGGTATTCTCTAAGCTTGACTTGAGAAGTGGATATCATCAAATCAAGATTCGCAAGGAAGATGTTCCCAAAACAGCTTTCACCACCAGCTATGGCCTGTACGAGTACACGGTCATGCCCTTCGGTCTCACCAACACACCTGCCACCTTCTCGAGACTTATGAACTCGGTTTTCATGGAGTATCTTGATAAGTTCGTTGTGGTCTATCTGGATGACATTCTAGTCTATTCTAAGTCAAAGGAAGAACATGAAGAACACCTTCGGTGTGTGCTTCGTGAGAACCGCCTGTATGCAAAGTTCTCCAAGTGTGAGTTCTGGTTGCCTCAAATCACCTATCTTGGTCACGTCATCTCTGCTAAGGGCATTTCCGTCAACCCAGAAACTGTTCGGACAATTGTTGAGTGGCTTCCACCCAAAAATGTCAAAGAACTCCAGAGTTTTCTTGGTTTGGCTAGTTATTATCGTCGCTTCGTTCAAAACTTCTCGAAGATTGCGAAACCTCTTACCGATCTCCTCAAGAAAGGCAAGAAATACCTTTGGTCTCCTGCATGTCAAGCTAGCTTTGAAACACTCAAAGAGAAGCTCACTTCCACACCAGTCTTGATTCCTCCAGATACATCAAAGCCTTTCCAGATATTCTGTGACGCCTCCTTGCAAGGATTGGGTGTGGTCCTCATGCAAGAAAAGCAAGTCGTTGCTTATGCTTCCCGTCAGTTGAAAACTCATGAGCTCAACTATCCAACACATGATCTTGAACTTGCAGCGATTGTCTTCGCTCTAAAAGTATGGAGGCACTACTTGCTTGGAAACCGTTGTGAGATCTTTTCGGACCACAAGAGTATGAAGTACATCTTCACACAACCTGATCTCAACCTTCGTCAAAGGAGTTGGATTGAAGCAATTAATGACTTTGATCTCACCATCAACTACACTCCTGGCAAAGCTAATGTCATGGCCGATGCTCTCAGCCGGAAAGCTTATGTCAACAACCTCATGGTGGAAGAACAACAACCTCTCTTGTGCGAGGAATTCCGCCAGATCAACCTTGAGATTGTGCCTCAAGGGTATCTTCTGAATCTTCTGGCAACCCCTCTCTTGGAAGAAAAGATTCGTGTTGGGTCCACAGCATAGAAAACAAAAATTTTCCTACGATGAGAACTATACGCCAAGATCTATCTACTAGATATAGAGCAACGGGTGGACATACATCCATGGAGAACTTACCCTCGAAGACAACGAGTTTTGTTAACGAGTAGGAACTCGTGGTTGATGTAGTCGTACGCTTGCCGATCTCAAGATCGTGTGGAAGTCCGAGCGCCGCAAATCAGTAGCGCACCCATCCTCGCACACACGTTCAAGCCAACGGACAACCTCCACCTCCTCGCTCCAGCGAATCAGCGGAAGCAGCAACTCCTTCCAGACGCAAGGCCACCGGGAACATGTATCTCGCTAATCCGAGACCATGGGGAAATATCTAGAGGGGGAGAGAGATCCTTCACGAGGAGGTGTAGTTTGTGAGAGGGGAGAGGGGGCTTTATATAGGAGGGAGGGAGACCCCTCCCCTCCCATAGCCGGCGCATGAGGGGGGGGGGACTCCTCCCCTCCTTCATTCATGTGGTGAACCTCCACTCACATAAACATGGCCTCCACCCAAAAACCCACTCACATGTATTTAATTTCCACCAAATTAAATGCAACTCTCAATTAATAAAACTCTTTTATTTATTTTATTCAGAATTTTGTTAATTACTTTAATTAACAAACATTCACATAAAACCCCTTGCAATATTTCAATAACACATGCATAACCACTTTCTGCAATTTCACCCGAAACAATTCCGGTTTCTATCGAAACAATTCCTGTTTCTATCGAAACATTTCCTGTGCTTTGCAAACCTTTTGTCTGGAACATATGTGCTCCTAAATGGTGTCCGACAACCCTTAAGTGTGTCACCCTACGGTTCGCGAATAATGCAAACATGATTGAGACTCCTCTCAGATCAATAATCAGAAGCGGGACCTGGAGATCCATACTGACTCCTGCATATTCAACGATGACTTCTGTGATCGTGAGAACCTTTAACGTCAGCAATTTAATCCCTTTGTCTCATGATATAATACATGTCCGAGATTCGATCATCGGTATCCAAATACCTAGTTTAATCTCGTTACCGACATGCACTATTGTCTCGTTCCCGTGATATAACATTCTAGTGATCACATCACTTGCTTGCAAGCTATCTTAATGTGATATCACCGAGAGGGCCCAGAGTATATCTATCCGTCATCTGGATTGACAAATTCCACTCTTGATCCATGAGCCTCAACATAACACCTTCGTAGTACTGAACCCATCTTTATAGTCACCCTGTTACGGTGTGACGTTTGATGTTATCAAGATACTCTTCCGGTGTTAACAATTAACATGATCTCATGGTCTAAGGACTAAGACTACTTTGTATGATGTTATAGCAATATAAATATAATGACTTGATCGTAATGCTATACTTCGGATGAATGTTCATCACATCATTTCACAAATGTTGTGACCTTGTTATTAACAACATCCAATGTCCATGATCAAGAAACTTTGATCATCTTGTTAATCAACAAGCTAGTCTATAAGAGAGGCATAACTAGGAACCCTTTTTGTTTATTAAACACACATGTATCGATGTTTCCTATCAATACAATTATAGCATGCAAAATAAACATCTATCATATACAAGGAATACATAATAACAACTTTATTATTGCCTCTCAGGGCATATTTCCTTCAATTCGTGCTAGTCAGCGAGGTGACGCATACACCAAAAACATCATCTCCAATATTCAGCTGCCGAGGTATGAGTCCTTCCACGTCGATGATCAAGGAGCTCTATTCTTTGAACACCAGATGTTCGTTCCGAATGACCCAGGTTTGAGAGAGCAAGTTCTTAAGGAGGCGCATGATTCTGTTCTTTCTATCCATCCTGGCAGCACTAAAATGTACATGGACCTGAAAACACAATATCTGTGGCCTGGGTTGAAACAATGTTGTGCCAAGTATGTCTCCGAGTGCGATGTATGCCGCAGAGTTAGAGCTGTCCATCAAAAACCTTCTGGTCTTCTTCAACCATTGAAGCCTCCGGAATGGAAATGGGAGAAAGTAGAGATGGACTTCATAACTAGTTTTCCAAGGTCGCAGAAAGGCAACAATGCAATCTTTGTTGTCATAGACAGGCTTTCTAAAGTGGCTCACTTCTTCCCCGTCAAGGAAACAATTTTGGCAATTCAGTTGGCTGAGCTCTATATCAACAAAATTGTCTCTCTGTATGGGGTTCCTCTTGAGATCAGCTCAGACCGTGGAAGCATCTTCACTTCCAAGTTCTGGGGAAGTTTCCAAAATGCTTTGGGAACAAAGTTGAACTTCAGCACAACTTACCACCCTCAGTCACAAGGGCAAGTTGAAAGGATCAATCAGATTCTGGAAGATATGCTCCGTGCTTGCGTCATCTCTTTCGGCATGAAGTGGGAAGAATGCCTTCCTTATGCTGAGTTCTCTTACAACAATAGCTTCCAGAAGAGTCTAAAGATGGCACCATTTGAGGTTCTCTATGGCCACAAATGCAAAACTCCGATTGGTGGGTCGGGTGGAGGTGAAAGAACATTCTTTGGCCTCGACATTGTAACTCAAGCATAGGAGAAGGTTCACATCATTCTCGAAAACCTGAAGGTTGCTCAAAGTCGCCAGAAGAGCAACTACGACAGAAAGCACACGGACATGGAGTATGTCCCTGGTGATCTCGTTTACCTTCGTGTCACTCCCATGAGACGCACGCATCGGTTTGGTATCAAAGGGAAGCTGGCACTTAGATACATGGGTCCTTTCAAAGTTCGTGGAAGAAGAGGAGAAGTCATTTATGCTCTTGAGCTCCCTGAAAAACTCAAGGTTCATGATGTTTTCCATATCTCTCAACTCAAGAAGTGCTTCAAGGATCCCGGCAGGACCGTGGACCATGAGCTCATCAATCTCCAAGAAGATCTGTCTTATCAAGAACACCCCACAAAAATCCTAGAAGTCGCAGAAAGAAATACTCGCAACAAGTCTATCAAGTTCTGCAAGGTGGAGTGGTCGCACCATTCTGTTGATGAAGCCACTTGGAAACACGAGGATGAGCTCCGTATCAGTGTCAAATCTAGCATCGACATAACACTTAGCGACTAGATCTTCTTCACCTCCGTATACAAGAAACATATCCTTAGTTCTTCTCAAGTACTTAAGGATATTCTTGACCACTATCCAGTGTTCCGAACCTAGATCAGATTGGTACCTACTAGTCAAACTAATAGCATGTGCCACATCCGGTCTTGTACATAGCATGGCATACATTATAGAGCCTATGGCTGTGGCATAGGGGATCTTATCCATTATCTCTCTTTCTTCCGCCGTAGCCGGACTTTGAGTCTTACTCAATGTCTTGCCTTGCAACATAGGTAAGTACCCCTTCTTACTTCCGTCCATATTAAACTTCTTTAATATCTTATCAAGGTATCTACTCTGCGATAGCCCAATTAGACGTCTTGATCTATCTCTATAGATTTTAATGCCTAATATATATGAAGCTTCACCAAGGTCCTTCATCGAAAATCTACTGTTTAGATAACTTTTAACACTGTTTAAAAGATCTATATCATTTCCAATCAATAATATGTCATCCACATATAATATCAGAAATGCCACATTGCTCCCACTCACTTTCTTGTAAATACAAGCCTCTCCATAAGTTTGGACAAATCCAAACTCTTTGATCACCTCATCAAAGCGGAGATTCCAACTCCGGGATGCTTGCTTCAGTCCATAGATGGATCGCTGAAGTTTGCACACCTTATCAGCATCCTTAGGATCGACAAAACCCTTAGGTTGTATCATATACAACTCTTCTTCAATATTACCATTGAGGAATGCAGTTTTGACATCCATCTGCCATATTTCGTAATCGAAATATGCAGCAATTGCTAACATAATCCTAACCGACTTAAGCATCGCTACGGGAGAGAATGTCTCATCGTAGTCAACTCCTTGAATTTGTCGAATCCCCTTTGCGACAAGTCGAGCCTTATAGATGGTTACATTACCATCAGCATCAGTTTTTCTTTTGAAAATCCATTTATTCTCTACGGCCTTTCGATCGTGAGGTAAGTCCACCAAGGTCCAAACCTGGTTTTCGTCCATCTCGGATTTCATGGCTTCTAGCCATTTGTTGGAATCAGGGCTCATCATCGCTTCTTCATACGTCGCAGGGTCATCTATTTCATCAATCATGAAATTCATAACAGGATTGCCGTACAGTTCAGGAGCTGCACGTGTCCTGCTTGACCTGCGAGGTTCGGTAGTGTCCTCTTTCGGAGTTTCATGATCAATATCATTAGCTCTCTCTTCATTAGGTGAAGTCAACTCCGAAACAACTTCCGGTGCTGCGCTACTCGCCATTTCATGAAGAGAAGGTTCAATAACCTCTTCGAGTTCTACCTTCCGACTACTCACACCTTTCGCGAGAAACTCCTTCTCAAGAAAGGATCCATTCTTGGCAACAAAGGCCTTGCCCTCGGATCTATGATAGAAGGTATACCCAATCGTTTCCTTAGGGTATCCTATGAAGACGCATTTTTCCGCTTTGGGTTCGAGTTTATCCGGTTGAAGTTTCTTCACATAAACATCGCATCCCCAAACTTTAAGAAATGACAGCTTAGGTTTGTTTCCAAACTATAATTCATACGGTGTCTTTTCAACGGATTTAGATGGTGCCCTATTTAAAGTGAATGCAGCGGTTTCCAGTGCATAACCCCAAAAAGACAGTGGCAAGTCAGTCAGAGACATCATAGATCGAACCATATCCAATAAAGTACGATTATGATGTTCTGACACACCATTACGTTGTGGTGTTCCGACAAGCGTGAGTTGTGAAACTATTCCACAGTCTTTCATATCTGTGCTAAACTCGTAACTAAGATACTCTCCTCCACGGTCGGACCGCAGAATTTTGATCTTTCTGTTACGATGATTTTCCACTTCATTCTGAAATTCTTTGAACTTTTCAAAGGTTTCAGACTTATGTTTCATCAAATACATATACCCGGATCTACTCAAATCATCCGTGAAAGTAACAAAATAACGATATCCACCTCGCGCCGACACACTCATTGGTCCACACACATCAGTATGTATGATTTCCAATAAATCTGTCGCCCGTTTCATTGAACCGAAAAACGGCGTTCTAGTCATCTTGCCCATAAGGCATGGCTCACATGTATCAAATGATTCAAAATCAAGTGATTCCAAAAGTCCATCAGAATGGAGTTTCTTCATGCGTTTAATGCCAATATGACCTAGACGGCAGTGCCACATATATGCAGATATATCATTATCAAGTTTAATCCTTTTAGCATCAACATTATGAATATGCGTAATACTACTATCGAGATCCAACAGAAATAAACCATTCAACACAGGTGCATGACCATAAAAGATATTATTCATATAAATCGAACAACCATTGTTTTCAGACTTAAACGAATAACCACTTTGCATCAAACACGATCCGGGTACAATGTTCATGCTCAGTGCAGGCACCAAATAACAATTATTCAGGTTTATAACTAATCCCGATGGCATATGGAGAGGCAGCGTTCCGACGGCGATCACATCAACTCTTGATCCATTGCCGACCCGCATCGTGACCTCATCCCTTGCTAGTTGTCACTTGTTCCGCAGCCCCTGAACCGAGTTACATATATTAGCAACCGATCCCGTATCAAATACCCAGGTGCTACTTCGAGTACTAGTCAAGTACACATCAATAACATGTATATCACATATACCTTTGTTTGCCTTGCCGGCCTTCTTGTCCGCCAAATACTTGGGGCAGTTGCGCTTCCAATGGTCAGTCCCCTTGCAATAGTAGCACTCAGTGTCAGACTTAGGGCCAGCTTGGGGTTTCTTTTCAGGCGCGGCAACAGATTTGCCGCCCTTCTTTCCCTTCTGCTTGCCTTTCTTGTCCTTCTTGAAACCGGTGGTCTTATTGATCATCAACACTTGACGTTCTTTCCTAATCTCCACTTCTGCAGTCTTAAGCATTGACAGAAGCTCGGGAAGAGACTTCTTCATGCCCTGCATATTATAGTTCATCACGAAGCTCTTGTAGCTAGGTAGCAGAGATTGGAGAACACGATGTACGCCTAAGTCATTGGGAATCGTTATTCCCAAGGACACAAGCTTATCGGCGTACCCAGACATTTTGAGTACGTGCTCACTAACGGAGCTATTCTCTTCCATCATGTAGCTAAAGAACTATTCAGAATCATTATAACTCTCTACAGCAGCATGGGTATCGAAAATCATATTCAATTCTCCCATGGTATCAAAGGCATTGCCATTTTCGAAACGTTTTCGAAGTTCTGGCTCTAGCCCATACAATATGCCGCAATGAACTAAGTTGTGGTCCTCCTGACGAGTTATATAGACGTTATTTTTCTCGTCAGGGGCATCAGGAGCTGGTGGGGGGCCTAGCGGCGCCTCTAGCACATATTGCTTTTGTGCAGCAGTGAGGAGAATCCTCAAATTCATAGCCCAGTTGGTGAAGTTGCTACCATTTGCAGCAAGCTTCTCTTTCTCCATGAACACATTGAAATTAAAAGCAGGTGGTGCCATCTACAACAGAATTTGTAAAATAATTTTAGACTAAGTTTATGATAGATTGAGTTCAACTAATCCAAATTACTAATGAACTCCCACTCAAAAACAACATCCCTCATGTCCTTTTGGTGATTACATGAACCAAATCCACTACACCAAGTCCGATCATCACGTGAGTCGGTGTAGCTTCAAAGGCAAGCATCTATATGGGCATTATATCAACTATATGACTCATGCTTAACCTTTCGGTCCGTGTTCCGAGGCCATGTCTGTACATGCTAGGCTCGTCAAGTAAGAACCTTAGTATTCGCGTTTGTAAAACTGTCTTACACCCGTTGTATGAAAGCGTAGAGTCGAGAACACCCGATCATCACGTGATGCCTCAAAACACGATCCACAAAACGGTGCATACTTAAGGAAGAACACATTTATCTTGATATATAAATGAGGGATCATCTTATAATGCTACCAAAAGCGCCAAACTAGCAATATAAGATGCTAACATCTAATGTGTGAAGTGAGGTGATATGGTCCATGCATTTGATCTCTATCATTTGCATCGTGGTATGATCTCTATCATTCCTTTGTGTGTAAGGCCAAGGTCTATGGAACTTACACGTTAAGTGAGTTGTAAGAGTATCTATCATACATCTACTTACAACAATACCATATCAAGACACTAGCCCAGCAACGATCTAAACTAGACGCCTCTAATTTATCAATTGCAAGTTTTACGTGGCTTAGGGCTTTCGGAGATAGAACCGGTCTTACCTACGAGCATGAACCACAACGAGGATAACCAAGTTATTAGCAACTCGTTGTAAATCAGATATTGACTATAGTAGGAGAGACAGACACCCGCTAGCCACTTATGCAAAACTAGTTGCATGTCAGTCGTGGAACCGGTCTCATGTACGATGACATGTAAGGTTGGTCCGGGCAGCTTCATCCCACTATGCCACCAATATCCAAAGTACATAGAAGATGCAATAACATGGTCATCATCGCCCACATATAAACATATGTGTACTACCCGTGCAAAGCACCTACGCATAGATCAGGCTTTGATACCACTGTTGGGTCCACAGCATAGAAAACAAAATTTTTCCTACGATGAGAACTATACGCCAAGATCTATCTACTAGATACAGAGCAACGGGTGGACATACATCCATGGAGAACTTACCCTCGAAGACAACGAGTTTTGTTAACGAGTAGGAACTCGTGGTTGATGTAGTCGTACGCTTGCCGATCTCAAGATCGTGTGGAAGTCCGAGCGCCGCAAATCAGCAGCGCATCCGTCCTCGCACACACGTTCAAGCCACCGGACAACCTCCACCTCCTCGCTCCAGCGAATCAGCGGAAGCAGCAACTCCTTCCAGACGCAAGGCCACCGGGAACATGTATCTCGCTAATCCGAGACCATGGGGAAATATCTAGAGGGGGAGAGAGATCCTTCACGAGGAGGTGTAGTTTGTGAGAGGGGAGAGGGGGGCTTTATATAGGAGGGAGGGAGACCCCTCCCCTCCCATAGCCGGCGCATGAGGGGGGGGGGACTCCTCCCCTCCTTCTTTCATGTGGTGAACCTCCACTCACATAAACATGGCCTCCACCCAAAAACCCACTCACATGTATTTAATTTCCACCAAATCAAATGCAACTCTCAATTAATAAAACTCTTTTATTTATTTTATTCAGAATTTTGTTAATTACTTTAATTAACAAACATTCACATAAAACCCCTTGCAATATTTCAATATCACATGCATAACCACTTTCTGCAATTTCACCTGAAACAATTCCGGTTTCTATCGAAACAATTCCTGTTTCTATCGAAACTTTTCCTGCGCTTTGCAAACCTTTTGTCTGGAACATATGTGCTCCTAAATGGTGTCCGACAACCCTTAAGTGTGTCACCCTATGGTTCGCGAATAATGCAAACATGATTGAGACTCCTCTCAGATCAATAATCAGAAGCGGGACCTGGAGATCCATACTGACTCCTGCATATTCAACGATGACTTCTGTGATCGTGAGAACCTTTAACGTCAGCAATTTAATCCCTTTGTCTCATGATATAATACATGTCCGAGATTCGATCATCGGTATCCAAATACCTAGTTTGATCTCGTTACCGACATGCACTCTTTTCTCGTTCCCGTGATATAACATTCTAGTGATCACATCACTTGCTTGCAAGCTATCTTAATGTGATATCACCGAGAGGGCCCAGAGTATATCTACCCGTCATCTGGATTGACAAATTCCACTCTTGATCCATGAGCCTCAACATAACACCTTCGTAGTACTGAACCCATCTTTATAGTCACCCTGTTACGGTGTGACGTTTGATGTTATCAAGATACTCTTCCGGTGTTAGCAATTAACATGATCTCATGGTCTAAGGACTAAGACTACTTTGTATGATGTTATAGCAATATAAACATAATGACTTGATCGTAATGCTATACTTCGGATGAATGTTCATCACATCATTTCACAAATGCTGTGACCTTGCTATTAACAACATCCAATGTCCATGATCAAGAAACTTTGATCATCTTGTTAATCAACAAGCTAGTCTATAAGAGAGGCATAAATAGGAACCCTTTTTGTTTATTAAACACACATGTATCGATGTTTCCTATCAATACAATTATAGCATGCAAAATAAACATCTATCATATACAAGGAATACATAATAACAACTTTATTATTGCCTCTTAGGGCATATTTCCTTCGATTCGTGCTAGTCAGTGAGGTGACGCATACACCAAAAACATCATCTCCAATATTCAGCTACCGAGGTATGAGTCCTTCCACGTCGATGACCAAGGAGCTCTATTCTTTGAACACCGGATGTTCGTTCCGAATGACCCGGGTTTGAGAGAGCAAGTTCTTAAGGAGGCGCATGATTCTATTCTTTCTATCCATCCTGGCAGCACTAAGATGTACATGGACCTGAAAACACAATATCTGTGGCCTGGGTTGAAACAATGTTGTGCCAAGTATGTCTCCAAGTGCGATGTATGCCGCAGAGTTAAAGCTGTCCATCAAAAACCTTCTGGTCTTCTTCAACCATTGAAGCCTCCGGAATGGAAATGGGAGAAAGTAGAGATGGACTTCATAACTAGTTTTCCAAGGTCACAGAAAGGCAACAATGCAATCTTTGTTGTCATAGACAGGCTTTCTAAAGTGGCTCACTTCTTCCTCGTCAAGGAAACAATTTTGGCAATTCAGTTGGCTGAGCTCTATATCAACAAAATTGTCTCTCTGTATGGGGTTCCTCTTGAGATCAGCTCAGACCGTGGAAGCATCTTCACTTCCAAGTTCTGGGGAAGTTTCCAAAATGCTTTGGGAACAAAGTTGAAATTCAGCACAACTTACCACCCTCAGTCACAAGGGCAAGTTGAAAGGATCAATCAGATTCTAGAAGATATGCTCCGTGCTTGCGTCATCTCTTTCGGCATGAAGTGGGAAGAATGCCTTCCTTATGCTGAGTTCTCTTACAACAATAGCTTCCAGAAGAGTCTAAAGATGGCACCATTTGAGGTTCTCTATGGCCGCAAATGCAAAACTCCGATTGGTTGGTCGGGTGCAGGTGAAAGAACATTCTTTGGCCCCGACATTGTAACTCAAGCATAGGAGAAGGTTCACATCATTCTCGAAAACCTGAAGGTTGCTCAAAGTTGCCAGAAGAGCAACTACGACAGAAAGCACACGGACATGGAGTATGTCCCTGGTGATCTCGTTTACCTTCGTGTCACTCCCATGAGAGGCACGCACCGGTTTGGTATCAAAGGGAAGCTCGCACTTAGATACATTGGTCCTTTCAAAGTTCGTGGAAGAAGAGGAGAAGTCATTTATGCTCTTGAGCTCCCTGAAAAACTCAAGGTTCATGATGTTTTCCATATCTCTCAACTCAAGAAGTGCTTCAAGGATCCGGGAAGGACCGTGGACCATGAGCTCATCAATCTCCAAGATGATCTGTCTTATCAAGAACACCCCACAAAAATCCTAGAAGTCGCAGAAAGAAAGACTTGCAACAAGTCTATCAAGTTCTGCAAGGTGCAGTGGTCGCACCATTCCTTTGATGAAGCCACTTGGAAACACGAGGATGAGCTCCGTGCCAAGTATCCTACCCTCTTCGTGTCTTCTTCTTCTTCCTAGAATCTCGGGGCGAGATTCCTGTTTAGTGGGGGAGAGTTGTAGCATCCCATCTGTCTAACATCTGTAATGCTACATGGTCTAATTATAAAATGCTACCTTCCTACATATAATTATTGCATCATCATTATATCATGCTCATGTCACCATGCCACATTGCCCTTGAGCATCATATAAAATCCCCCTTGGTTTGGTTCTTCTCATATGGCATTTGCCTTATTAATTGTATTTGCTTCTTAATAATTTGCTTCTTGATATTATGCTTGATGCCCAAATTGAGTTGGGGGTATATCTTTTTCAAACTCCACCATCATTGTTTTTGCTCTATCTAAATTCTATCATTCTAATTATATATGAGCCCATGCATTTCTTACGGTATTTAAATCTAGCTCATAAATAGTTTGGGTGGATCCTATCTTGTTCTCCTACATATGGTTCCTTCTAAATCTATGGTCATGATTGGATGTTTGGGAGCTATATGAAACATATGCACCACCTTGCTATTCATGCTTGCTCATGATTTAGAATTAAGACAATCAAGTTGGGAGAGCTTCTTCTTACACTTTCCTTCAATCCCCATTTCTTTTGTTGAGCTTGCATAACTCTTGGACCATGCTAAAAAGCTAGTATTTAACCAACCTTTATCTCTCTTAACCCTTCTGTTTTCATGCCCAAACCCAAAACCACGGTGGCCAGCTAGCATTTTTTTCCAACACCCCATCGACACATGCGCCTGGTGCCACCCTCCATGTCCTGAACCTGGCCTCTCCCTGTAGCGATTAGAAGCAACCGAGGAGCTCGTCAAACCAGCCCCAGTCGCACCCTCTGTCCCTGCACCAAGGCCTCCTGAACCATGCCGCACCTCTGTACCTGAACCGAGCGATCGCAAATAGTAGTGGACACGCTGTCCACTGTTTTTCTTCTACCCAGAGCCGAGATGTGCATGTGCCCCTGCCAGCCGTGTGAGCCCTGCCCCTGCTTTCCCCCGAACCACATAAAGCAGCGGAGAAAGCATCCGAGGCCAACCACCACCACCCCTCTCCATCTCCATCCAAATCTCTAGCCCCGTCCTCCTTTCTCCTCACCACCATATCCTGAACCCGGATCACGGCCGCGCGATCACCAGGTTGCTGCAGCTAGGAGGAGAAGGCCTCGCCCACGTCGTTTCTCCGCACGCCGCGCCTCTCTCGCTGCCTCGTCGGCATCGTCGTCCGGGTTGAGTTCCAGCCGGCAACCGCCACCCCCGACACCACACCGGTGAGCCTCCGCTTCGTCCCCTTATCTCTCTAGCCTCTCCATGCATCGGCACCGCCTGCGCTCGCCCAGACGCTCGCCAGCCCCGCTCTGAACCCGCGCGTAGGCGACAGACAGTGAACCCGCGACCCATGCCTGCCCCTGTTCGTTGCGTCGGTGTCTTCTTTGTGTCGCTCTTCTTCGAATAACACGTGAACGAAAGATCTAGCTGGACGTCCCCTCTTTCCAACGAGCTATAGCACGCCTAGATCTGTCCATAGATGAGCTCAGAATCATCCGCAGAAACTAGTAGAAATGATGCATCTCGCTCGCGCTTTTCAGACAGTGTTTGTCAGTTTTGCGGTATAGGAACCCACCTGTTCATCGTCAATTTCCGGGCTCCACAATGCTCCACCGGAGAAACTCCATACATGGAAGTTGTAGTCCTCTCTTTAGTCGCCAACTTTGCTTTTTGTGCCATCTCCAAATTCACATCGGTTCCGTCACAATCTTCATCCAAAGTTCGTTCCAGCTAGTCGTTTTCGCGAGTGTTCTTCAGTTTCGTCAGTCCCGGTCGCGTGTTTTTCCCCTCTGTTCCTGTGCGTTTTCTGGCCGTGTCGATCCACCTCCATCCGTGCGCCCTGAAGAGAAAGTGTAGAGCCAACAGTCCTTTTTGTTTTTCGTCTTTGCGCCGCCGCCTTCCAAGCAACAACGGCGTCGCCACCGTCCTCGCTTTGTCGCCCGACCGCCTGCACCGCCGCGTCCGTCAGAGTTTCAGAGGCAGCAGCAACCGGTGCTGTTTTGCAATTCGCCCCTGCCTTTTATGCTAAGCCAACCCGCAGTCCCCCCGGTAGCCTTTGACCCCACACGTCAGCGGCCGAGGGCTTTTACGAAAAGGCACCTCGATGTCTGTTGATTCATGCCCGCGCCTCCCCGGATCTGCTGCGTGGCAAGCCCTGGCTGGGTCGCGCACGCGGCGGACCCGCCGTTCCGCGGTCCCACCTGTCAGTCCCTGGGGCTAGACAACACCGCAGTGCGAAAAGCCCAGAGGAGTACCCCGCTGCCCGCCGCGTTGACTCAGCATCTCGGGTCCACTCGTCAGTGGCTAGGGTTAGCTCTGCCGCGGTACAAAAAGTCTGAGATCTTTTTTTTAATAAAATCTTTTCTAGTTTTGTTTAAATGATTTTAAATCCAGCTTTTAATAACTTTTAATTGGTAATTCCAAATTTGACAAATAATATATGTTTTTCAATCAGAAATATATGAGGTTTTCAAATATGCCATCCAAACTAATGTTTGACTAATTTAAATTTTCGAGATGATTAAACTTGCAATAAATGCCTTTATCTTAATAAATTAATAACTCTAATTCTATAACTCCAAATTTGACAAATAAGATGTCTAAAACGATCAGCTCGACGAGCCTGTTCTGTTTATGCATTCTATGACATGAATTGGAGCATGCATCATATAAATATTAAATACTCAGAACTGTTTATGGTAATAAAACTCGGCCAAATAATTAATAAAATGATTTATTCTCGTCCCCACACCTCACCCTTGCCATGTTACATTATTGCCATGTAAATTGTGCATCATTCATCATGGCATGCTTGGTTGCTTGTCGCATTTTATTTATATGCTTGTGCACTTTATTTATGTTGGCCCTTGTTTGTTTGGTTCTTCTTTCGAATAGACGCCGAGCAGGGGTATTATCAAGAATCCCAGGAGTACTACCCAGATCCTTCTCTCGCTTCAACTGAGCTACCGGAAAGCACTACCACATGCTTGCATACATATAGTACCTATTGCTTCTATCCTATTCTTGCATCATGGAGTCGCGAATGCAATAAATTGAATCCTAAGTACTGCATAGCCGTTACTTTTAAACCCCACCGAGCTTGTTCCTCCATCCCATGAGCCACTACTACAGGAGTTGTTTGAGCCAAGCGAGTCGTAGAACAGCATGTGTAGGGTGTGTGAGTGTTTGATGGTTAACGAGGTACCTAAACAACTTAATCTGAGTAGTAATGGGATAACTAATGAAAGAGGCACCGGTGGGCAATATCTGTTATTTGGTTTTTCATGCTCACTTGTGTCCCGTAGGACCCCGAGTACTTGATACATGTTCCGTGACTATCGCACTATCCGCATATGGTACCATGAATCCCCTTAGCTAGAGCTTGATTCATTTCTTATTTCTTGGGGCCACAAAGTAGTTTGGGGCTTTATTATTATCCTATACCTATGCCATGCTTTACTGCTTTATTTAAGATTGTGCGTGGAGCACCTGTACTATTTTGGATCGTGCCATGTTTTCGCGGTATCGACAAGCCCAGTCACACTTTTGGGTTCCCAGTCGTTTACAACCGTCGTCACAAACCCTGGGTCCGTTCCGGAGCCAGCCAACTTCGTTGCAGGTAGCTTAGTGGGGTGCCCCCCTGAAATATTTTATGAATCCTATGATTGCTTTGTCGTGAAAGCCTCGTTGGGTTTTGATTTGGTTTTTCCAAGGTTGATCATGTGTGTGTTGCTATTTGTGCACCCCTGCAGGGTAAACCTTTCTGAAAGCCATGTCCGCGGTTATGGACGACTTGGAGCACAGTTTCTCGATCATAGACAAGTAAAACTAAAGTGCCGTCTTTAATATGACTAAATATCTGACTAGTAATTAGTGCAGTACTCAAGGAATGACTAATAAAACTGCCAACGGATGGGTTGTTCGTCTGTTTTCTCGTTGGTAAGCGAGAAGGAGGATGGATTTGTTACTTTATACTGTTATAACTGTTGTTTCTAATTAACGGACATCCTCCTATCATTGGTTAGGCAGATTGTTAGTGGGTATCTATAGACTTGTTAGTTATTATCTTTTGCTGCAATTGCGTCACCCTAGGTATATGTCCCCTTTAGAGGCATAAAGACTTGCTGAGTACTCCTAGGGTCTCACACGATAAATTGTTTGATTCAGATGAACATGTGTACTAGCAAGATGGATACTGGGTGGAGGAAACATACGATGCTGGCAACGATCACTCGGTGTAGAGATTCCGGGGATGGGGATCCATGAGATCTGTGGGCGGGATGTGCTTATTTATGTGGCATCTTATGCCGATTTGCTTCTTATCCATACTCAGATCTTGTTTCCCGCTTCCGCTTGTTACTCTGTTGAGTGATGTATGAGGAGCTATCCTACACTATTATCTCTATCTAGGATATTTGGATCTTGCCGTATGGCGTTGCAATATTTCTATTTCTTTTAGATGGGATGGCTCTGAGAACTATTGTAAGGTAGCTTGCATACATACTCACTTGTGTATGTATATGATCTCTTCGCCTGTTGCCTACGCCGCTCGCTCTTGTCCCGATGTTCTTGGAAGTGGTTAGGGCGGTCGACGGGCCTACACGTGGGTGGCCCTGGGCCCCCGCTGTAAAATCCCTTAACAACTTTTGGTTCCTCCAGGCTTGAACTTAGAGCGTAGGGTCCGAGGTTGTTATACAATGGGTCCAAGTTGAGAACTTGTTTCAATTGTGGTGCCCGCTATCACTTCGTTGCAGCTTGTCCCTATGAGAAAAGAGAAGACCATGGGGGTAAACTTGTGTTGAAGAAGACCTCCAAAGCTCCCTACAAGAAACCCTTCATCAAAAGGAACCCAACCAACAAGAAGCCGGGAGAAATTGTCTTGATCACACATGAAGAGTACTCCTCCGATGATGATGATGAAGATGAAGAAGAGGATACATCAAGTGGTGTGGCGGATCTTGCCACTACCTCTACGCCATCATTCTCCCTCTTTGACTCTCCAAATGAGAATATCTCCAACAAGAACATCACTTGCCTTATGGCAAGAGGAACAGAGGTATTATCATCAAGTCACTCCACCTCCCTAATCAATGATGATGATTTTGATGATGAGCTGTCTCTTAAGGTCAAAAAGGAATTAGTTGCTTTTGATGTGTTCATGAACAACTTGCAAGGGGAACACAAGAAACATGTTGTGGACCTCTTAAATCAACTTGCACACACACAAGAACTTCTAGCTTAGAGATGTCAATTAGGGAGAGAGCACATGATTGAGGTAGAAGCTCTAAATAATGCCTTAGAAGAAGAACAAGAAACTAGATTATCTCTTGAAACTAAACTAGAGGGCCTTGATGATGCAAATGATCTCATTATTAATAAACTCATCAAGGAATGTGATCATGCTATTGCTAAATACAAATAGGCTAAAAATGATAAGATTGAGTTTGATGTTGTTCATGAAAAACTTGCTGATGGGGGAATACCAATCGGGGTATACCCATGAAGCGGAGTCGCTAGCTGGAGCGAGCCGACTGAAGCCAAACCCAGAGCTGGTCGACTCGCCGAATACGGCGCATACTGGACCCGGACGACACACCGATTGGAGGTCCAACATAGCGACTCCAATAAAAAGCCCATTAGCACTTGTAAACCCTAACGGGATGCATATATAAAGCCACCAGGGGCACCCCTTTGGGGGACTTTTCTCCCACGTCTCATTATATCTAGTCTCTCCCTCCGCCTACGACGACTTCATGTAAAACAATCTATGATCATACTGGATTGATAGCAGGACGTAGCGATTCTCCATCGAGGGGACGTGAACCTGGGTACATCGTGTGCCAATCTCGCTCCCGGATTCTCCTACATCGCCTTGCCCTTTCCTCTACGTAAGCTACCCTGTAGCATCTGCCGTGGTCAATTCCATGACAGTTGGCGCCCACTGTGGGCAAGCAGTGTTTGGAGGTGATAATCCGGGCGAGATCCCTCACCGTCACCGGCGGCCAGATTGCATTTCACGTCACTCGGAGTTGGATGCCGATCAATCCGGCTGCCGCCCGCCGATGCGGAACACACGCACGCGGTCAACTGGGAAAATTTGAGACGCGCAAGAGATTGGTTTCATTACGACCGGCCTGTTTTTGATTCAATCTCATCTTTCCCGTTTATTACTCTGCCTATAGATTAATTTATTTAGACTTAACCTGACATGTATGCTACTTATGCACTATTATTTGGAGGATCGATCCATGAATGCATGAGTAGATCACTCACGGCTGTTAATTCATGGGCCAAAGGAAAAAGACGCGTGTCAGATTAGTACGATCAAGTTTCAAGATGCAACGGATCAACTCTATGAAAAAAACCAAGTGAAGGATACGAATCGATCGGCCGCAATGAATTTTCTATTCGATCCCTTATTTCCTTTTCTCATTAATCACTTTGCCACTTGATTATTTTATTTAGATCTGATGCACCTCACGTGTGATGTTGATATGTACTTGAAGAATTGAATCATTGATGCTTAACCGGATCGGGGCATGCATGATGGAACTCGTCAGCTGCAGTTGCTCGTGAGTGCTCTCCGTGCATCTGCTGCACAGAGCTCGGATGTGTGCGGCGCGCCTACCCGGCGAAATCCCCAACTCCGGCGCCGGCGTCGTATCGACTCCGACAAAATCAGACTGACTCCGTCCACTGTGATGACTTCGTCACATCGAATCTTTCCGGATTAGATGCCACACCGGACCGTCACAGACACGCCACGATCGACGACTCTCCCGCCACGACCACACCATCGCGGCCTCACCCTCGCGGACTCGCTGTCGCGGGCTCACCACGCTCGAGGACTCGCCATCGCGGAATTTCCATGCTAACAACTAATTTTCTACACTCGTACATACTATGAGTCCAAAACATATATGCATCTTCATTCGATATCCAAAGCCGACCATGCAGTCGCATATGACCCGTTTAGGGACCAAAATCATACTTGCGATCGGTTCCAGTTTTGTCTGCCGTTTATTCGTGTCCGTCGAAGTAGTGAGGCTGGATACCAAAAGGCCGACCTTGTCTTCGGGTTCAACAGTCTGGCATCGCGTCCCTGTTACCCGACAAGCGTTTGATGCTGGAGGTCTGCCTACTCATAAAAAGATACGCATAAACCTTTCATACTCCTAACTGATCCATTTAACAACACGGATTTTATTTCAACATCTACGAATCACACTCTTTACAAATATTCAATATATTTCATAAATACACCTTATTGCAGTCGTACCTTTTTCTCCTTCTCAGCAAACAGTCTGGTGTCTTTCTCGCCACTCGCCGCGCTCGCGGACTTGGCGCGCTACAGACATCTCCACTCGCCGGTCGCCCGACCTCGCCACTTGCCGCGCTCAGGGACTCGGCGCGCTACAGATAGCGCCACTCGCCGGTCGCCCGACCTCGCCACTCGGCGCCCTCGGGGACTCAACGCGCTACAGACAGCGTCACTCGCCGGTCGCCCGACCTCGCCACTCGCCGCGCTCAGGGACTCAGCGCGCTATAGACACGCCACTCGCCGGTCGCCCGACCTCGCCACTCGCCGCGCTTGGGGACTCGGCGCGCTACAGACAGCGCCACTCGCTGGTCGCCCGACCTCGCCACTCGCCGCGCTTGGGGACTCCGCGTGCTAGAGACAACGCCACTCGCCGGTCGCCCGATCTTGCCACTCGCCGCGCTCGGGGACTCGGCGCGCTACAGACAGCGCCACTCGTCGGTCGCCCGACCTCGCCACTCACCATGATCGGGGACTCGGCGCGCTACAGACAGCGCCACTTGCCGGTCGCCCGACCTCGCCACTCGCTGCGCTACAGACAGCACCACTCGCCAGTCGCTCGACCTCGCCACTTGCCGCGCCCGGGGACTCGGCGCGCTACAGACAGCGCCACTCGCCGGTCGCCCTACCTCGCCACTCGCCGCGCTCGGGGGCTCGGCGCGCTATAGACAGCGACACTCGCCGGTCGCCCGACCTCACCACTCGGCGCGCTACAGACAGCGCCACTCGCCGGCCGCTTGACCTCGCCACTCGCCATACTCGGGGAATCGGCGCGCTACAGATAGCGCCACTTGCCGGTCGCCCGACCTCGCCACTCGCCGCGCTCGGGGGCTTGGCGCGCTACAGAGAGCGCCACTCGCAGGTCGCCCGACCTCGCCACTCGCCGCGCTCGAGGACTCAACATGCTACAGACAACACCACTCGCCGGTCGCCCGACCTCGCCACTCACCGCGCTCGGGGACTCGGCGCGCTATAGACAGCACCACCCGCTGGTCGCCCGACCTCGCCACTCACCGCGCTCGGGGACTCGGCGCGCTACAAACAGCACCACTCGCCGCTCGCCCGACCTCGCCACTCGCCATGCTCCGGGACTCGGCACGCTCCACGGTCGACGACTTGCCGCAATTGGCGGCTTCACCGACTCCCTGCGCCTTTCGCCAACTGGCCCTCACCGACTGGCTTTCGCCGATTGGTTCTCACCGACTGGTTCTCGCTGACTAGCCCACGCCGACAAGCTATCGCCAACTAGTTATCACCGACTGGCTCACGCCAATCGCCGACCGCCTCTTGCTTCACGGTTCTTTCCTCTATTTAGGAGCTCGTCACCGATTCGCCACGATCCATCGCCAAGACTCTCCGTGCCCTGCCTCAAGCCCGCGTCGAATCCATGACGCGCTCGGGGACTACTGATGGGGGAATACCAATCAGGGTATACCCATGAAGCGGAGTGGCTAGCTGGAGCGAGCCGACTGAAGCCAAACCCAGAGCGGGTCGACTCGCCGAATACGGCGACTGGCGCATACTGGACCCAGACGACACACCGATTGGAGGTCCAACATAGCGACTCCAATAAAAATCCCATTATCACTTATAAACCCTAACTGGCTGCATATATAAAGCCACTAGGGGCACCCCTTTGGGGGACTTCTCTCCCACGTCTCATTAGATCTAGTCTCTCCCTCCGCCTACGGCGGCTCCATCTAAAACAATCTATGATCATACTGGATTGACATCAGGACGTAGCGATCCTCCATCGAGGGGATGTGAACCTGGGTACATCGTGTGCCAATCTCGCTCCCGGATTCTCCTACGTCGTCTTGCCCTTTCCTCTACGTAAGCTACCCTGTAGCATCTACCGTGGTCAATTCCACGACACTTGCTGAGGTCTTTAGGACACTTCACAAGGCTCACAAGGCCTTGGAAAGTGAACTCTTGTCACTCACAAATTCTCGTGAAAAGCTTCAAACTCAATTGATCAATACTCCCTCACCTAGTACATTCATTCCTTCTAGTTGTACAAATACTCTTGAAGAACATGCTAGGTTGAAGGGGGAGCTAGCTAAGACCTCCTTTCCCAAAGGAAACAAGTCTATTGATGACCTCTTAAACAAGCAAAGGTCAAATGGTGAAAAAGGGGGCATTGGCTTTGTCTCTAAAGGCAAGAAGAAAAAGAACAACAAGAAGAAGAAGGCCAAGCCCGCCCAAGAAAAGAACAAGGTCATTGTGGGAAGTAAGACCACAAGTGGCAAAACTATGTCTCATGATGATTTTGCGGGTAGTGCTAACCCTCACTATGTCTAAATGCGTGATTATTATGGTGATGTGTATACACCATATGTTGGCCCATTTGATGGTTATATTGCATGGTTTATTTGGGTTCCCAAGACCCTTGTTGCTAACAAAAGAGGACCCATTGAAATATGGGTACCTAAAAACTAGTTTGATCTTTTGTAGACCTATGCTTCCAGAGGGTCAAAATGGGTGCTTGATAGTGGATGCACAAGTCATATGACCGGAAGCGCGTCTAGTGTCAAGGAGTTGAGACCAAATGTTGATCAGATTTCTGTGACATATGCCGACAAATCGAAGTCTAAGGTAATGGGTTTCGGCAAAGTTGTGGTTGCACACGATATCACTCTCGTGGACGTCATGCTTGTTGAGACCCTTGGCTATAATTTACTTTCAGTCCGTGCTCTTGGAAAGATGGGTTTTCCGTCTTTATTGATAATGATATTGTGATCCTCATGTGGAGCAAGTCTCTAAAGGTCGCTTTTGTTGGGTACGTCGATAATGACTTGTATGTGGTGGACTTCTCGGGGAAAACCACTACAAGTCTAATGTGCCTATTTGGAAAGGCCGATGTGGGTTGGCTATGGCATCGCCGTCTAGCCCATGTCAACATGAGAACTTTGCAAAGCCTCCACAAGGATGGTCATATTGTTGGACTAAAAGAAAATGTTTGCTTTACCAAACATCGTATTTGTAGGGCATGTGTTGGAGGAAAGATGCATGATTCTCCCCACAAGCCAAAGAACTACATTAAGTCCAAGAGGATCTTGGAGCTGCTTCATGTGGATATCTTTGGTCCTCCGTCTCATGCGAGTCTTGGTGGGAAGAAATATTGTTTGGTGATTGTTGATGACTACTCAAGATACACTTGGGTATATTTCTTCAAGTTAAAAAGTGAGACCCAAGAGAACTTCATTGACTTCATCAACATGTCTCAACGTCAACACAATCTCCCAGTCTTAACAATAAGAAGTGACAATGGTACCGAGTTCAAGAACTACACATTAAATGGATTTCTTAGTGATGAGGGAATACAACATCAATATTCCGCTGCATATACCCCTCAACAAAATGGTGTAGCTGAGAGGAAGAACCGGACTCTTATTGACATGGCAAGGACTATGTTGGCGGAATTTAAATCTCCATACAATTTTTGGACTGAAGCTATCTCCACCGCATGCCATGCATCAAACTGTCTCTACCTCCGCAAAGAATTGATCAAGACTCCAGATGAAATCCTTACCGGTAACAAGCCTAACGTTTCTTACTTCCGGGTATTCGGTTGTAAGTGCTTCTATCACATTAAGGGCATTCTTTTATCCAAGTTTGATTCCAAAGAATTAGAGGGTATTTTTGTTGGTTATGGTCTCGAATCCCACACTTATAGAATCTATGACAAGCTCTCAAGAATTGTCATAGAATCTTGTAGTGTGGTGTTTGAAGAATATGATGGTCCCCAAGCGGGGCGTGTTGATGTTTGTGATGTAGATGATGAAATGCCTCAGGATGCCATAGGAAGAATGTGTGCGGGTTTCATCCGCCCTATTGAGGAACCCCTTATGGTGGATCGAGAAGAACTATGCTCTACTCAAGTGGAGCCCTCATCTTCACAACTTCAACAAGCTACTGTCGAGGAGGACATTGAGCCATGCCAAAGACAAGTTGTGGACCCTCAACCTGCTGATCAAGAAGAAACCTCTAGCCAGGAGATACTTGAATCTCCATTTGCCAGAATGTCCAGTGGTGCGAAGGCTATTACACAAGGAAGATCTATAGAAACTACCATAAGGAAAGCTCAATGCCTGTCTAGGAGTATGCTTGATCAAGACCAAGGTCAATCTTTGCCTCTTACAGAAGAAAATAATTCCAATGATGATCAAGGTCAAGTTGATGGTCAAGACAAGGACCAAAATGATGAAGTGATCCCCCAAGAAACAACAAGGAGATTGAAACTCATCGCCAAGCTAGAATGGATAGAATATTAGAATTAGGAGACCACACTCTTGAGAATGTGGTAGGAGATCTAAGAAGAGGGATATTTACTAGAGCACAACTGGAGAACTTTGGTGAGCACCAAGCACACATTTCCATGGTGGAACCAAAGAAAGTATGGGAAGCTCTTGAAGATTCAGATTGGTTGGATGCAATGCACAAAGAGCTCAACAACTTTGAGAGAAACAAAGTATGGAAGTTAGTGGAAAAGCCAAAAGATTGCCGCAATGTTATAGGCACCAAGTGGATTTTCAAGAAAAAGCAAGATGAGCATGGAATTGTGATAAGGAACAAGGCAAGATTGGTTGCACAAGGGTTCTCTCAAATTTAAGGCATTGATTATGGAGAGACTTATGCACCCGTGGCTCGCCTTGAGTCCATCCGTATCCTTCTTGGTTATGCGGCACATCATAAATTTAAACTACAACAAATGGATGTAGAAAGTGCATTTCTTAATGGTCCATTGCATGAGTTGGTATATGTGAAACAACCCCCGGGGTTTGAGGATCCTAACTTTCCAAACCATGTCTACAAACTCGATAAGGCACTCTATGGTCTCAATCAAGCCCCACGCACGTGGTATGAGCACCTTAGAGAATTGTTGTTAGATCGTGGGTTTGAGATTGGGAAAATCGATCCCACTCTTTTTACTAAGAAGGTCAATGGGGAACTTTTTGTATGCCAAATTTATGTAGATGATATTATCTTTGGCTCATCTAACAAAGCTTTTCATGATGAATTCTCAAAGCTTATGACTGACAGGTTCAGGATGTCTATGATGGGAGAATTGAGAGTATTTCTTGGTTTTTTGATATCAAGCAAGTGAAAGGAGGAACATTCTTCAACCAAGCCAAGTATACTCAAGATATGCTCAAAAGATTCAACATGAAAGACCTAAATGGAGCTCCCACTCCCATGGCAACAAAGACTCATCTTGAACTAAACCCAAATGGTAAAGATGTGGATCAAAAGGTATACCGGTCCATGATTGGCTCTTTGCTTTACCTTTGTGCATCTAGACCCGATATTGTGTTGAGTGTAGGAGTGTGTGCAAGATATCAAGCGGCTCCTAAAGAAAGCCATTTGATGGCAGTCAAGAGAATCTTTCGATATTTAGTTCATACCCCAAACTATGGTATTTGGTATCCTAGGGGCTCAACTTTCTCTCTTTGTGGGTACACGAATTCGGATTGGGCTGGTGACAAGGATGATAGAAAATCAACCTCCGGGGCTTGCCAATTCCTTGGGAGGTCCTTGGTGTGTTGGTCTTCTAAGAAGCAAAATTGTATATCTCATTCCACCGCCGATGCCGAGTATGTGGCAGCTGCTAGTGCTTGTACACAATTGCTATGGATGAGGCAAACTTTAAAGGAATACGGTGTCCATTGTGACAAAGTGCCTCTTCTATGTGACAATGAAAGTGCTATCAAGATTGCATATAACCCAATGGACCATACAAGAACAAAGCATATTGAGATTCGTCATCACTTCATTAGAGATCATATTGCCCGAGGTGATATTGAGCTATCATATGTGTCAACCAAAGACCAACTTGCCGACATTTTCACGAAGCCACTTGATGAAGCAAGGTTTTGTTATTTGAGGAATGAACTAAATATCGTGGATTCTAAGATCTTGACTTGATTACCTTGCATACTCACCTATGTCTTGACCCATATTTGTTGTAGGTGCAGGCATGGAGATAGGGGAGTGCGGTTCTAATTCATTGGAGTATCCCTCCCCCCATAATGCCAACATTAAGAAATTCAATTCTCTTAGTATCATTTAGTGATATGTGAGCGTCATTGTTGAGTAATGGCTATGAACCCAAGGATAATTCTTCGCGGTGTCATGCCACAAACTCCTACATGGTGGCTTCGGCCACCACCCTCTTCTCATTTGAAGAGTTGGTTCTTAGTTCAGATTTACTTGACGCATTTGAATAGATTTCCGTGGTTTTCTTGACTTTTCACAGTATGTGATCTTAACCCAAGCCCTCCCACTATCCTAAAAACTCTCTCTATCTAATATATGTCCCCATACACATTCCTTGGAGTTGTTTTGGTCGAGGAGGACCGGAGTCTCTGGTGTGTTCACACCAGCGTCTCCAGTGTGGGCTGGAGTCTCCGGTGTAGATCGGAGTCTCCGGTCTGGACGGTTTCTGTCCACTTAAAGGGAGGACGGGGTGAACTAAAGCAACAGTTTCATTCATCCACCCCCGTCCTCCCCTCTCTACCCCGTCGCCTCCTCTCCCAAATCTCCTCCCTGGAGGTCAAGAAGCCCCCGGGATCCACCGTGCCGCCGGTCAATCATCTCCTCTCCACCATTGGGTGATTCCCACCAGTGGAATCCTTCCCATGGACAGATCTGGTACCTCTCCTCCTTTTTCCTCACCTAGGGTTCTTCCCTTCCTTTGTTTTTGAGGATTGGTACTAGTTTTGGCCACGAGAATCCCTTGTTTGCATGCACTTGAGTACTCTACCTTTATTTCCCTGCCCGATCTGTTGGATTCAACACCATTGGAGCCTTTCTGATCTTCCCCCGAGTCTCCTGACCGGAGACTCCGGTCTAAGCCGGAGACTCCGGTGCGGTCCACGGAGACTCCAGTGTGGTTTGAATCTGACATATTTTGCAAGGTCTCAAGGGTCCTGTGCTGCCTCCTTGGGACATATATACTTACCTCCATGCTATCTGCCTCGCTGCTTTTCACAGGTTCTAGCTCTCGTCGTCCTCCTCGCACCAAGGCCAAGATGAAGAGAGGGGATCCTCGCTATGATGAGTCTGAGGGTCAGTACATTGTGCCCCATCCAACCGTAGACAGCAGGCCCGTGATGCAGCCTATATGCGGCGGGAGCAGGACAGGGTTGAGGAAGAGAACCGTGCCAAGAGGGAAAAATACAACAACCTTCAGTCTCTGGCCCACATGTCTAAGCAGGAGTACCGTGAGCTACGGAAGACTAACTTCTATGACTTGCCTCGCACCAGTGATGACCCGTGCTATTGGAGGAAGGACCAAGCTGTCTTCATGAAAGACATTTACAGTGTGCTCAAGAGATCTCCTGTGTGCCCCCAGAAGTACCTGAGTGTTGAACCGATGAGGAAGAGCCCCTACTTCTCCGATGCACTGTGGATTAGTGAGAAGTTGGGGCTGTTCAACTTGATGGAGCTCCGCGAAGACTACAACATCACCCTTGTGCAGCAGTTCTATGCCACTGTTGTGTTTGGGACTGACCAAGCCAGGACTATGACTTGGATGACTGGCAACCACCGCCGTTCTGCAACTTTCTATGACTTTGCTGAGGCCATCTTCGAGACATTTCAGGGTGTGTCTACTCATGTTGGAGCACGCATGCACTCAACAGCTCTTGGGGTGAACAAGAACAAGCTTGCCCCTTTATATGGTACTGAGGGTGTTGTGGGGGGGGGGGGGGGTCCAAGGGACTCAAGCCTCTCTACAATCTGATGTTGAGGATCTTCTGCTAGACCATTTCCCCTAGTTTTGGGAATGATGATGCCATCATATGTGGTTTGGTCAACTTGTTGTATCATACCCACAGGATTTACATGGCTGGCCCCGATGCTGACGCTAATCCTATTGATGTGATGGATTATATATTTGAGGAGATGTATCATGCCATCTTATACAAGAAGGCTCCTCCATATGCACCCCTGGTCATGAGACTCATCAACACTCAGGAACATGGTTCTCCGCTTGCTATGCCTCCCAACCTTACCGAGCACACTCTCGTATCTCTGCAGCAGAAAGGGGAAATGAGGGCTCCTCCTAGATGCTCCCATGCACATGTGGAGGAGGAGATCTCTGAGACCGAAAGGGCCCCCTCTCCTCCTAGGGCTCGGAGGAAGAATGCTTCCAATGCACCTCTTCCTCCCATGACACGTGACTATGTACATGAGAGGGTAAAGAAGGCCTCATTCTGGGAGAGGACCCTATGTTGCATGAATGTGGACATCCGCAAGCAACAACATGCTTCCTACAAGAGCAACCATCGCATCGAGAAACTACTCAAGGAGATCAAGGCTTAGGGTGAAGCGTATGATGAGGAAGGTGAGGCTGAGTACACTGACGAGCATGGTGCCCAACCGTCCACCGAGTCAGATCACACTCTCTCGTTTGGGGCATGGAATGCACAATAGGACAACTTGGTGGACTGGAAGACCTTTTCTGATGTCACTTCTAGATTTGCGTACCAAGGTACATCCTCTTCTCGCCCTCATGGCAAAGGTCCCGCAGCTCCAAATGGTGATGAGGACTATGATGATGATGATGAGGATCAGGATATGGATGAGGAGGACGAGGAGGATGATGACGAGGACTACTGATCCGTTGGGACGCTAGCTTATGTCTTTTCCCTTTTTCGGTGTTTCGATGCCAAAGGGGGAGAAGACATTGTCATCGGGATTTGCATGGGTTTGGGTTACTTGATTCTTATTTGCTTTCTTGTCTTTCGTGTCTATTTGCCTTATGTTATTGCGAGACACTTTTTGCTATTTGTGTGTGACTCTGTGGGTGCTCCTACATTATTGTAACTCGTGTGAGAACTATTTGTTTTATCCGTGTTCTACCTGCCATGCCTGCCTTACATGTTTATCTTTGTGCACATAGGCAGGGGGAGCATGTCCATACTATGTCATAAGTCATTGCAAACTATTTTTCATGCAAAATCACTAGTTTTCATCGAACACCAAAAAGGGGGAGATTGAAAATACATTTACTGTCATAATCACTTTTGGTGTTCGTTAACAACTAGTAGACCTTTTTACGGTTTGCCATTGTCTACAGGTTGATATTTTACAAAGTGAAAAGGACCATTGGCCTACGGAACATTTCCTGCATTGTTCTTGTCTCTTGGGAATTCTAGACCGGAGTCTCTGGTCCACCGCGACCGGAGACTCCGGTGTGGTCCAGAGTTTCCCCAGGAGTCTCCGGAGGGGCGTCTGCTTTCTTGCCTGGGTCAGCCAGTGAGGTGGTCCGGAGGTTGGTCGGGAGGTAGGTCCGGAGTCTCTAGTCCTTTCCTCTGACTGGAGTCTCCGGTGTTGTGGGACCGGAGTCTCCGGTCCTCCTGGCTCCCAAGTGGGTTGGGTCATTCTGTTGGCGGTCTGGAGGCTGCTCTGGAGATTGAACGGAGTCTCCGGTGTTGACCGGAGTCTCCGGTGTGCGGACAGGAGTCTCCGGTCTGTCTCTTCTCCAATGGTCAAAAAAAATGGTTCACTGGCGGAAGGGCTATAAATAGAGGACCTTATCCCCTTCGTTCAGCTGCTCATCCACCTCAAGAACACCATGTCCATTTGAGCCACCAAATCAACAAGATCTCTTCATCCAACCATCCAAAGTCCTTGATCTTTGGAGAATCAAAGGAGGAGGCCTTGATCTACATCTTCACCAAGAGAGATCTTCATTTCCCCCTCATTCACTTGAGGGCCCCCATGCTCTAGTGTTTCTTTGGAAACCCTAGGTTTTGATTTGGTTCTTACAAGCTTGTCTTTGATTGTTTGAAAGCTTGCTTGTATTTGGGAGCCTCCGATTAAGTTGTGGATGTGTGCCTCGAACTTGTTGTAAAGGTGTCGACTACCACCTTGAAGGTTGCCGCATAGTGGAAGAGGTGAATCAAACCCTTCGGGGTGAGGTTCATCGGAGAACAAGGGAGGCCTCTCGTGGTGTTGGTGGTTTGGAACCACCCCTCTCCAAACGTAGACGTACTTGCCCTCAAAAGGAAGGAACTACGGGAAACAAATCCTTGTGTCTCCGTGTGCTTCACTTTGGTTACTTCTATCCTCTACCGCACTTTGCTTACCTAGTCATTGCTTAGTTTGTGCTTGTTTGTCATATAGGTAAATTCACCTTAGTTGCATAATCTAGAGAATTTACCTTTCATGTCAAACCCTAAATTGAAAAAGAGTAAAATTTGAAGTAGCACCTATTCACCCCCTCTAGGTGCCCATATGATCCTTTCAAGAACAATAAAAGAAAAGAACAGTAAAAGGCCAGAACAGTAAATGGCCAGAACAGTAAATGACCAGAACAGTAATGGCCAGAACAGTGAAAGGCCAGAATAGTAAAATGCTGGTATAGGAAAACTGTAGGATGCCAGAATAGTAACAGGCCGAAAACAGTAACAAGTCCAGAACAGTAGGAGGCCAGAACTTTAGCTAGCCAAAAACTTCGTAGCCCGTTTATGGGGTTGAATAGTAGAAGGCCGGAACAGTGAATGTCTAGAACAGTAAAGGGCCATAATGGTAGAGGGCCGTAAGGGCCCATGATGGGTGCGAGAAAAGTGACGGGCCGACAGCAGGCCTTAATAGTAATGGACAAACTTGGCCCGGAAGGAGAATGAGCTGCACAGTATTGGACCAAGGTGGGCCTTCTGTAGGCTGAAACAATGTTGGGCCTAAAAGTTCATGGGCCGCGAATGGATTCACTAATGGGCCTATTTCAAACAGTTCCGGATGAAACAATAACATACCTCCTTCTTAGTGGGCTCTCCTCATGGGTCGGCCCACTTAATATTTAGTAGGCCTTGGCTGGGCCTGGCTTATGCCACGGTTTCTGTGAGCGTTAACGGCGGTAACTAGGCATTAACGGTGTTCGCCACGTGGCATTTTGCATGACATCAGCAGTCAACACGGCTAGCGAACAGATCTATGATGCAATAAGTTTTTGTGGCTGAAGGGTGCGATCCGCCATGGTCAGGAAAAAACCGTGGTAGATTCTTTTGTGACGGGGCTTTTACCACGAAGAGCATCTGTCGTAGAAGACTTTTTAGCCACGAAAAATGGGCCTTCAACCACGAAAATCGTCCATTGTAAAAGCCCTTTTCTTGTAGTGAGAATAAATCAGAATGATGTTGTTGAAGGTACTTTACAAGACATGCCCTAGTATACCCTCCATGATATATGTCCATATCTACAATGGTCGACGTTGGCTTGTGATACTTGTTCACATCATGTAGTTGAGGAAGGTCAAGGAGTGCTTATGTAATATCCATGTAATTACGAGGACTACATGGTGAAAAAACATTCATAATTGTTTCAGTAGTGGAGTGGATGAACTGATACATGATAAATGTATTATTTTGAGCTATTGCGTTCTCTTCGTCGGAGGAATGAAGAATTCGAGGGAGAATTCTGCTAAGTGGTGGAGACTGTAATATCCTAGAATTTTAAAGAGTTGTTTTGATTTAAATTGGGAGAGTTGGAAAGAAGTTGACCGGTTGAACCATTGGGCGGATGAAAAATTGGATTCCAATGTTGAGTTCGCCTAGTCGAGTTGGTCCTATTTGTGTGAACCAATATCATTAGAATTATGGGAAAATCAGATTTATATCTGAAGGAAATATGCCCTGAGAGGCAATAATAAAGTTGTTATTATGTATTCCTTATATATGATAGATGTTTATTTTGCATGCTAGAATTGTATTGATCGGAAACATCAATACATGTGTGTTTAATAAACAAAAAGGGTTCCTAGTTATGCCTCTCTTATAGACTAGCTTGTTGATTAACAAGATGATCAAGGTTTCCTGATCATGGACATTGGATGTTGTTAATAACAAGGTCACAACATTGGTGGAATGATGTGATGAACATTCATCCGAAGTATAGCATTAATATCAAGTACTTATGTTTATATTGCTATAACATCATACGAAGTAATTTTATCCTTAGACCATGAGATCATGTTAATTGCTAACACCTGAAGAGTATCTTGAAAACATCAAACGTCACACCGTAACAGGGTGACTATAAAGATGGGTTCAGTACTACAAAGGTGTTATGTTGAGGCTCATGGATCAAGAGTGGAATTTGTCAATCCCGATGATGGATAGATATACTCTGGGCCCTCTCGGTGATATCACATTGAGATAGCTTGCAAGCAAGTGATGTGATCACTAGAATGTTATATCACGAGAACGAGAAAAGAGTGCATGTCGGTAACGAGATCAAACTAGGTATGGAGATACCAATGATCGAATCTCGGACATGTAATATATCGCGAGACAAAGGGATTTAGTTACTAGCGTTAAAGGTTCTCACGATCACAGAAGTCATCGTTGAATGTGTAGGAATCAATATGGATCTCCAGGTCCCGCTTCTGATTATTGATCTGAGAGGAGTCTCAATCATGTCTGCATTATTCGCGAACCGTAGGGTGATGACCCATAAGTATAGGGGGTGTATCATAGTATTTTCGAGGGAAGTGAAACCCAATTTATTGATTCGACAAAAGGGGAGCCAAAGAATATTTATAAGCCTTAACAACTGAGTTGTTAATTCAGCTGCACCTGGAAACAATCTTGGTCACAGCGGTTTATCAGTAGCAACAGTTTTGTAGTAGGAATAGTAAAGTAACAGCAGAAGTAAAGCAAAGACAGTAGTAACAAAAGCAGTAAACAGTGGGATTCGAGTGCGGTAGGCATAGGGATGGATGGACGGGCGTTGCATGGAAAAGACAATTCACATAGCAATCAGAACATAGGGAAATTGCAGATAAATAAGATAAAGCACCCAAGTACTAGATAATCCTAGCCATGTGTTCCATATATAGTCATACGTGCTCGCAATGAGAACTTGCACAACATCTTTTGTCCTGCCAGCCCATTTGCAGCGAGGCCTCTAGGGAACTATTGGCAATTAAGGTGCTCCTTTTAATAGAGCACCGGAGCAAAGCATTAACACTCCATGAACACATGTGATCCTCACATCAAAGCCTTTCCCTTCCGGTTATCCCGGTTTCTGTCACTTCGGGGCCATAGGTTCCGGACAACAACGTGTGTATACAACTTGTAGATAAGACCAAGAACAATACTATCATAATGAATCAATAATAAGTTCAGATCTAAAATCATGGCACTCGGGCCCTAGTGACAAGCATTAAGCACAATAAGTCACAACAAAGTCATAAAGCATTAATAAAAGATACTAGGCACCATGCCCTAACAATCTGATGCCATTACATGAACGATCTCATCCAATCCCTACCATCCCCATAGCCTACAGTGGGGGATTACTCACTCATAGATGGGGGAAACATGGATGGTCGATGTAGAAGCAATGGTGATGATGATGGCGATGATCTCCTCCAATTCCCTGTCCTGGCAGGGTGCCAGAACGGAGTTTCTGGTGCTGTTTCGTGGAATCTGGTGGTGGCGGTGGAGCGGAACTCCTTCTGGAAAAACGTCGAAGCCCCTAAAGTTTTTAGGTTAGAAGGCTCCTTATAGGCGAAGAGAGAGGCCGAGGGGGTGCCTGTGGGGCCCACACCACCCCTTGGCGCGGCCTGGCCTGGCCCGCGCCACCAGGTGGTGTGGCGACTCTAGGTCTCTTCTCCGTCTCGTATTCTGGCTCCTGGAGTCTTCGGGTGAAATAGGATTTTTGGCATATTTTCCGGGATTTTTCCTGATAGTTGATTTTCTACACAAAAAGTAGACACCAAGGCAATTCTGCTGAAAACAGCGTCAGTTCGCATTAGTTGCATCCAAATCACACAAGTTTAGAGGAGAAACAATAGCAAAAGTGTTCGGGAAAGTAGATACGTTTTGGACGTATCAACTCCCCCCAAGCTTAGCTTATTGCTTGTCCTCAAGCAATTCAGTTGAAAACTGAGTGCGATAAAAGAACTTTCACGAACACATTTGCTTCATATGATGTAAATATTCTCAGCAATGTGATCAACTACCTAGACAATTCATAATAAAGAGTATGCAACTGAGTCTACTTAATAGTCATTGCAAGCTATGAAAAGATTCCAACTCAAGAATAATAAGTAGCATGAAGCACAAGCATAAGCAACATTACAATGCTCATAGAAAGGTATGATAGAGTGGTATCTCGCTTGCCTTTGATTATGAATGCCTAGGCACCTCTGAAGTTCAAGTGATGATTAGAAGTAAAGATATCAAGGATACAAGCATCAAAGTCATAACACAAATAATCAAGTAATGGAACTAACACAAAGAATGACAACTATGCTCTCAAGAAGGTGCTCAAAGAATATGTGGAGACTCAACAAGTAGAAGAGAAGGTTTTGAATAATTTGAAAGGCTTCCAAATGCTGAAAGTATGGTACTCGTTAGCTTTGAGCTCTCATTGCCCCTATCATAAGCATCTTGAAGGTGATTAAGGTTAAAGTGACACAACTAAGAGGATATGCTTGACAAGTTATAAACCAAAACCTCATGCCCCTTAAAGACCGATCCTCATGCTACTCAACTTCAGTCATGAGTAAGCTCTTGTCATTGTAAGTATGTGTGTATCATTAAGAACCGCCAACGGGGTACCCCTTGCACATGGTACGGGAGCTTTCCCATAATCAAAATGACAAGGCAAGCCGACAATGAGCATCTCAGCGATCTTTTTATTTGCTATTTGCATAGGATTTTATTGAGGATGCTTCATAGAGTCCTCATTATGGTGATGCTGCAAGTTTCCACCATGATTAGGCATGGCTTAGGCTAGCGGCCCAGGTGTTTCTCTAACACACATACAAACTCCATGATCTTACAAGTTCCCCTTTTATTTCACACCGCCGGGATCCATAAGCAAAAGAACATGATATCAACGGGGTACAAAGTACAAGTGCAATGTTGAAAGCGTTCCCCATGATACATGGTTCTGCTAACTTCAACTTATAAAGCACAAGCATATACGCAACAAAGAAGGACCCAATGGTTCAGGTCTATTAAATGCAAAAAGTAAAGTGTGCCATCAATTTCGTGAGAGCTTTACTAACTAACTTTCTCATAACAAGCAAACATTTTATTCGGAAGAAAACAAGGCATATTGAATATGCACGAAGGTAGCAAATGATGCTAATGGGTAGGTATGGTGGACACTTTGGAAATAATTGGTTTAGGGAGTTGGGAACTTGAGTAAAACATACTCGGTGAAAGTGAAGGCTAGCAATAGTAAGGGAGCGACAAACGAGAGAGCAATAGCTGTCATTATCATGATTGCAACAAAACAGGACTACTCATGGCATGAAAGTGATTCAAGATTCTCAAGGCAAAATAATTCATCAAGGCTCAACTAATTATTATAGTCATGTGCATGCGTGAGCATGTGCCAAGTCAATCAAATGAAACAATCAGAGGAGGATACCACTGTGTCATACCAATTTATGAATAGAGTAATGCAAGCAAACATTCATGAGACATGCTACAAACTATTAGCGAGCTGGAGCTAACCATAAGAAAGCAATAACTACTAAGCATCCAAAGATAACATACACCCTACATGAACGGACTAAGCATGCCCACAACGATGAGTATATGTACAAAAATGAAGACAAATAGAGTTCGTTACCAGCCTGTTACCACGCCTCAAGTTGTCATTGATCCTCATTATTGCTCTTCACTTGTATGGCTTGAATAATAATATGAAACCAATAATCCACTGAGAACTGCCAAACCCTGTAGCAAACTCGCAAAAACCAAAGAAGAACGACAAATATTTTTGGTGTTTTCGATTCTTAAATAAGAACCAAAAGAGAAAAACAAGCAAAGCAAAATCTTTTTGGGTTTTTCGAAAAGTTCAAACAAAGCAAAAAGGGAAAAGCAAACCAAGGCAAAAAGAAGAAAGAAACCGAAGAGAAACAACAAAAATATTTTTGGTCTTTTTTGTGTTTTTTAGAAGGCAAAAGCAAAGAAGAACGAAAACTAAAAAGAGAACGAAAACATGAATATACAAAGTACCGACACAACATGATATGGAGATGAGTGCGGTGTCGGCGTACCTCCTCCCAAGCTTAGGCTTTTGGCCTAAGTGGGTATCAATCCATTCTCTAATAAGGGTTCCAAGCTGGCGGATCTTGGTAAGAATGGTCGTAGCTGGACCCATGAGAAGAAGAGGAAGCTCCCCAATCATAAGCGGGCTGCTAATATGAAGACTCTCCCTCATTCGAGGGCTGGACCGAATCATCCGTGACCTCCCTTCTAGTGTCCTGCTCCTGTTGGGAGAGCTCTCCCAAGTACGTGTCAAGCTCCTCCTCAGTGAGGGACCATCCTTTCCTATTATCAAGGTTAAACAAAACAGGTGCAGGAAAAAGAACAACACGCTCGGACTTGCTCTTTCTCCAACCAGCCTTGAGAAAGGTTATTTCATAAGATAACTCACTCATACTAGCCCACGAGGAAAATTTTTTATGCTGTATCATGGAATTAAAATCAAGCCTCTCTATGGGAAACTGTAGGTCTAGATGATGAGGCACTAAACCATGCAATGCTAGCAAACGAGAAGCAATGAGGCCTCCACAAATTCCACCTTTCTCATGGTTAGCAGCAAGATGGAAAGCTATCAAAGCACCCAAGTTGTAAGACCTATCTCGTCTAAGAGCAGCAGAGATAAATGCTAGATCAAACGAAGATAACTTATTAGCAGTTTTCCTAGCAAGAACACACTTGGCAATAGAGTAGGCAAAGTAGCGGATGGAGGGAAGATGAATGTTACGGATTTTTCCATTCTCCTTCGAGAAGCTACTCCCTTGGCAAATTTCTGCATATAAATCCATGAGTGGTTCAGGTCTCTCCTTAATCTTTCTACATGATCCCCATTGAGGTACTTAAAAGCTGCACAAAAATCATCAAGAGAAAGGTCGACAGCTGTATTGTAAATTTTGTAATGTACCATGGGGTTAGGCAAAGAGTGACTAAATTTGAAGTCCTGCACCACAGACATGGTTAGCTTCACAAATTAACAAGGTTCATCTTCCAAAAAGTGCTCTAACCCTGCATTAGAAACCAAAGTGTGGAAATCTTGTAGAATTCCTGCAGCTCTCATGAACTAAGAGCATGGATAAATGGAGGGAAAAACTTCCTCCTCCCGATGGACCTTCATGACCTCAGGCACCCAAAGCTCATGTTGGTTTAGGTGGTGTTCACTCATCTTCTATTCTGAAATTTAAACACCTATTAAACAAGTGATTGCAAAGTAAATATAATGAAGGATTCTACTCGTAGGGACTTGCAAGAGGCCTAAACATGCATCAAAGCTATATCTCTAAGCATCAAACAAGCTTACAAGCTCTCATAACTAGTCACCTACAGCAGCAAAATACTCAACATATAATCCACTAAACACAAATCTACTTGGACAAGGGGAGGAGTCACATACCAAGGAAGAATTGCTCCAAATTTCAGCAAGAAATATGGGCTGAGCAAGGAGATCGAAGAAATCGAGAGCAACCACAGAAAGAACGCGATTTTGAGCTATGAACTGGAGCTTACTCGGGAGAGAGAAGAAAGTGGCAGGGGAGAGAGTTAGTGGAGGGCCAGGGGTGGCCCACACCAGGGCATGGCGCCACCCAGGGCTGGCCACGCCACCACATGGTGTGCCTGCCTGTTGGGACCCCTTGGTTCCTACCAGGTACTCCTCTGCCCCTTTTTCACGTAAAAATTTAATATGAATTTTCTGGAATTTTTCGAGACACTTTATTTTTGGGAATTTTTCAGAAATAGAAGAATGATTTTTCTGACAGTCAGATTTTTTTCTTTTGGAAGCATGATGCAAAGACAAAACAAGGCTAGAACTACAGAAGTTCTATCATGCAAGCAACTAATCAACACAAAGAAAACTAAACGAAAGAAAAAACTAAAATACAAGGATAGAAATAAACGGAGATAATCATAATGGAAACATTGTTTTGTTCAATGTAATCCTTTTGTTAACAAGGTTGATCAAGTCTTGCTACCAAAACAATTACATATGAGACAAAACTTTGTACTCCACTAATGATTATGTTACCTCAACCTTCAGAGCAATGGTCCCAATCATAATAGTTTCAAATTTTTCTCTTGGTATGGGATAACCTATTTCTCCAACTTGAATGCCTTCAACATGTTCAATTGAATTCAAGCCATAAGTCCTTTCAATCTTCTTGGGGAAATAGACAGTATGTTCCTTGTCATTAACTTTGAAGGTCACCTTTCCTTGATTACAATTAATAACAGCTCCTGTAGTATTAAGAAAAGGTCTCCCAAGAATAATAGACATATTATCATCTTCAGGCATTTCAAGCACAACAAAATCAGTTAATATCAAGAAATTGTGAGCCACCTGAACAGGTACATCCTCACATATACCCACAGGAATAGTGGTAGATTTATCATCCATTTGCAAAGATATATCAGTTGGTATTAATTTTTCAAGTTGAAGCCTCTTATAGAGAGAAAAAGGCATAACACTAACTCCAGCTCCCAAATCACACAAAGCAGTTCTAACATAACTGTTCTTAATAGAGCAAGGGATAGTTGGAATCCCTAGGTCTCCAAGTTTCTTAGGAACCTTACCATTGAAAGAATAATTAGCAAGCAAAGTAGATATTTCTTCATTAGGGATCTTCCTTTTATTCGAGACAATGTCCTTCATATACTTTGAGTAAGGAGGCAATTTAATAGCATTAGTCAAAGAAATTTGCAAGAATAAAGGCTTCATCCACTCACAAAACTTATTATAGTGTTCATCTTCCTTTGACTTGTGTTTCTTATCAGGGAAAGGCATAGGTTTTTGGACCCAAGGTTCTCTTTCACTACCATGTTTCCTAGCAATGAAATCTTCTTTGGTGTATTTAGTAGTCTTAGTGTGGTTTTCAGGTTCTTCTTCAACTTTTTCTTCATTAGGCACTTCATTTTCTTCATCACCACTTTCAGTTTCAGCATCAAAGATAGATATACTATTAGGATCTATAGCAGGTTCAGAGTGTTCTACAACAGTTTTATGTTTCTTTTTCCTTTTCTTACGAGTAGAACCACTATTTTCAGCTTGTTGAGAATCCTGCTCAATTCTTTTGGGATGACCTTCAGGATATAGAGGATCCTGGGTAGCAGCTCCACTTCTGGTTCTAATTTCACAAGCATGTTTTTCTTTAGCAGCTTAACTAGCAAGTCGTTTTGCACTTTAACGAGTTGATCTATTTGAGTTTGAACCATTTGAAAGTGTTTAACAATCATTTTAACATCATTAGAGGTTCTTTCCACAATATCTTTCAACTCAACAATAGCTCTAGTGTTTTCCATTAGATGATTTTGCACCCTTTTATTAAAGTTATCTTGCTTAACAATAAAGATATCAAATTCTTCTAAGCATTGATCAGGAGGTTTCAAGTAAGGGATATCACCTTCATCAAAGTGTTGGAGGGAGTGTACCTCAATAGTGGATGAGTAGGGAATAGGCTTACATAATTCTTCTATAGGAGGTAAATTCTTGACATCTGCAGCTTTAATTCCCCTCTCCTTAAGACATTTCTTAGCTTCCTTCATCACTTCATCATTTAATTCAATAACTCCCCTCTTCTTTGATGTTGGAACAGGCACAGGAATAGATGGTTCAGGTACAATTACTTCAGGTGTAACTTGTTTAGGAGGAGGCCAATCTTCAGAATTCTTGCTTATTTTAGCCATTAATTCCTTAGCTTCCTTAGGAGTCCTATTCCTGAAGACACAATCAGCACAACTATCTAGGTATGTCCTAGATTCCTCGGTTAGTACATTATAAAATATATCAAGAAGCTCATTCTTAGGTAATGGACTTCCAGCCTGTGCATGAATCAAAGCATAAAACCTTGCACAAGATTCGGGCAGTACCTCTTTTTCTCCCTGTTTAAAATCAAAAAAGTTCCTACAAAATAGCATGTCTAGCACTAGGAGGAAAATATTTCTGCAGGAAAGTACTAATCAAGCACTCAGGGCTTTCAATAGATCCAGGAGGTAAATTACTAAACCAAGTTTTAGCTTCTCCTTTCAATGAAAAACGAAAAATCTTAGCAACAAAGTAAGTACGCATCTTAATATCATCAGAAAACAAGCCACTCATAGTAGAAAGTTCATTCATATGTGCTACCACACTTTCATTCTTAGTCCCACAAAAAGGTTCTTAATAGACAATAGCTATGTAAGATAGATCAAGAGAGAAATCATAATCTTCATCTATACTGTTTATGGGAGAAGCAGCAAACTTAGCATCAAGAGATAATTTGGGTCTAATAGTACGCCTCTCAAGGAGACTCTTAGCAGCGCTCCTATCATGGGTGTTCTTACATTATTCAATAAACTCATCGGTCATCTCAACATAATCTTCTTCAGTATCATAACTCTCACTATACTCAGGTGAGCTAACGGGTATGGTAGTGTCTTCATTAGGAGTTTCGGTATTTCGAGCTATAGTTCTAGCAATCGTAGCATCTAGGAAAGGACCTAATGAACCACTCTTATCAAGCACAGTAGAAGCAGCATCATAAGCATCAGAAGTTTCAGATTCAGTAGTAGTAGCAGTGTGTGTAGCATGTGTATGTGGTGGTGTAAGGAACTTACTCAAAACAGAAGGTGAATCAAGAGCGGTATAGGTGTTCAGAATCGTACCTCTTCTTGTAGTGGATGGTAAAATAGGAACCATGCCATCACGAGACTTACCCATGATGGATGGATAGCAGCGAACAATAGAGAATCCAAGTGAACTTGATAAATAAAGCTATGCTCCCTGGCAACGACGCCAGAAAATAGTCTTGATGACCCACAAGAATAGGGGGTGTATTGCAGTATTTTTGAGGGAAGTGAAACCCAATTTATTGATTCGACACAAGGGGAGCCAAAGAATATTTATAAGCCTTAACAACTGAGTTGTCAATTCAGCTGCACCTGGAAACAATCTTGCTCACAGCGGTTTATTAGTAGCAACAGTTTTGTAGTAGGAATAGTAAAGTAACAACAGTAGTAAAGCAAAGACAGTAGTAACAAAAGCAGTAAACAGTGGGATTCGAGTGCGGTAGGCATAGGGATGGATGGACGGGCGTTGCATGGACAAGACAATTCACATAGCAATCAGAACATAGGGCAATTCCAGATAAATAAGATAAAGCACCCAAGTACTAGACAATCCTAGGCATGTGTTCCATATATAGTCATACGTGCTCGCAATGAGAACTTGCACAACATCTTTTGTCCTGCTAGCCCATTTGCAGCGGGGCCTCTAGGGAACTACTGGCAATTAAGGTGCTCCTTTTAATAGAGCACCGGAGCAAAGCATTAACACTCCGTGAACACATGTGATCCTCACATCAAAGCCTTTCCCTTCCGGTTATCCCGATTTCTGTCACTTCGGGGCCATAGTTTCCGGACAACAACGTGTGTATACAACTTGTAGGTAAGACCAAGAACAATACTATCATAATGAATCAATAATAAGTTAAGATCTGAAATCATGGCACTCGGGCCCTAGTGACAAGCATTAAGCACAACAAGTCACAACAAAGTCATAAAGCACTAATAAAAGATACTAGGCACCATGCCTAACAATCTGATGCCATTACATGAACGATCTCATCCAATCCCTACCATCCCCATATCCTACAGCGGGGGATTACTCACTCATAGATGGGGGAAACATGGATGGTCGATGGAGAAGCAATGATGATGATGATGGCGATGATCTCCTCCAATTCCCTGTCCCGGCAGGGTGCTAGAACGGAGTTTCTGGTGCTGTTTCGTGGAATCTGGTGGTGGTGGCGGAGCGGAACTCCTTCTAAAAAAACGTCGAATCCCCCGAAGTTTTTAGGTCAGAAGGCTCCTTATAGGCGAAGAGAGAGGCCGAGGGGGTGTCTGGGGGGCCCACACCACCCCCTGGCGCGGCCTGGCCTGACCCGCGCCACCAGGTGGTGTGGCCACCCAGGTCTCTTCTCCGTCTCGTATTCTGGCTCTCGGAGTCTTCGGGTGAAATAGGATTTTTGGCATATTTTCCGGGATGTTTCCTAATAGTTGATTTTCTGCACAAAAAGTAGACACCAAGGCAATTCTGCTGAAAATAGCGTCAGTTCGCATTAGTTGCATCCAAATCACACAAGTTTAGAGGAGAAACAATAGCAAAAGTGTTCAGGAAAGTAGATACGTTTTGGACGTATCATAGGGTGACACACTTAAGAGTTACCGGACACCATTTTGGAGCACATATGTTTCGGGTGAAATTGCAGAAAGTGGTTCCGCATGTGATATTGAAATATTGCAAGGGGTTATATGTGAATGTTTGTTAATTAAAGTAATTAACAAAATTCTGAATAAATTTAATAAAAGAGTTTTATTAAATGAGAGAGCATTAAACTTGGAGAATTTTAATGCATTTAAAGTAGGGACTTTAAAGGGGAATGTGAAGAGGCATTTTAATGTGGAGGGGTTACCACCACATGAATGGGGGAGGTGAGGGGTCACCCCCCATGCGCCGGCCATGGAGAGGAGGGGCACCCCCCTCCTCCTATAAAAGGCCACCCTCTTCCTCCTTCTTCCTCACACCTCCTTCTGAAGGATCTCCCTCCCCCTCTAGAATTATTCCCCCATGGTCTCGGATTAGCGAGATACATGTTCTCGGTGGCATTTTGTTTGGAAGGAGTTGCTGCTTCCGCTAGATCGCTGGAGCGAGGAGGTGGAGGTTGTCCGGTGGCTTGAACGTGTGTGCGAGTACGGATGCGCTGCTGAGTTGCGGCGCTCGGACTTCCTCACGATCTTGAGATCGGCAAGTGTACGACTACATCAACCACGAGTTCCTACTCGTTAACAAAACTCGTTGTCTTCGAGGGTAAGTTCTCGTTGGATGTATGTCCACCCGTTGCTCGGTACCTAGTAGATAGATCTTGGCGCGTAGTTCTCATCGTAGGAAATTTTGTGTTTTCTATGCTGCGGACCCAACAGTGGTATCAGAGCCAGGTCTATGCATAGGTGCTTTGCACGGGTAGTACACATATGTTTATATGTGGGCGATGATGATCATGTTATTGCATCTTCTATGTATTTTGGATATTGGTGGCATAGTGGGATGAAGCGCCCCGGACCAACCTTACATGTCATCGTACATGAGATCGGTTCCACGACTGACATGCAACTTGTTTTGCATAAGTGGCTAGACGGTGTCTGTCTCTCCTACTATAGTTAATATCTGATTTACAACGAGTTGCTAATAACTTGGTTATCTTCGTTGTGGTTCATGTTCGTAGGTGAGAACGGTTCTATCTCCGAAAGCCCTAAGCCACGTAAAACTTGCAATTGATAAATTAGAGGCGTCTAGTTTAGATCGTTGCTAGGCTAGTGTATTGATATGGTATTGTTGTAAGTAGATGTATGATAGATACTCTTACAACACATTCAACGTGTAAGTTCCATATACCTTGGCCTTACACATAAAGGAATGATAGAGATCATACCACGATGCAAATGATAGAGATCAAATGCATGGACCATATCATCTCACTTTACACATTAGATGTTAGCATATTATACTGCTAGTTTGGCGCTTTTGGTAGCATTGTAAGATGATCCCTCATTTAAATATCAAGATAAAATGTGTTCTTCCTTGAGTATGCACCGTTCTATGGATCGTGTTTCGAGACATCACGTGATGATCGGGTGTACTCGACTCTACGCTTTCATAGAACGGGTGTAAGACAGTTTTACACACGCGAGTACTAAGGTTCTTACTTGGCGAGCCTAGCATGTACAAACATGGCCTCGAAAAACACAGACCGAAAGGTTAAGCATGAGTCATATAGTTGATATGATGCCCATATAGATGCTCGCCTTTGAAGCTACACCGACTCACGTGATGATCGGATTTGGTTCATTAATCACCAAAAAGGCATGAGGGATGTTGTTTTTGAGTGGGAGTTCATTAGTAATTTCGATTAGTTGAACTCACTCTATCATATACTTAGTCTAAATAAACTTTACAAATTCTGTTGTAGATGGCACCACCTGCTTTTAATTTCAATGTGTTCATGGAGAAAGAGAAACTTGCTGCGAATGGTAGCAACTTCACCAACTAGGCTATGAATTTGAGGATTCTCCTAACTGCTGCACAAAAGCAATATGTGCTAGATGCGCCGCTAGGCCCTCCACCAGCTCCTGATGCCCCTGACGAGGAAAAGGATGTCTATGTGACTCATCAGGAGGACCACAACTTAGTTCATTGCGGCATACTATATGGGCTAGAGCCAAAACTTCGAAAGCATTTCGAAAATGGCAATGCCTTTGATACCATGGGAGAATTGAAAATGATTTTCGATACCCATGCTGCCGTAGAGAGTTATAATGCTACTGAAAAGTTCTTTAGCTGCATGATGGAGACGAACCGCTCCATTAGTGAGCATGTACTCAAAATGTCTGGGTACGCCGATAAGCTTGTGTCCTTGGGAATAATGATTCCCAATGACTTAGGCATACATCGTGTTCTCCAATCTCTGCCACCTAGCTACAAGAGCTTCGTGATGAACTATAATATGCAGAGCATGAAGAAGACTCTTCCCGAGCTTCTGTCAATGCTTAAGACTGCAGAAGTAGAGATTAGGAAAGAACATCAAGTGTTGATGATCAATAGGACCACCGGTTTCAAGAAAGACAAGAAAGGCAAGCACAAGGGAAAGAAGGGTGGCAAATCTGTTGCTGCGCCTGAAAAGAAATCCCGAGCTGGCCCTAAGTCACACCGAGTGTTACTATTGCAAGGGGACTGGCCATTGGAAGCGCAACTGCCCCAAGTATTTGGCGGACAAGAAGTCCGGCAAGGCAAACAAATGTATATATGATATACATGTTTTTGATGTGTACTTGACTAGTACTCGCAGTAGCACCTAGGTATTTGATACGCGATCGGTTGCTAATATATGTAACTCGATTCAGGGGTTGCGGAACAAGCGACAACTAGCAAGGGATGAGGTCACAATGCGGGTCGGCAATGGATCAAGAGTTGATGTGATCGCCGTCAGAACGCTGCCTCTCCATATGCCATCGGGATTAGTTGTAAACCTGAATAATTGTTATTTGGTGCCTGCACTTAGCATGAACATTGTATCCGGATCATGTTTGATGCAAAGTGGTTATTCGTTTAAATCTGAAAACAATGGTTGTTCGATTTATATGGATAATATCTTTTATGGTCATTCATCTGTGTTGAATGGTTTATTTCTGATGGATCTCGATAGTAATATTATGCACATTCATAATGTTAATGCTAAAAAGATTAAACTTGATGATGATATATCTGCATATATGTGGCACTGCCGTCTAGGTCATATTGGTGTTAAACGCATGAAGAAACTCCATTTTGACATTTGGAATCACTTGATTTTGAATCATTTGATACATGTGAGCCATGCCTTATGGGCAAGATGATTAGAACGCCGTTTTCCGGTTCAATGGAACGGGCGACAGATTTATGAGAAATCATACATACTGATGTGTGTGGACCAATGAGTGTGTCGGCGCGAGGTGGATATCGTTATTTTGTTACTTTCACAGATGATTTGAGTAGATACGGGTATATCTATTTGATGAAACACAAATCTAAAACTTTTGGAAAGTTCAAGGAATTTCAGAATGAAGTGGAAAATCATCGTAACAGAAAGATCAAATTTCTGCGGTCAGACCGTGGAGGAGAGTATCTAAGTTACGAGTTTAGCACACACATGAAAGAGTGTGGAATAGATTCACAACTCACGCCTGCCGGAACACCACAACGTAATGGTGTGTCGGAATGTCATAATCGTACCTTATTGGATATGGTTTGATCTATGATGTCTCTGACTGACTTGCCACTATCATTTTGGGATTATGCACTGGAAACAGCTGCATTTACTTTAAATCGGGCACCATCTAAATCCGTTGAAACGACACCGTATGAATTATGGTTTGGAACAAACCTAAGATGTCATTTCTTAAAGTTTGGGGATGCGATGTTTATGTGAAGAAACTTCCACCGGATAAACTCGAACCCAAAGCGGAAAAATGCGTCTTCATAGGATACCCTAAGGAAACGATTGGGTATACCTTCTATCACAGATCCGAGGGAAAGGTTTTTGTTGCCAAGAATGGATCCTTTCTTGAGAAGGAGTTTCTCGCGAAAGGTGTGAGTAGTCGGAAGGTAGAACTCAAAGAGGTTACTGAACCTTCTCTTCATGAAATGGCGAGTAGCGCAGCACCGGAAGTTGTTTCGGAGTTGACTTCACCTAATGAAGAGAGAGGTAATGATATTGATCATGAAACTCCGAAAGAGGACACTACTGAACCTCGCAGGTCAAGCAGGACATGTGCAGCTCCTGAACTGTACGGAAATCCTGTTGTGAATTTCATGGTTGATGAAATGGATGACCCTACGACGTATGAAGAAGCGATGATGAGCCCAGATTCCAACAAATGGCTAGAAGCCATGAAATCCGAGATGGAATCCATGTACGAGAACCAAGTTTGGACCTTGGTGGACTTACCTCATGATCGAAAGGCCGTTGAGAATAAATGGATTTTCAAAAGAAAAACTGATGCTGATGGTAATGTCACCATCTATAAGGCTCGACTTGTCGCAAAGGGGTTTCGACAAATTCAAGGAGTTGACTATGATGAGACATTCTCTCCCGTAGCGATGCTTAAGTCAGTTAGGATTATGTTAGCAATTGCTGCGTATTTCGATTATGAAATATGGCAGATGGATATCAAAACCGTGTTCCTCAATGGTAATATTGAAGAAGAGTTGTATATGATACAACCTAAGGGTTTTGTCGATCCTAAGGATGCTAATAAGGTATGCAAACTTCAATGATCCATCTATGGACTAAAGTAAGCATCCCGGAGTTGCAATCTCCGCTTTGATGAGGTGATCAAAGAGTTTGGATTTGTCCAAACTTATGGAGAGGCTTGTATTTACAAGAAAGTGAGTGGGAGCAATGTGGCATTTCTGATATTATATGTAGATGACATATTATTGATTAGAAATGATATAGGTCTTTTAAACAATGTTAAAAGTTATCTAAACAGCAAATTTTCGATGAAAGACCTTGGTGAAGCGTCATATATATTAGGCATTAAAATCTATAGAGATAGATCAAGGTGCCTAATTGGGCTATCGCAGAGTACATACCTTGATAAGATATTAAAGAAGTTTAATATGGACGGAAGTAAGAAGGGGTTCTTACCTATGTTGCAAGGCAAGACATTGAGTAAGACTCAAAGTCTGGCTATGGCGGAAGAAAGAGAGATGATGGATAAGATCCCCTATGCCTCGGAAATAGGCTCTATTATGTATGCCATGCTATGTACAAGACCGGATGTGGCACATGCTATTAGTTTGACTAGTAGGTACCAATCTGATCCAGGTTCGAAACACTGGATAGCGGTCAAGAACATCCTCAAGTACTTGAGAAGAACTAGGGATATGTTTCTTATATACGGAGGTGAAGAAGAGCTAGTCGCTAAATGTTATGTCGATGCTAGCTTCGACACCGATCCAGATGACTCTAAGTCTCAATCCGGATACGTATTTCTCTTGAACGAAGCAACAATTAGTTGGAGGAGTTCCAAACAACCTGTGGTGGCTGGATCAACGACAGAGGTGGAATATGTTGCTGCTTCAGAAGCGGCGCAGGAGCAGTTTGGCCTCTCTTATAGACATCAATACATGTGTGTTTAATAAACAAAAAGGGTTCCTAGTTATGCCTCTCTTATAGACTAGCTTGTTGATTAACAAGATGATCAAGGTTTCCTGATCATGGACATTGGATGTTGTTAATAACAAGGTCAAACCATTGGTGGAATGATGTGATGAACATTCATCTGAAGTATAGCATTACAATCAAGTCATTATGTTTATATTGCTATAACATCATACGGAATAATCTTTATCCTTAGACCATGAGATCATGTTAATAGCTAACACCTGAAGAATATCTTGATAACATCAAACGTCACACCATAACAGGGTGACAATAAAGATGGGTTCAGTACTACGAAGGTGTTATGTTGAGGCTCATGGATCAAGAGTGGAATTTGTAAATCCCGATGACGGATAGATATACTCTGGGCCCTCTCGGTGATATCACATTGAGATAGCTTGCAAGCAAGTGATGTGATCACTAGAATGTTATATCACGGGAACGAGAAAAGAGTGCATGTCGGTAACGAGATCAAACTAGGTATGGAGATACCAATGATCGAATCTCGGACATGTAATATATCGTGAGACAAAGGGATTTAGTTACTAGCATTACAGGTTCTCACGATCACAGAAGTCATTGTTGAATGTGTAGGAATCAGTATGGATCTCTAGGTCTCGCTTCTGATTATTGATCTGAGAGGAGTCTCAATCATGTTTGCATTATTCGCGAACCGTAGGGTGACACACTTAAGAATTACCGGAAACTATTTTAGAGCACATATGTTTCAGACGAAAGAATTGCAAAGCGCAGGAATTGTTTCGGGTGAAATTGCAAAAAGTGGTTCTGCATGTGATATTCAAATATTGCAAGGGGTTATATGTGAATGTTTGTTAATTAAAGTAATTAACAATATTCTGAATAAATTTAATAAAAGAGTTTTATTAAATGAGAGAGCATTAAACTTGGAGAATTTTAATGTATTTAAAGTAGGGACTTTAAAGGGGAATGTGAAGAGGCTTTTAATGTGGAGGGGTTACCACCACATGAATGGGGGAGGTGAGGGGTCACCCCCATGCGCCGGCCATGGAGAGGAGGGGCACCCCCCTCCTCCTATAAAAGGCCACCCTCTTCCTCCTTCTTCCTCACACCTCCCTGTGAAGGATCTCTCTCTTCCTCTAGAATTATTCCCCCATGGTCTCGAATTAGCGAGATACATGTTCCTGATGGCATTTCGTCTGGAAGGAGTTGCTGCTTCTGCTGGATCGCTAGAGCGAGGAGGTGGAGGTTGTCCGGTGGCTTGAACGTGTGTGCGAGTACGGATGCGCTGCCGAGTTGCGGCGCTCGGACTTCCTCACGATCTTGAGATCGGCAAGTGTACGACTACATCATCCACAAGTTCCTACTCATTAACAAAACTCGTTGTCTTCGAGGGTAAGTTCTCGTTAGATGTATGTCCACCCGTTGCTCTGTACCTAGTAGATAGATCTTGGCGCGTAGTTCTCATCATAGGAAATTTTTTGTTTTCTATGCTGCGGACCCAACAATATCAGCCATCACATTATTTTGGAAAATACAGTCCACGAGCTGATATATATTCCTTTGGCCCTCGGACCCTCACGCACACCCTAGGTACTAATCCACATTATTTGTAACCCTTTGCAGCTTAGGGTTCCTTCAGCACTGCCGTTGCTGGTCGTTGTTCGACACCCAGTCATAGATTTATCTATTCATTAGCATCACGTCATGAGGCCATCGCCAATCCTTGTCGTCTGGATCCGTCCAATCAACGAACCACGTTGTCGCTACTACTGTCTCCACACCATGCAATCGTACATGAGGAGCCCTGCCATGGGTCCTTTGCTCCATGCTCAACAACACTATTAGGTATGTGTTCTGCCGGCCGGCTAGGAGCGCCTGCAGCTAAATAAATTTCTACTACAATATTTTCCTAGTTTAGAGTCATCAATCGATTGTTAGCCATCGGTTAGTTGTCTCGATCGGGTTCTGGAGCAGCTAGAGGATAATGGTTACTAGTACATACATTCCTATAGGAGCCGCGGTTCTGTTGTTACTAGTCCTTGCATATGTGGTTTGCATAGAAGCACTTTTCTTATGATAGAGCCCTTTGGGAGACTAAAATGTGCATAACAAGATCAGTTATGTTTGAGAAACTACACATGTTAAGTAGGGATTTCTATTTTCATGCCCCTGATTCATTAGTTCTACTCAGATTTTCCTAGCTACTTAACTTTTCTTCACTTTCCCCTCGCAGGCGCTCGGATGGAGGGATGCCGTCAGGTCAAAGGCTTGACCGTTACATGCTGATCCATCTCTCGCTGACTTGTGGGCCGCATTTTTCCTGATTGTGTGGTTGGTCTAGCCAATGACAAATGGGGCCGTTCTATGGGGGCGTAGAAGCAATTGAACGATGGGGCCACCATGTGGGGCCATTCTGTGGGGCCATCGAAGCCAATGACCGATGGGGCCGTCATGTGGGGCTGAAGGGGGATTTGCATATTTTACACGTTTTACTTAGCAACTTGCATATTTGCCATTTTGCGTGTCACTGACATGTGGTGGTTATGTGGAAAATATGCAAATTTCAAAAAAAAACTTTGCCAGATACGCAAAATTGGCAAATATGCAAAAATCCTGGAGCAGCTATTCCCCCAAACATTGACAGGTGGGGTCGTGTATGACACCTGAGGCCGACTCTCTCTCTCATCCCCTCCCAGCCCCCATCCCTGAGTAGATCCTATCCCACCATCGGACAAAGCAGCCATCGTTGGCGCGTCGGTGCATCACCAGATACGTCCTACGACATTGTCGGACGGACTGCCGCGCCGCACCTCAACAACGGCTCCAGCACCTGTTTCGTCCACACGCATTGTACGTTGAGGCAGTACCGACCGTACAGTGACCGGGATTTTGTTCTGCCGCCATAGCTCGATGGATAGTCGCAACAATTGCTAGTAGTTCTTGGTAACTCTTTCTCTTTGTACTACCATTGAATTTGAAGTGCCACCATGGCTTGTCGTACTGATTTCAATTGGGTTTGTTTTGGGATTGTTAGTCTGCTATGCAGGCCGATGATCTAGTGTACATTGCATACCAAGCTGAAGCAACCCAGTGGTCTAGCCAGAGGATGGATTTGGAGGAGTTGGTTGCCAATTTAGGTGATGAATTGGCCCGTAAAAACCTATTGATATTCGAGCTGAAGTGTATTGTTTAGGAAGAAAAGGAGAATGCGCAACTTATTCGCAAAGAGAAGTTGACACTTGAGGCTGATCTTTCCATATCTGATCAAGTGGTAGAAAATCTAAAATATGAACTTCAAGTGAAGGGGGAGGAGAATAGTAGATTCATGTGGGCAGTTTTAGTAGTTGTCATCCCCGTCCTAGCAGTTATAGTATGCGGTTGTGGTGAAGGGTGGCACGTGTAATGATTAGTTGAATAGATAGCTAATTTAGAGAGTAGAATTGTTATTCGATGGATGGTTGTGAGTTCCTGCTAATTTAGTCACTTTGAGGTCCCAAAGTTATCGAGAGAATGTATTGCGGGGCCCGAGTTTCTTGCCATTGGATCTAGCTGCCCATAGTTGGCGTGCCAAATGCCTAAAGGGTCAAGTTGGGGCCCTATCAGTTTTGACCATTATGTCGCTGCCATCATGGCTACCATGTAGACTTGCAGCATTGGCGGCTGCATCCATTCCCTGTTCTTCTTGGTGTCGCAATCTTCTTCTCTAGAGAGCGATCTATCGTCGCGACCAGGGCGCGGAGTAGGGACGCCAATTCCTTGGCCTCATAGTTCAAGAGTACAGATCAATTTTGATTCAAATCATACATATTTCAATAAAATTTATACAAGCCCACTTGAGATTGTCAAAGAAAATACTACTCCCTCCGATCCAAATTAGTTGAGTCAAATTCGTCAAGATACAGATGAATCTAATAGTAATTCATGTCTAGATACAATCGAATCTAGACAAATATAAATCAACTAATTTGGGTCGGAGGAAGTACTACTTATGAATCAGCTTTAGAGCATATCCACCGTCCTCATAGCTCAAATACATATCAATTTTGATTCAAATCATACATATTTTGATCAAATTTATACAAGCCCACCTGAGATTGTCAAAGCAAGTAGTACTACTTATGAATAAGCTTTAGAGCATATCCACTGGTCTCGCGGCTCAAATACATATCGAATTTATCAAAGCATATATATATTTTAAGTCACGGAATTTTGGTTCAAATTGGGCTCAAATTTGTCCCAATTTTAAGTGGACGGTGAGCTAGCTGCCCTCCCTGCCGTATGTGTACTCTAAGAAGTACGGGCAACATGCTCCCATCCATCCAGCCACGAGGTACATCCATCCTTCACCGTTGAAGTGCACCTCGACGTTCCAGCCGCGGCCTGCCTCCCATAGCTTCAGTTCACGAGGGCTTGATCTGCGCCGTCACAATGATGTTGCGGATGATGGCTTCAATCGCCGTTGCATGGATGACCACTGTCGGCACCACCACCATCGCACTAATGTTGCAGATGATGGCTTCAATCATCGTCGCATCGATGACCACTATCGGCACCACCACCATCGCACTGATGTTGCGTATGATGGCTTCCATCAGTGTCCTTCATCAGCAATGGATCTAAGGAGGTGAACGGGAGTGAAACAGATAGGGATAGAAATTTCAGACGCTTAGATCCTCACCACCACATGTCGTTCCAGCCACCACGCTTAGATCCATGCCACCGCAAGCCATTCCGACCGTCGTGGTTAGGTCTACGCCGCTGCACGCCGTTCTGTTTGCCAAGCTTAGTGAAGGAAATATGCCCTAGAGGCAATCATAGAGATGATTGTATTTCATGTGTATCCATGAGTTATTATAATGTTCCTTGAATATCCATATACCAGGCAACTTGTATTGATTGGCAATTATGTGAATTGTTTGTGAAACTCTTTACTTGTATGGTTATCTAATAATTGTCCCTAGTCGGAGTTCATGCGAGGACACACGTGAATATTAGACTAGCACATCGATTGGTTAATGACTATGTTTCGCAAGTCATTGACATGGAGATGTCAAACCAATGATGTGGACACATGTTATGAACATGGGGTTGGACTGACCCAACATGAGACTAGCAATAATACTTGCAGCTCTCTCTACACATCGTGTACGTTTTGTCCTTAGACCTGAGATTGTCGCATGTACTTGACATGTGGATCGACCTACTTTGGGGCTATCAAACACTACTCCGTAACTGGTTAGTTATAAAGGTAGCTTTCGGGTTTGTCCTGATACATGCTGCAAGGCATCGGTCAATCAAGATGGGATTTGCCCCTCTCTACTTGAGAGAGATATCTCTGGGCCCCTCGAGTGATCGGATCCAGAAATGCATGGCCGTGCTACATATGGTTAAGAGTTAACCTAGTAAAGGGATTCTGAATCACAGTATCGAGAAAGAGAGGTCAGCTTAGAGCTAGACCAAATATCGTGAGGCAAAGGGAAAGACATGTACTCAACCTTGTGATGGTTCGTCCGAATGATCTTTATATGCGTTTAGGAGTTGGCACGTCTTGCTAGAGGCCGCTACCAACTATTGACGGAGTAAGTGTACTCGCGTCATGTCTATATGTGTATGAACCTATAGGGTCACACACTTTAGGGGCTGGAAGCCTAATGAGGATTGGATCCGAATTAGACCAGGCTTAGGCTGCTAATGGGCTGCTAATGTAGAAGCCCACCAGGGATGCCTATATAAGAGAGAGTGAGGCGAGCTGAAAAGGAGAGAGCATTCCACCCAGCCGCCACTCCTCTTCCGCCCGTGTTGCACGCGCATACCTAGCAGTCTGGCGTGTGACGGCTTCCACTCCGGACGTCTGGATACCTCGGAGGTGCTGCATCTGTAGCACTTGGACGAGCCGCGCAAAGGGGAGCTGCTCGTGGGACGAGGACGAGGAGGAAACGTAGAACATCTACACTGCCACAACGTGCTTCATCGAGTTCCGCACCTGCGCGTCTACCGGTAATCCCGTGATCTATGACAATAATATTCCTGGTTGACGCGGTAGAAAATTTTGATTTTACGCTAGTGTAGCCTACCCGTTACCCTTCACTTAGGTCCGTGCTACCGCACTCTGTTTGGACCGCCATGCTTAGATCCTTGATGCCGCTCGCCGTTTGGACTGTCGTGCTGCTGTACGTTGATAGGAGGGGAGGAAGATGCGGCTAGTATACATGCGACATGGAAAGGGAGGGAGAGACATCCAGCCTGTCAGGCTCTCCTCTCCATACAGGGTAGGTGCGCCCAACGGGAGAGAGAGACCTCCAACCCGTCAAATCATGATGTATGCAATGGTGGTTGTCCAAGATTCGTGTGACATATATCTCAACCAATCAGAGCGCAACCAAACTGAGTGCTAGTTGATGCGGCTGGTATACGTGCGACAGGGAAAGGGAGGGAGAGACGTCCAGCCTTTCAGGCTCTCCTCGCCATACAAGGTAGGTGCGCCCATCAAGAGAGAGAGACCTCCAGCCCATCAGATCATGATGTATCGAACGGTGGTTGGCCAAGATCCATGTGATATACATCTAAACCAATCAGAGCACGCCAAACTGAGACTTGAGAGAGGGAAAAGTGAGGAAAACTTTAGTGGGAGGGGAAAAGTGAGGAAAACTTTAGCAGGAGGGGAAAACTAAGTAGAGCTAAGGAAAACAAGGACACTCAGATAATAAAATTAGTAAGGAAATTCAAGCTTTTGGCATAAAAAATGGAAAATGTGTTATTTGAACAAAATAATCCATCTTGGCCGACATTATATTGTTTGCAACTAAAAGATACACAAGTGTTCCAAATTTGGCCTCATTTAGACAAAGTATGTTTTGGGATGGGTTATTTTGGAGGTTGATTGAGTAGAAAGCCATGCATCTTCATAGCTAGTAGCTCATTCCAAGAAGGGTTTAAGAAGTGGATTAGGGGATAAGTCCATTTCTCTTTATTTCCTTTTCCTTTATTATTCATGCTAGGTTGTAGGTAACATAACAAGACTCCATGCGAAGGTTGCACTATGTTTTGACTTTTGTTCAATTAAACAAACCTAAAACCATTTTTTGAATTTAATCACTTAGAAAAATAAAATGTGGCTGATTATAAGTAAATCCAAAATTTCCAATTTCATATGGTAAATCAATCGAAGATACACAAGTGTGCCAAATTTTGGATCAATTGGTCAACGTTCGCTATGGTTTAAGCCATGAACTACCTAACCCCATGTGTTGACCACATGTCGAGGCCAAAACTAAGCAGTGCTAAGCAACTAGGTGGATGACCATAGAAACTTGCAATAACACATTATGTGATTATCCAACATACAAACTTGGGAGCGTTATACAAGTTCGAATTCAATACAAACATTGACAATAGTTCAAATTCATCATACAATTTCAAATTAATAATTCAAATTCATTTTTCTTGCTCCTAGTGTTTTTCGCTGGGTTCACCACCTTGCTCCGGGTGATCCTAGCTGGAGTATTCACGGAGTCGACCATCAGCTTCTTCCATTTGTTCCGTTTGTTCTTTTTCTCTGCATCCAATGAATTAAGTGCTTCAGTCTGTCGTACAATTGGTTCAATCATGTTTCGATCCATTGGTTCATACGGTTCAAAATGCATTGGCATAATTTCTTCAATATCCTCTTGTGTAATTCCTTTACTTTTGAACTGTGCTTCCAATGGATAAATTCCTTTATTCTCCTCTCGATCCATTGGTTCAAACTCCTCTCGATCCATTGGTTCAATCTCCCTGCATTTGGTTCAAACTCCTCTCGATCCATTGGTTCAATCTCCCCTGCATTTGGTTTAATCTCCTCTCAATCCGTTGGTTCAATCTGCAATGTATCCATTGCTTCATTCTCCTCTCGTTCAAATACTTCATTCTCATATGCATTTGCTGCTCCCGCCTGATCATCCATTCCATTAGCTGGGTCCACTGCATTTTTACAAACCCTAGAAATGTGCCCTAGGATCCCACAACGTTTGCACTTATGTTGTTGAGGTGGTGCCCCATGATGTCTACCCACTACTATTCTTGTAGACAGTTGTTGGGACTCCAAGTGCAGAGGTTTGTAGAACAGCAGCAAGTTTTCCCTTAAGTGGATCACCCAAGGTTTATCGAACTCAGGGAGGAAGTGGTCAAAGGTATTCCCTCTCAAGCAACCCTTCAATCAAGATACAAGAAGTCTCTTGTGTCTCCAACACACCCAATACACTTGTCAGGTGTATAGGTGCACTAGTTCGGCAAAGAGATAGTGAAATACAAGTGGTATGGATAATTATAAGTGGTAACGGTGAAAGAAGATAGCTTGATGGCGTGGAAAAGACTAAAGGCAAACTGAAATAAACAAGGAAGCAAGCAAACATGTAACAAATCTAATTGCAAACGGTGTATCAATGCTTAGAAACAAGGCCTAGGGGTCATACTTTCACTAGTGAACACTCTCACAAATATATTCTCTTCATGAGACTACTCTCCGGTTGGACACTCTAATCAATGGTACGGCTATAATAGCACACCTCAAAGTAAGTCTTTCCCATCTAGAAAACCCCAGACTGTCACCTTGAGCACTAGATGAGTCCAACAAACACCACAATTTCATAGAAACATCCAAATCCAAATATAACTCATAACAAGTATTTGTAATCTCTAGCCTAAGTGCCACCATGGTGAGCACGCTGTCACTTTCACACACATGGGGAGAGCAGAGATTCATTAAAGCACTTGAGTAGCAAGGTAGATCTACTAGATTACAAAGCTCATGATCACAATATGATCATGCATAGAGAGAGAGAGAGATGAACACATAGCTACCGGTAGGACCCTTAGCCTCGAGGAAGAACTACTCCCTCCTCATCATGAGAATCGGCAATGGTGATGGAGATGGTGGTGGAGATCGATGGAGATGGCTCCGGGGGCACTTCCCCGTCCCGGCAAGGTGCCGGAACAGAGACTCTCTGTCCCCCGAATCTCCCCTTTGGTGGCGGCGGCAGAACTTTTCGTGGCTGGAGGCTTGACTTCTTAGGGTCTATGCCCCGGGAGGCTTCTTATAGGCTAGAGGGCAAGGTCGGTGGGCGACCAGGGGGCCCACACCATGCCCTGGCGCGGCCTGGGGGGACCCGCGCCATGGGGTGGTGTGGTCACCCTGTGGCCCCTCTCCGACTCTCCTTCTGGCTCCGTGAGTCTTCCGGGAAAATATCAACTTTGGATTTTGTCCGATCCAATTCCGAGAATATTGATTTTCTAACTTTCCTGGAACCAAAAACAGCAGAAAGCAGGCAACTGGCACTGTGGCACTTGTTAATAGGTTAGTCCAAGAAATCATATGAAAAGTACTCCAAAGTGTGGACAAAATACAAGAAAGTAGATAAAACCAAGCATGGAACATCAAAAAATATAGATACATTTGCAATGTATCAATATCCCCAAGCTTAACTCCTGCTCGTCCTCGAGTAGGTAAGTGATAAAAAGAAAGAATAATTTTTGAGGTGACATGCACCATCAAAGACTTGATCAAAGTATTTGTAAAACATTCAAAGCTGGGATCATAGTACTTTAATCATAACATGAAAGACAAAGTTCTAGGAATAAGACAAAGAAACTATGATGCAACATGAAAAGGCACAAACAAAAGATTCATGAATAACAATGCTTTGCAAGACGTTTGTTTGTTTCACATAAAGAAAACATAGCATAATAGTATTCAGCTTGTCCCTCATAGAGTAGCAAAGATAAATGCATAGGACACCTTCAAAGTTCATAAGGGTAACTAGATACAAATAGTTTAAAACAAGAAATATCAAGTTATGCATCAATCAACTAATCTTGGGACAATGCACATAGAACTAAGAATGGCCACTATGCTCTCAAAGTAGGTGCATAAAGGTAGAAGGTGGAGACTCAATATAATGGTGGAAGAAAGGCCTTCATAGAAGGAAGTAGGGATTCAAGTCTTATAAAGAGCTTCTAAAAATTATGGTACTTGTAGCTTTCAGCTCTCATTGCCCCTATCATAAGCATCTTGAAGGTGATTAAGGTTAAAGTGACACAACTAAGAGGATATGCTTGACAAGTTATAAGCTAAAATCTCATGCCCCTTACTTACGAAAACCGAACCTCATGCTACTCAACTTTAGTCACAAGTAAGATCTTGTCATTGTAAGTACATATGTATCATAAAGAACCGCCAACGGGGTACCCCTTGCACATGATACAGGAGCTATCCCATAATCAAAATGACAAGGCAAGCAGACAATGAGCATCTCAGTGATCTTTTTATTTGCTATTTGCATAAGTTTTTATTGAGGATGCTTCATAGAGTGCTCATTATGGTGATGCTGCAAGTTTCCACCATGATTAGGCATGGCTTAGGCTAGCGGCCCAGGTGTTTCTCTAACACACATACAAACTCCATGATCTTACAAGTTCCCCTTTTATTTCACACCGCCGGGATCCATAAGCAAAAGAACATGATATCAACGGGGTACAAAGTACAAGTGCAATGTTGAAAGCGTTCCCCATGATACATGGTTCTGCTAACTTCAACTTATAAAGCACAAGCATATACGCAACAAAGAAGGACCCAATGGTTCAGGTCTATTAAATGCAAAAAGTAAAGTGTGCCATCAAGTTCGTGAGAGCTTTAATCACTAGTTTTCTCATAACAAGTTTAATTTGGAAGGTAAACAAAAACATGAATATACTTGGATTAGCATAAGCTAGTAGGTAGGTAAGGTGGACTCTTTGGAATAACTTGGTTTAAGGAGTTGGATGCATGAGTGGACCTCATACTTGGTTGTGGAGGCTAGCAAAAGACTGGGAGCGACAAACTAAGAGAGCAATAATGGCCATAATCATGCAGAGCGACAAAACATCATTGATCAAAGCATAAAGTGATACCACAAGTTGAAAACTAAAGGATCATCAAGGCTATAGCAACTTTGGATAGTCATAACATGGTGTGAGCATGCGCCAAGTAAACCCAAATAAAGCATCAAAGGAGAATACCACAATACTATGCTTTAATATGCTAAAACAACGCATGATTCATCCAAGGCACATTAAGCAATCTCAATTGTTTATAACAACTCATGCTACAGCAAAGAATACTAAGCATAAAGCCAAAACAATATCAAGCATGGCATGACAAAGCATAGGCCATAGTCAAAAACAAGGTCTCTTTACCACTTAAGCATGAACTTTCCTACTCTCTTCCAATCCAAACCAAACTATTTGAAAACCAATGTATGAAAGAGGGGGTCCAACCAATTTATTCAGCAAACTAAGAAAACAAAGAAAACTAAAAACCAAAACAAAAACTAAAAAGAAGACGCTCCAAGAGCAACACAACTGTGCATGAAACAATAAAAATGAAGCCTTTGGAAGAAACCTGGGATTTTTATTGATGAAGAGGAGGATGCCTTGGGCATCCCCAAGCTTTGGCGCTTGTACTTCTTGGATATTTTTTGGGATGACATGCGTGGCATCCCCAAACTTGATCTTTAGTCCATCCTTCATCTCATTACTCATTCCTTCCATACACCTGAATTTTTTTCCTTCATACAAAACTTCACACAATCTTTATTAGCAACATTAGTGCACTCAAGATAATAGGTCTTAAGGTTCAGTTCCAACACCAAATAAACTTCCATTAGAACACTGGCTACTGTAGAACTTCCCTCAAAAAGCTCAATTCCCCAAAATAACTCAAAAAGGAACCAACAAGAAGCAAATGCAGAAAATGGCAGAAATCTGTCAAAACAGACCAGCAGGTAAAGACGAATTTTTTCAAAGACCTTCTGTTGCTCAAATCAAAAAGGGTTGAACTAACGAATGTTAGATAACAACCTGTGGCAGAAGCACAAACATTCACGCCTCAAAAAGACATCCAGAGATTTTACACGAATTTTTACGGTGAAGCACAGAAATCTATTTCGGGAGAGCAACTTTCCCAACCATTACTTCTCTCTCATTAGAAGTTACTCTTGGCACAAAAAGCAAATAAAAAGGATAAGGAGAGGTTATTACAGAGGTAATAACTTTCAAGACTCATCTAAAACTTTTGGGTTATCTCCCAATAAGTACTTTTCTTTAATGTCTTTAAGTTAGGCTTGATAGTTTGAGAAGATGCTCACATAAGAAATATGAATTGAAGTAAAAGAGAGCATCAAGAAGCAAATTCAAAGCACATTTAAGTATAACCCACTTCCTATGCATAGGAATCTTGTAAAGAAGCAAGTCATGAAAGCACAAAGCAACAAGCATAATAAAACAAAACAAGTGCAACTTCAAGACTTTCAACATAAAGAGGGGAAACTTAATATTATTGAGATGTATAAAACCATGTTTCCCTCTCTCATAATAACTTTAAGTAGCATCATGAATAAAATTAACAATATAACTATCACATTAAACATTCTTATCATGAGCCACATGCATATAATAATTATTACTCTCCACATAAGGATAGTCATTCTTATTAATTATAGTGGGAGCAAATTCAACAAAATAGCTATCATTATTATTCTCATCACCATAATCATCAAATATAGGAGGCATATTGTAATCATAATTAATTTTCTCCTCAATAGTAGGTGGACTGAAAATATCATATTCATCATTGTAATCATTATGTATTGAAGGTTTTGTATCATCATAAGCAATAGAATAGCTATCTTCCAAAGCTGGAGAACTAAAAAGATCATTTTCATAAAAACTAGCTTCCCCAAGCTTAGACTTTTCCATAGCATTAGCAATAATGGTGTCCAAAGAATTCATACTAACAACATTGCTATTAGCATGCAAATAATGTTCCATAGGTTTTTTAATTTTCTCTTCAAACACTTCATGTCCTAACTCAAGATAAATACTATAAAGCTCTCTAATTTTGTTGTTGTTTTCCATTAAGCCTAACTAGTGAAAACAAGAAACAAAAAGACAAAATTGCAGAATCTAAAGGAAATAACTTCGAGCACTCACACCGGAGGATGTGAGTACCTTTTACCTTACCTCCCCGACAACGGCGCCAGAAAATAGGCGTTTGCCGTGGGAGGTTCTTCTCCTTTAATCCTCCGGTGTGAATACCTTTTACCTTACCTCCCCGGACACGGCGCCAGAAAATAGCTTGATGTCTACGCACTTCTATTCTTGTAGACAGTTGTTGGGCCTCCAAGTGCAGAGGTTTGTAGAACAGCAGCAAGTTTTACCTTAAGTGGATCACCCAAGGTTTATCGAACTCAGGGAGGAAGTGATCAAAGGTATTCCCTCTCAAGCAACTCTGCAATCAAGATACAAGAAGTCTCTTGTGTCCCCAACACACCCAATACACTTGTCAGGTGTATAGGTGCACTAGTTTGGCGAAGAGATAGTGAAATACAAGTGGTATGGATAATTATAAGTGGTAACGGTGATAGAAGATAGCTTGATGGCGTGGAAAAGACTAAAGGCAAACTGAAATAAAGAAGGAAGCAAGCGAACATGTAACAGATCTAATTGAAAACGGTGTATCAACGGTTAGAAACAAGGCCTAGGGATCATACTTTCACTAGTGAACACTCTCACAAATATATTCTCTTCATGATACTACTCTAAACTACTCTCCGGTTGGACACTCTAATCAACGGTAGGGCTATAACAGCACACCTCAAAGTACGTCTTTCCCATCTAGAAAACCCCACACTATCACCTTGAGCACTAGATGAGTCCAACAAATGCCACAATTTCATAGAAACATCCAACTCCAAATATAACTCATAACAAGTATTTGTAATCTCTAGCCTAAGTGCCACCATGGTGAGCACGCTGTCACTTTCACACACATTTGGAGAGCAGAGATTCATTAAAGCACTTGAGTAGCAAGGTATATCTACTAGATTACAAAGCTCACGATCACAATATGATCATGCATACAGAGAGATCAACACATAACTACCGGTAGAACCCTTAGCCTCGAGGAAGAACTACTCCCTCCTCATCATGGGAATCAGCAATGGTGATGGAGATGGTGGTGGAGATCGATGGAGATGGCTCCGGGGGCACTTCCCCGTCTAGCAGGGTGCTGGAACAGAGACGTTCTGTCCCTCGAATCTCCCCTTCGGTGGCGGCGGCGCTGCGGAACTTTTCGTGGCTAGAGGCTTGACTTCTTAGGGTTTATGCCTCGAGAGGCTTCTTATAGGCCAGAGGGCAAGGTCGGTGGGCGGCCAGGGGGGCCACACCATGCCCTGGCGCAGCCTGGGGGGACCCGCGCCATGGGGTGGTGTGGCCACCCTGTGGCCCCTCTCCGACTCTCCTTCTGGCTCCGTGAGTCTTCCGGGAAAATATCAACTTTGGCTTTTGTCCGGTCCAATTCCGAGAATATTGATTTTCTGACTTTCCTGGACCCCAAAACAGCAGAAAACAGGCAACTGGCACTGTGGCACTTGTTAATAGGTTAGTCCAAGAAATCATATGGAAAGTACTCCAAAGTGTGGACAAACCAAAGAAAGTAGATAAATACAAGCATGGAACATCAAAAATTATAGATACATTTGCAATGTATCACCCCACCCTCTGCACTAGCTCTAATCCTAGTCTTCCTTGGCCTACCTGCTGGTCTAGTAAAAACTAGAGGGTATAGCTTGAAGCCTGGATCTACTTCCATCCATTGGTATTTTCCCAACAAGGCTAGAACATTTTGAGCATATGATACCCTAAATTTGGCAGCGGATAAATACTCCCACATGTACTGATCAACTTGACCCTCTTCACCTCCTAGAACACCCATGAAAAAGAATGCATGTATGCAGGGTTTCCCACGGAGTTGCCATTGTCTACAATGGCATGTCATATCAACCAAACTCACTGGATACCTCCATTGCCTATCTTTACTATTAGTGTACATTACCTCAACCTCCATTCATCTTCTAATGCATTTCATCTTCAATTGTTTTGCCCTGGCATGAAAAGCCTTAATCAAAGATGGGAGGATGAGATGGCTAACATATACTGTTGATGCAATTCTTTGATGAAAATTGATCTTTATCATGATCATCTGCCTAATCTTATCAAATATTTTCCACAACATAAGCCTTTTCAATGACTTGACCTTTGCATTGAAACTCACTACAAGGTTACTTGTTAGATAGTCTACCTTGCAAATTTCATTGAATTGGCTTCTTGACCACACCATTCCATGATGTGCATCCAAGTACTCCTTCACCGTAGGTTTTTGTTTATACAACACTTCCAAATGATACAGATGCTTCCCTCAAACTGCATGTGTATGAAGCTGTCCATAGCTTGCTAGTATAAACTTTACCCTTGAATTTATTTGTAAAATTCTACACTAAGTGTCGCATACATTCCCTATAATCCACTCCGAGGAATACTACTTCTACAACTTTGTCCAAACCTTTACAAGATTCCGTGTGGATAGTAAGTCCTGGTGGATGACCTATAAGGTCACACAAATTCTCTAGAAACCAAGTCCAACTTTCCTATGACTCAATCTCCAAAACTCCAAAAGCAACAAGGAACATCCAATTGTGGACATCAACTGCAGTAGAAGCTACTAGCGGTCCTTTAAATCTGCCATGAAGAGTTGTTGCATCCATGACCAAATAAGGCCTACAACCATCCAGAAACCCTTGCCAACAAGCTTTGAAACAAAAAATCCCTTCTAAAGCACTCCTCCATTGTCTTCCCTCTTATTTGTACTGAACTTTATGCTTGTCTATCTGTACAACACTACTTGGACTAGCCATCTCCACTTTAGCTTTGAAGATGTAAAGCAACTGAAAACTTTCATTCCATGGACCATTGATCCTATCAAGAGCCATTTCCTTTGCATAGAACATCCTCATGTAAGGTACTATAATATTAAACTTGTTAGAAACATCTTTTATGAGCGTTGTTGCACCAAGTGATGGGTTCACTCTCATCCAATCCATGATTCCATCTGCGAACCACCTAGTATTTGCTAGTTTTGTTTTGTCCTTTGGCTGCCCCCCTTGAGGTGGACAAGAATGTTTGAACCGGTTAATTTTTATCTGAAACATAATGAAAATGTCAGTTACAGTTAACAAACTCTACACAATGATCTAAAATACACGACTAGTTGTAATACCTGAACCAAACTGCTCTTGAGCATAGTGGATGCATGCATCCTCCACCTACACCTCTTGTATAGGCGCACTTCATTGTGAACCTTGTTAGCTCAATCTTAATAACATCATAATCATTATTGGTGTAGATGCAATATGTAGTAAGTGCATTACGATAGTCCCGCACCGTTTCAAATACGATGCCTTCAGAAATCTTAGGATCGTTTCTGTCCTACTCAATTACTTGCAAGTCCTCACCATCATACTTGGCTAAAACGAGACTGTCATTGTTCTCCTTGTTCTCTTCGACATCAGTGTAGTCAAATTTAGCACCATGGGCCATTTCCTCCGTGTATTGATCCTCTAGCGCCTGTTTACTGAATCTATCTACCAATTCAAGAAACATCAACTCATTGTCATCATCTAGTGGAGGCGCTCCCTCGTCAGGCTCTGCTTCATCCTCCACATCGGCCGCATGAGTGATTTGGCTTACACTCGAAGCGTGAATAGATGGTACTGCTATGGACCTACAAGGAGCGTGGGGGCACATACTATTAGCAGAGACAACAGAGACACATGATGCCCGACCACCTAATGACGCCCGACCACCAGATGATGCTTTAACCCTCTTTCCCGTATGTTCAACTTTAGATTGCACATGGAGACGAATTCGACCAAAATGTTCGGCAGCATTCAAAGAGAAAAGCATTACCAAATCAGCTTTGCTAGTTAGTGGGAGCAATCTTTGCTTGCTAATGTTGAAATATTGCAAATCGACAGAGTCGCCATTGCTCCAGGGGAATTTAGAATTGATTTTATCTTTCAAATCTCTGAGAGTTATGGAGGTTGTAACCACCACTGGGAATTAAAATCCAGAGAGATACTGTTCACAGCCATGAATTACGCTAGTATCCAGTTTAACCGCAAGCCAAAATGTTAGCGTTGGATCAATCCTATTCTAAAAGCAAGGCAGTTAGTTGAGCACCGGTGATTCATGCTCAATTACTTCCTATAATCTATCCACAAAGGGAAACTATGCTTACATAGATGGAATCCATGCGTTAGATCCCTCCAATTCCACCCAATCTTCTTCACGCTCGACAGGGAGGACTGGTACACCAGCCAATGTTGCATACTATTCCACGAACGGGGTAGATCTAGCGGGGGTGGGATCGGAGCTGGAGGTGGAGTGGGCTCCACGGCTAGGGGAGGGGGTGGCTCGGTGGTCGAGGACGATATAAGGTAGGAGGGCACGACGACAGGGAGCGGAGGGACGGTGTGGGAGCTGTTCCAGGCTCAGGGGGAAACGAATGCTTTGTCCAATGTGTCTCCATGCGGCCCCACCCTTCACCATGGATGCAAGACCTATCCCAGTGCGGCCCCACCCTTCACCACATATGCAGGACCCGTCCCAACACGGTCCCACCCGTTAGCATGTAACGGTCGAGGCCACATACCATAATGCTCAACGCACGACCCACCCCAAAGCGGTCCCACCGATCTGCATGTAACGTCAAGCCTTTGATTTGAAGGCATCCCTCTATCCGAGCGCCTACGAGGGTTTCAGAATAGAGGGAGAGGAAAAGTGAGGAAAACTTAAGCGGCTGGGGAAAACTCAGTACAACTAATGAACTAGGGGCACAAAAATAGAAATCCCTATTAAGTATCGTACTTCTATAAAAAGGGTAGAAGTAATTGATTACTATTATGATGGTTACATTAATAATCAAGACCGGTGATCATGGAAAAGGATTGTTTTGTTAAGTGTCTAAGATGAGGAATAATTAAGAAGATAAGTCGAGAAAGAGAAGTTAGGACTTTGGAAAATTTGGCATGAGGTTTAGTTGCATTTAGTATTTTCTTCTCCTTGTAATAAAGTAGTTTCTTAAGTGAGATATGTTCTACAGGTTTGGGAGCCTTTGGTGCCGAGGTTAATTTTCAGCCTGATGAGTCCCCGGTTTGAAGGCAAGTGCATGCTTGATTTTCTTGACTTTTGACTGCCCATGGGTTCTTTTGTTGTTTTGCTGGCTTGGCTTTGTTGTTTCTGTGCCACTTGGTTTTCCGTTTATGTAAGTGAAATGTCTAGCCTTTAGATTCAGCGTTTAGTTCAGACATATGTCGACATTTCTGGTGGCGACCGTTGTGAAATTTCCGCTATGTGTATTTCAGTCTCTGAAGTTGAGTGACACGGGATGTGTCCATACCGGAGAGCCCCAAATGTGAGAGTATTCAGTATAATGGAAATTTCTGTTTTTTGTTAAGTAGTTAATTTTTGCTAATGCTTGTGAAACTTTCGGCTCTTATTGTACTTGGCTGAGTATACTTTTACTCACACTTGTTTCGTTGTTGCTGGTTTTTATTTAGTTTTCAGGTACTCGGACTAGCAGCATGCATAGGCGGGAGTAGAACACCTTTTCACTAGACATCACATCATACAAATTACTTAGATAATATACACATGAATAATATATTAGAGAATTAGTTGATTTCTGAACTATCTAGCTCATGTTATTTTTATTAATTTGGCCTAGCATGAGCCTTTGGTCGCTCAATTGAAATTATGTATATATGTTGTTTGGTTTGAGAACTCTAGAATGTGTGCTTGGTTTTTGAACTATATATTGTTGTTGTATGTTGCGTATTTCTAAAATGATGCCCTCGCAATCAAAGGAGGTGTCGTATTAATTGTAGAGTTTTTCCTAAACTTGGCATTTTGTAGCTAGCAAGGTAGCATCACCGAGTAGATCAAATCCTAGGGTGTTACACATGGTTGGTGGCCAAGGAGGTTCCCCCACCTCTCCCTTCATTTATGTGGGTGGAGCTTCCACCCACATAAAATCCCTCCACTCAAACTTCCATTCACTTGTATTAAATTTCCACCAAATTCAATGCATCTCTCATTTAATAAAACTCTTTATTTATTTTATTCAGAATTTTGTTTAATTACTTTATTTAAAAAACATTCACATAAAACCCCTTGTTACATTTCGATATTACATGCAAAACAAATTTTAGCAATTTTACCCAAAATAATTCTAGCGCTTTCATAAACTTTCTCTAGTATCTTATTTGCTCCAAATGGTGTCGGTATCCCTTAAGTGTGTCACCCTATGGTTTGCGAATAATGCCGACATAATCGAGACCCCTCTCCGATTAATAATTAGAAGCGAGACCTAGAGATCCATACTGACTCCCACACGTTCAACAATGACTCTTGTGATCATGTGAACCTTTTAAACATCGTAACTAAATCCCTTTGTCTTGTGATATATTACATGTTCAATATTCGATCATCGGTATCCCCATACCTTGTTTTATCTCGTTACTGACAAGTGTTATTTTCTTGTTCCCATGATATAACATTCTAGTGATCTCATCACTTGCTTGTAAGCTATGTCAATGTGATATCACTGAGAGGGCCTAGAGTATATCTCTCCATCATCGGGATGGAAAAATCCCACTCTTGATCCATGAGCCTCTACATAACACTTTTGGAGTATCTGAACCCACCTTTATTGTCACCTTTTTACGGTGTGATGTTTGACGTTATCAAGTTACTCTTACGGTGTTAGTGGTTGACATGATCTCATGGTATAAGGACTAAAGTTACTTTGCATGATGTTGTAGTAATTTAAACATAATGACTTTGATTGTATTACTATACTTCTGATGAAAGTTGATCACATCATTCCACCAATGTTATGACCTCGTTATTAACCACATCTAATGTCCATGATCAAGAAATCTTGAGCATCTTATTAATCAATGAGCTACTTTATATGAGAGGCATAACTAGGAACTCTATATATTTGTTTATTAATCACACATGTATTAACGTTTCCAATTAATACAATTATAGCATGCAAATAAACATCTATGATATACTTGGAATAATATAATAACAACTTTATTATTGACTCTCGGGCATATTCCCTTCACTCTTCCACTTGCGCTAGATACAATAATCTATATTACATAGTGATGATCCAACACCCATGGAGTTCTGGTGTTGATCATGTTTTACCCTAGGGAGAGTTTTAGTCAACGAATCTGCTACATTCAGATCCGTATGTACTTTACAAATCTTTATATCTCCATCCTTGACATGCTCGAAGATGGAGTGAAACCGGCGTTTGATATGCTTGGAATTCTTGTGAGACTTTGCTTCTTTGGCATTGGATATGGCTCCATTGTTGTCACAGTAGATCACCATTGGGTCCAACACACTAGGAACAACGCCTAGTTCAGTTATGAACTCCTTCATCCAAAACACTTCATGTGTCGCTTGTGAAGCATCAACATATTCTACCTTCATTGTTGATCCTGTCACCGCGGGTTATTTGGAGCTCCTCCAACTAATTGTTGCTCCATTCATGAGAAACATGTACCTGTATTAAGACTTGGAGTCATCTGGATCGGGGTCGAAGCTAGTGTCGACCTAACACTTAGCGACAAGCTCTTCTTCACCTACATACACGAGAAACATGTCCTTAGTCCTTCTTAAGTACTTAAGGCTATTATTGACCGCTATTTAGTGTTACGAACCTAGATCAGATTGGTACCTGCCAGTCAAACTAATAGCATGTGCCACATCTAGTCTTGTACATAGCATGTCATACATCATAGAGCCTATGGTTGAGGCATAGGGGATCTTATCCATTGTCTCTCTCTCTTCTGCCGTAGCCAGACTTTGAGTCTTAATCAATGTCTTGCCGTGTAACATATGTAAGAACCCTATCTTACTTCCGTCCATTGTGAACTTATTTAAAATCTTATCAAGGTATGCACTTTGTGATAGCCCAATTAGACGTCTTGATCTATCTGTATAGATCTTGATGCCTAGTATGTATGATGCTTCACCAAGCTCCTTCATGGAAAATTTGTTGTTTAGATAACTTTTAACTTCATTTAAAAGACCTATATCATTTAAAATCACTAATGTGTCATCTACATATAATATTAGAAATGCCACAGAGCCCCCACTCACATTCTTGTAAATACAAGCTTCTCCATAAGTTTGGACAAATCCAAACCCTTTGATCACCTCATCAAAGCGGAGATTCCAACTCCGGGATGCTTGCTTTAGTCCATAGATGGATCACTGAAGCTTGCACACCTTGCCAGCATCCTTAGAAAAACCCTTTGGTTGTATCATATACAACCTTTTTTCAATATTACCATTGAGGATCGTGGTTTTGATATCCATCTGCCAAATTTCATAATCAAAAATTGCAGAAATTGCTAACATAATCCTAACCGACTTTAGCATTTCTATGGGAGAGAAAGTCTCATTGTAGTCAACTCATTGAATTTTTCGAAACCGCTTTGTGACAAGTAGAGCTTTATAGATGGTCACATTACCATCAGCGTCAGTTTTCTTCTTGAAAATCCATTTATTCTCAACGGCCTTTCCGTCATGAGGTAAGTCCACCAAGGTCCAAACCTGGTTTTCATACATCGATTCCATCTCGGATTGCATGGCTTCTAACCATTTTTTGGAATCTGGGCTCATCATTGCTTATTCGTATGTCGCAGGGTCATTATTTCCATCTACCAGAAATTCACGACAGGATTTCTGGACAGTTCAGGAACTGCATGTGTGCTGCTTGACCTGCGAGGTTCGGTAGTGTCCTCTTTTGGAGTTTCATGATATTTATCATTAGTTCCATCTACATCCGATGAAGTAAACTCCAGAACAATTTCCAGCGCTGTGCTACTCGCTGTTTCATGAAGAGAAGGTTCAATAACCTCTTCGAGTTCTACCTTCCGACTACTCACACCTTTCGCGAGAAACTACTTCTCTAGAAAGGATCCATTCTTGGCAACGAAAACCATGCCCTCAGATCTATGATGGAAGGAATACCCAATTGTTTCTTTAGGGTATCCTATGAAGACGCATTTTTTCGCTTTAGGTTTGAGTTTATCAGGTTGAAGTTTCTTCACATAAACATTACATCCCCAAACTTTTAGAAATGACAGCTTTGGTTTGTTTCCAAACCATAGTTCATACGGTGTCGTTTAAATGGATTTAGACGATGCCCTATTTAAAGTGAATGCAGCAGTTTCCAGTGCATAACCCCAAAACAAAAGTGGCAAGTTAGTCAGAGACATCATAAATCGAACCATATCTAATAAGGTACGATTACGATGCTCTGATACACCATTAAGCTGTGGTGTTCCGACAGGCGTGAGTTGTGAAACTATTCCACACTCTCTCATGTCTGTGCCAAACTCGTAACTTAGATATTCACCTCCAAGATCAGATCACAGAAATTTAATCTTTATATTACGATGATTTTACACTTCACTCTGAAATTCGTTGAACTTTTCAAAGGTTTCATACTTTTGTTTTATCAAATAGATATAGCCATATCTACTCAAATCATCCATGAAAGTATGAAAATAACGATATCCACATCGCGCCTGCACACCCATTGGACCACATGCATCAATATGTATGATTTCCAATAAACTTGTCGCCCATTCCATTGTACCAGAAGATGAGGTTCTAGTCATCTTGCCCATAAGGCATGGCTCACATGTATCAAATGATTCAAAATCAAGTGATTGTAAAAGTCCATCAGAATGGAGTTTCTTCATGTGTTTTACGCCAATATGACCTAGAGGGCAGTGCCACATATATGGAGATATATCATCATTAAGTTTAATGCTTTTGGCATCTACATTATGAATATGTGTATTACTATTATCGAGATTCAAAAGAAATAAACCATTCATCACAGGTGCATGACCATAAAATATATTATTCATATAAATCAAACAACCATCGTTTTTAGATTTAAAGCAATAACTGTTTTGTAATAAACATGATTTGGATACAATGTTCATGCTCAACGCAGACACCAAATAACAATTATTGAGGTTTAAAACTAATTTAGATGGTAAATGGAGAGGCAGTGTTCCGATGTCGATCACCTCAACACTTGATCCATTGCCAACACGCATCGTGACCTCGTCCCCTTGCTAGTGGTCGCTTGTTCCGTAGCCCTGATTCGAGTTAGATATATTAGCAGCTGATCCAGTATCAAATACCCACATGCTACTGTGAGTACTAGTAAAGTACACATCAATAACATGTATATCAAATATACCTTTGTTCATCTTGTTGGCCTTCTTGTCTGCCAAATATTTGCGGTATCTATGCTTCCAGTGGTGAGTCCCCTTATAATAGTAGCACTCAGTATCAGACTTAGGGCCAGCTCGGGTCTTCTTCTCAAGCGCAGCAACATATTTGTCACCCTTCTTGAAGTTACCCTTTGACTTACCCTTCTTGTCCTTCTTGAAACCGGTGGTCTTATTGATCATCACCACTTGATGTTCTTTCCTAGTCTCCACTTTAGCAGGCTTAAGAATTGACAGAAGCTCAGGGAGAGTCTTCTTCATGCCCTGCATGTTATAGTTCATCGTGAAGATCTTATAGCTTGGTGGCAGAGATTGGAGAACATGATGTATGCCTTAGTCAATGGGAATCGATATTCCCAAAGCTACATGCTTATCAGCATACAAAGACATTTTGAGTACGTGCTCACTAACATAGCTGTTATCCTCCATCATACATCTAAAGAACTTTTCTGAAGCATCAGAACTCTCTACGGAAGCATGGGTATCGAAAATCATTTTCAATTCACCCATGGTATCAAAGGCATTGCCATTCTCGAAATGCTTTCGCAGTTCTGGCTCTAGCCCATACAGTATGTCACAATGAACCATGTTGTGGACCTCCTGACAACTTAAGAAACATTCTTTACATCGTTAGGAGCATCATTAGGTGGTAGGGTGCCTAGTAGCGCTTCTGGCACATATTTATTTTGTGCAGCACTGAGGATAATCCTCAAGTTCAGGGCCCAGTTGGTAAAGTTGCTACCATTCAATGCAAGTTTCTCTTTCTCCATGAACACATTGAAATTAAAAGCAGGTGGTGCCATCTATAACAAAATTTGCAAAGTTTATTTAGACTAAGTTTATGATAGATTGAGTTCAACTAATCCAAATTACAAATGAACTCGCAATAAAAAACAACATCCCTTGTGTCTTTTTGGCGATTACATGAACCAGATCCACTACACGAAGACCTATCATCACGTGAGTTGGTGTAGCTTCAAAGGTGAGCATCTAGATGGTCAACATATCAACCATATGACTCATGCTTTACCTTTTGGTTCGTGTTTTGAGGCCATGCCTATACATTCTAGGCTCTTCAAGTAAGAACCTTAGTACTCGCATGTGTAAAACTGTCTTACAACCATTGTATGCGAACATAGAGTCTATCACACCCGATCATCACGTGGCTCAAAACAATGAACTTTCTTAACGGTGCATACTAAAGGAAGAACACACATTTTTCTTGATATTTAAATGAGGGACCATCTTATAATGCTACTAAAGCATCATAGAAGCAGTATAAGATGCAAACAAAACATCATATGCAAAAGGTGATATCATATGGTTCTTGCACTTGATCACTATCATGTGCATCATGGTATAATTTTCATCATTCCTATATGTGTAAGGCCAAGGTCTATGGTACCTACACTTTGGTATGTTATAGTTTCCAAGAGTATCAGACCATACTACAAATTATAACATTACTATATCATGACACTTGTCCAACAACAACTAAACTAGATGCTTCTCATATCATTTGCATGTTTTTACGTGGCTTAGGGCTTTCGGAGATAGAACAGTTCTTACCTATAAACATGGAACCATAACCACTACAAGAAAAGTTTCGTTCCACAACCACTTGGACCGACGGTCGTCGTAGAAGGCGCGTATTTCGCGATGAATTTCTCGGCTCGACCGTGGCCGATGGAAAACTTTTTTTTCTGGTTTCATGACCCTCTACTACGACAGAAGCGCTAAAAACATGGAGGAAGCTCGGCTGGCGTGTGGCAGAAGCAAGATTTTTGTTTCCACACGCGATGTTGACTCGCCGAAATCTTTTCAGGCGCATGGGTCCCAGATGTCAGTGTCTCTAGCAGACCATACTTTTCGGTCGTGCCTCCCTGATTTGAACTAGATAACGTTGCTTGATGCGTCTGCCATTTAGTCAGGCTGCTAGGTCCCACATGCCAACCTCTCATTAGAAGAATCGTATGTATGATGGATTTTTTTCCTTCGCTCACGCTACCCTGTTCTAAAGTTGATAGCGCTGCTAGATGCATCTATCGTTTAATCAACCTCCTAGGACCCACATGTCATCCTCTCATTAGAAGAAACGTGTGTATGATGTAATTTTTTCCTTCACTAGCGCTACCCTATTCCGAAGTTGATAGCGCTGCTCGACGCATCTACCGTTTAACCAACCTCCTAAGCCCCAGATGCCATCCTCTCATTAGAAGAAATGTGTGTATGATTGATTTTTTTCCTTCGCTCGCGCTACCCTGTTCCAAACTTGATAGTGTTGTTTGATGCATCTACCGTTTAATCACGCTGTTGGGTCCTACATGTCATCCTCTCATTAGAAGAAACGTGTGTATGATGGATTTTTACCCCTTGTCGCGTCTTCGTGTTCTGAACTTGCTAGCGTTGGTCGCTGCATCAGCCGTTTATTCAGGCTGGTGGGTCCCTTATGTCAACCTCACATTATAAGAATCGTGGGTATGATGGAAATTTTTTCTTCTCTAGCGCTACCCTATTCTGAACTAGATAGTATTGCTCGACGAATCTACCATTTTCTCACGCTGCTGGGTCCCCCATTTTAGCCTCTCATTACAAGAAACATGTGCATGCTAAACTTTTTCTCGCCCGCGCCTCCCTATTTTGAAATGGTAACGTTGCTCAATGTAGCATCTGTATAAGGTCGTGCTGCTGGGTCCCACATATCAGCCTCTCTGTAAATGAAACATTGATTGCTTGATGCAACATCTATATAAGGTCTCTGGAAATGCAACGTGTGTATGATGGACTCCGATGTTTTGGCCTTGGCAACGTTGTCATTTCTCTGTGTAAGAAACCTGTGTATGCTAGAAAAAATGTAAAAGAACGACAAATATTATACTATATATTATATATTTATATTGAAAAATCTAAGAATCGAACTCAAGACTTCAACAAACGGGAACCGTGTGCGCTTCCACTATGCCAGAACTATCTATGCCACTCTTGGAAAGATTAGATTTAGAAATGTTGAAATCACTTAAAATAAAAAATGCTAAATTCTCTGTATAAATACAACATGGGTAGGAGAGGCTTGTCCTATACTTTATCAGAATGGCACAGAAATGTTATATTAAGATGATTTTGGGCGATACAAAAAATAAGTTGGGTCCAATCTTGTGAACCAATGGGCTTCTTATCGTGGGTCCTTACCGAAACTTCTTCAGTGTGATTCATGCTTAAAAAACAAGTAACAATATGTTGAGGGTTGATGGCCCACGGCCGTCCTGAACCTGGAAGCATAAATTAGCGAGGGTTTGGACCACAGTTGGGTAGAATGTAGTACTATTTTCTAATAATCTCCTCATTAAAAATTCAATATACTCAATATGTTGGGGGTCGGTAGTCCACCTGACCCGGCAGGCTAAATTTCCAAGGTTTTGGGCCAATGTTGGGTCGAATATGTAATCTTTTCACTAGGTCCTTAGTGAAAATTCAATGTAGTTCGTATCCCATCCTCAAAAAACTGCAGTTGTTACCCTAAAAAAACATATACTCTACTCACCATGAAAGGCTAATTAAGGGATTTGTTTTTTGAAACAAGATTATGTGAAGTTTTTGTCCAAAGTGGGGTTGAAATATTCGTTTTCATAGGCTGAGTAGTAAAAATACATTGTACTGAAGGTCGATGGTCCACCTGACCTGGCTATACCTACGCCAAATACAAAAGAATGAAGTTGGAAAGGGAGAAAAGTGACCGATATTGCGCCTTATTAAGAGTTTTACATAGCGAGGAACTTGGGCAGCGTAGGATTCGAACATGGAAAGTACTGGAGGGAGTTTGACTGACTGACATAAAATCGTGTCATATCAAGTCTTACAACGTGCAATCATCTTTTGAGCAAAAGATATATTTCGAGATGGTTTGGGTGGCTCTGAATCGACCTAAGTGCCCAATCAATTTTATGTACTCAAAACCTTGTACTCATGCCATATAAACTGTAGGCGATAGAGACACGGTGGCCTTGACTTGCCCAGCTTCAGACAGCTCGAGTAAGCACCAACTTATACTGATCGCTCAAAGTTTTATGCTTCCATACGATCAAATTAATACATGCCGCAATTAGTGTCAACATGTGGCATTGTCATCATGCAAAAAGGCTCAGAACTTGCACATTTAGTTCATAGTTTTGAACACAATAATACAACCAGTTTGTACACTAGAACATGTAGTACAATGTCAGCACATCAGAGCCTGACTTGTTCATGTCACATCAGTGCTTGACTTGTTCATTTCACATACAGAAGAATGAGCAAGGATACATACTGTATTGAACAAGTAATTTCACAGTAGCGCCAAAAGTATGCCATGTATCAGAGACAATATGGGATCTGCGTAAACAATTTTTCTTTTTGGGAACGGTCTACATAAACATTTTTTTAGAAATTCGGCATAAATATTTGCGGCTATCATCCTAGGGCGTCTTGGCCTGCTTTGGTGTACCGAGCCAAGATCAATTACGACCCAGTTAAGGCCTGTTTCGTGGCCCTATAAGAAGCAGTGACCTACTTTTCCCTGTTCGCTAAGAGGAAAGAAGGAATATTCCTCTCAAAACACAAAGTTGCATGTGGTGCGATGGTCAAAAAAAGCTGCATGAGTCGTGTATATACAAGCCAGTAATAATACTGAAAACTATAGTACAGATATCACGCTGCGAAATAAGCACCGCTACATGGATTATATCATGGAAGACAATACTAATTACAAAATCATGGCATGGCTCAATAAGATGATTCAAGCTGGCCACTAAAACCAGTGCACTAACAATCAACTGTTGAACCATGATGCAAAAAAAGATGACACAGTGATACACCAGAAAGATCCACAGCTCGTTCTAGTGATGTAATAACGAGCCTACCACACCTAAACTAGGCCTAAACCAAATTGCCGCCTGTCGCACATTGTTCCAACCATCTTTGGGAAGGCTGATAACTGCCACAGGCTCACCTTCAGTTGGCTACAGGTTGTAGTGTTTAATCTGAGGGAATTATATTCCGCAAAAGCTCTTGTATGTTGTGTACACACAGTTTTCCACATGAATGGGAACAATGTGCCATCAGGAGCCTTGCATCCGCGTTTCTTCATTATATTGTCAATGATTGGATAATTGAGACCGAGAAACAGAGAGTTGTTGCCCAACCTGTTATCCTGCCTCCAAACGATGACCCCTACAGGTCAAGAAGAGCTAGCATCCTCTTCAAAAATGTAGACACGAGAGGCAGGAAATAGGTTTAGGTTAGTCCCATTTTGAGCATAGGGAATGATTTCACCCTCTTCGCCATGGGCAACCCCCATGCCATATGATGTAATTATAATCATCAAGTGTTCACCATCAGCCAATCGAGCGAGGAACCACATGCCTAGCCGATCATTCAGAATAGGTGCTGGGATTGCAAACGGAAGCTCCTTGTTTCCTGCAACATCCGAATTCGAGACAAAAAGTGCATTACTGGCATACATATTCTAACACCAGCATTCTTCATTGTTCATGATAACAGTGTGAATAGGAAAATCCTAACAATAATATTACTCAATAAATTAACAACCTTAGAAATTGCATTTCTTATTCTGCTATTCTGAATATTTGGATTTCTTGCTTGTCTTAGTTTCCTAGTTGTTGTAAGTTTCAAAAGAGGAAGCACCACTTTTTATTGATATAGAGGCATGCCCACTTGAATCCTATAGGATTAGATGCCTATAGTTTGGATCAAGTGGTGTTTGATTGCACAATAAAACCAAAGGAATTGTATAAAGAGATTGGAGTGGATGGAAATGTTCCTCCAAAATAGAGTGCAACGGAATCCTTTGAAGGAATTCCTAAGGATTATACTCTTTTGAATCAAGCAGCATTTTATAGAAAAAAATTCTAAGGATCCAAATCCTAGAAAAATCCTACACAATTCCTCTGAATCCCAAGGCAAAATCCAAAAGGGAAAGTGTCCTACAAAAATTCTATGTGATTCCTACAATCCAAGGAGGCCCTAAAAGTACAAACAGATAAAGAAACCCGACTTCATTGTGTTGCGCTAACAATTGAGATGCTGGTCAATAATACCTTTCATATTCTGACAATGAACAAACTTACTAGTGTAGGGACGCCGTCATACACTATATTTTTGGAAGAGATATTACTGATACTAATTCATTACTGGCAATGGTTCATTCATTTTTTAGGACATAAATGGTGTGCTCATTCAGTCATATGAAAGGTAAAACATAAACAAGGTAGTTAAAGAACAACTTCACTAAATCACTCACAATGTATCATCATGGAACTAGAATTACCTTCCAATATGGGATCCTAGCAGTACGTGTAGCCTTGACTTGCGGCCGCAAAAATGGGGCCACCGTGTTCAATGGCATCATAGTACTGTCATCTACCATGACCTGAATGCTCCAGACATCTCCAAACTTGGCTACCGCCTTCCAGGTAGGCGATTTCACCATTAAACAATGCGACGAGCTTATAGTCTATATAACCCCCCAACTTCTATGGGCACTCTGCAGATTACGATCTTCAACAGGTTAAGACATCCATTCCACAACTTATTGAACTTTTCTGCATACCCGCAGATTCACCAAAAAACTTCTGAAATATGCGTGAGTTTAGAAATGAGTACATGTAACTAGGGGAACCCTGGCTGGCTAGTAGCATTACATGTTATATACTGGATGTGAGGCGGCCTGAATTCCACAAGTATCTGTCATGGAAGGTCGATTACTCAATAGGTGTATATGTTCGCTAGGCACCAGGCCCCGCGCTAGTCCACGGCGGCGAGCCAGTCCCTGTTCATGCCAACCTAGAATTTTTCGTGCATGAAGGGCAGGATGGCTGTGCGTCGAGGATGGTCGAGGGGCACCATGTCATACACCATGTCGTGCAGACGATGTACCCTCGTACCATCATAGTGCTCGTCGAACCAATAAGCAGGCTGAGGCATTAGTAGGCAAGATTCATTCCAATGGTGATAGGCCCATTTCGTACCTTCATTGTTCATGATACGATCGTACAGCAGCTTGCAGCATGCGGCTAGCCTGACGGTGCTGGAAATGTCCAGACACTAACGATGAGGTCGACATCGTCCGCACTGAGTTGATCCCACTTGCATCGCTCGCTGAGCTTCAAATCGGCCATCACAGCCGGATGGATTTAGGCGGATGCCAAGTGCGGCTGGGGTTTTCTGCAGGAGGAGGGGAGTGTTAGGAATGGGTGACAAGAGAGAGTGTGGAGATCATGGGCGGAGTGGGGACTGTGGAAGAAGATGGAGAGGCAAAAAAATGAGGGAGGAGATTTTACTTGTTTGATGTGTCTAGTCAACATCAGCATCGAGGACACCACCGTGTAGACTTCACTATATGTTAGACTAGCACGCCATGCAACTAGTAATTTGACAATACTTCTACTTACTACGTAAGAGGTGCGGTATTGTCTAGTCACATCAGTTTGACCAGAGGATTTTGTTTTTACAGCTTTCATTTCAACAGTATTGTAGTATTTTCAACGGAAAATAGGAGGACGAACTACTACTACTAGTAGTAGCCGCGACATGGACACATGTACTTTCATCTTATTCCCCTACATGCAGAAGTCATAGCATATATATACTGGATATAATGCATAGTACAGGTTGTCCATGGTATATTTGGCATGTTGCATGTGTTCATATATGTTCTAGTACAAGGTACATGGAATTACACGTGTACAACATGCAACCGCGCAACAAAATTAGAGACATGCACGGACACCAGATTTCACTCAAGTCAGGCAACGTGCATGAATTTGTGTGGCTCTGATTCACTGACATGTGGGCCCTATTTAGGTCGGCCCCACCTACCAGTGAGAATCTTCATGCATCATGCGCTTGGAGGCACTAGGTACATCCACGGTGGAAATTACAAATTGCAGCTAGTTGCACCGGCAACAAGCTGTTGCATGTGGCACTTCCAAGTTTTCAGAAATTGTGAAATAAATCATGAACATAGATCATATTTATATAGTTCATCTATAAATTTGCATCCCAAAAATATTACTAGTACAAGGTCTAGCCACCACAAAATGAACACAAAATATTATTCACTTAGGTTTTTTCTTTTTCATTCCCACAGGTCACAGAAGATCTTATTGTGGGACCGAATATTGTAGATGCATAAGATACAACATAGCCAATGTTGCGTATTTATTTCACATTTTTTGAGAACTCGAAAGTGCAACAAATAATAAATGGGTGTGGGCCCAACGAGTTGTAGAATATTCGACCCGCGTTGACTAAAACTATGGCTTGCATACAGAAGAACTTTGATCAAATCGCAGACATTGCTCTACATTGCGGCGAAATGAGTGTTCGAGTATAGCAAGTTAACGGTTGAGGCCATATGATACAAATTAGGCGAATGAAATAATTCAAGATACGCAAATCCCTATTCCATATGATCACTACGTTCAACCCCTCTCCCTTGAACCGTTAATTATGCCGGTTCTAATCCTTCGCGTTGGCCAAGCTTGGGACGAATCAAAATGGAGTCTGCCGCCAATTCTAGCCAATGTTGGTTGAGAAACCAATAGCGGCTTCTTGAGCATTCATACTGAAGCGGCATATTTCAGGACGAAGATTAAATCCATTGAGACTAACTGCATGCGGCGAGGTGTATACATAATTGCTCCTCATTAGATATCTAGGGCCAAGTCCTTCTACGCCAACTAGAATAATAATCGGATAGTTCAATACAAGGAAGATAGAAAATGCTCCAAGGTCTAAAACCCTCGGTGGAAGTAAGCTACTAGTGTCAATCGAGAACTCATGGCAGCAAAACCCAGTAGAATAGGTGTGAATATTGTGGCCGTGATGATAACCAACATTTTTAGCAACAGGGTAACCACTATAAGTAGTGTCATACCGCGTATCACTAATGCCCATAGTATTGATCAGAATAAGGCTACCACCATCAGGAGATCTTGCTAACCACCACATGTCAGGGCTGTACTCACGATTACCATCAAAATCAGGTGGCCCCGAAAGACTCATAGGACCTTGCAACGAAAGCACATTCATAGGTCAGCTGAGAAAAATTTGAATGATGAAGCTGTTGGGTTCGCAGCATAGAGAACAAAAAAAATTCCTATGATGGGAACTATACGCCAAGATCTATCTACTAGATGCAAGCAACGGGTGGATATACATCCATAGAGAACTTACCCTCGAAGACAACAAAGCTTTGTTAACGAGTTGGAACTCGTGGATGATGTAGTTGTACACTTGCCGATCTCAAGATCGTGATGAAGTCCTTCAGGTCCAGCAGCTCCAGCACCATCAGGTCTAGCACCATCAAGTCCAGCACCGCAAAGTAGCGGTGCATCCGTGATCGCACACACGTTCGGTCCACCAAACAACCTCCGCCTCCTCGCTCCAGCGATGCAGCGGAAGCAGCAACTCCTTTCCAGATAAAGCCACCGGGAACATGTATCTCGCTAATCCGAGACCATGGGGAATAACTAGAGGGAGAAGAGAACCTTCACGAGGAGGTGGTGCAAGATGAGAGGAGGGAGTGGGGGGGCCTTTTATAGGGAGAGGGGGTAGCCCCTCACCATGGCCGGTGGCCAAGGGTGGTGCCCCCACCTCTTCCACATTCATGTGGGTGGAGCTCCCACTCACATAATTAGCCTCCCACTCATAGTTCCACTCACCTCCATTAAATTTCCACTAAATTTAATGCAAGTTCTCATTAAATAAAAAACTTTTATTTATTTTATTCAGAATTTTTTTAATTACTTTAATTAACAAACATTCACATAAAATTTCCTGCGACATTTCAATATCACATGCAGAACCAGTTTCAGCAATTTCACCCGAAACAATTCCGGTTTCCATCGAAATGATTCCAGCGCTTTCTTAATCTTTATCTGAAACATATTTGCTCCTAAATGGTGTGGGTATCCCTTAAGTGTGTCACCCTATGGTTCGTGAATAATGCAGACATGATCGAGACCCCTCTCCGATCAATAATCAACAGCGGGACCTGGAGATCTGTACTGACTCCCACATATTCAACGATGACCCTTGTGATCGTGTGAACCTTTAACGTCGTAACTAAATACCTCTCGCGATATATTACATGTCCGAGATTCGATCATTGGTATCTCCATACCTAGTTTGATCTCGTTACCGACATGCACTCTTTTCTCGTTCCCGTGATATAACATTCTAGTGATCACATCACTTGCTTGCAAGCTATCTCAATGTGATATCACCGAGAGGGCCCAGAGTATATCTATCCGTCATCGGGATTTACAAATTCCACTCTTGATCCATGAGCCTCAACATAACACCTTCGTAGTACTGAACCCATCTTTATAGTCACCCTGTTATGGTGTGACGTTTGATGTTATCAAGATATTCTTCAGGTGTTAGCTATTAACATGATCTCATGGTCTAAGGATAAAGATTATTCTGTATGATGTTATAGCAATATAAACATAATGACTTGATTGTAATGCTATACTTCAGATGAATGTTCATCACATCATTCCACCAATGGTTTGACCTTGTTATTAACAACATCCAATGTCCATGATCAGGAAACCTTGATCATCTTGTTAATCAACGAGCTAGTTTATATGAGAGGCATTACTAGGAACTTTGTATTTTGTTTATTAAACACACATGTATTGACGTTTCCAATCAATACAATTATAGAATGCAAAATAAACATTTATCATAAACATGGAATAAGATAATAACCACTTTATTATTGCCTCTCGGGCATATTCCCTTCAGTCTCCCACTTGCACTAGAGTCAATAATCTAGTTTGAAAAACTTTGTGTATTGAACACCTATGGCTTTCTGGTGTTGCATATACACGATGCTAGTGGTTAACATAATCACCGGATCTGACAGTTTCAGGTTCGTGTGTATTTGCATGTCTTTGTGTCTCTACGCATCACTCACTCTCAAATGAGATGGCATTGTATAAATTTGGTCCTTTGGTGAGACCTTTAGTTCGTTCGGGTTAAAATATGTTGATATTATTGTCATACAATATATCTTCATAGTATTAGCCCACTTTGAACCACACCTAGTTTGATAACAGACTTCTTAACACAAATGCCCTCCTTTGCTGCTACTATAGTGGTCATATACTTAGCCTTTTGTTGTAGTATCCGTCACAATGTTTCAACTTTGGAACTTATCCAAATCCATCATGGAACATCCTTTCCATTACATTGTGCCACCCATAGTCTAAATTGAGAATAATTTAATTTTGTATCTTGTGACAAAACTAGTATCAATGTAACACTTTACAATGAGCTACCTTTAACTATTTGTCACTTATACATGATATATTCTTAGTTCTTCCAAAGCTCATAAGAATATCTTTACTATCATCCAATGATCATCTTATGCATCATTCTGGTATGTGCTCATAACATTTTAGAGCATAGGACATATCTGGATATATACATATCACGGTATAATCGATCAAAATATTCATGTGATTTTACTCACCAAGTGTTGAAACATTTGAATCTTGATACAATCCTTTCCATACAGCATGAACCTTTCTTGTTGTTTCCATATTGAACTCTTTCAATATCTCATATATGTACATCTGGCATAGCCATATTATCGCCTCAATCTATCCATATAGATATTGATACCAAATATTCCGGTTTTGCCCAAATCTTTCATCGAAATCCTATTTTAATGAAATTCTTAACTTGTGTCAATAAAAGATACATCATTTCCAATCAACAATATGTACTCTGCATAATGTATTGGAAATTTGTCTCAGCGCTCCCACGTAATTTCTTGCAAATGCAAGCATCTTCATCATCTTCGATGAATTTAAACTCTTTTAACAGTTTCATCATGGTGAAGATTCCAACTCCGCTATGCTTACTTCAACTATTGAAGTTTGCATGCCCTTTTAGCACCCTTTGAATTAACAAAACCCTTCGGACCATGTCACGTACACGTCCTAGGTAACCGTTCTATTAGAAGAACCTTGTTTCGTTTATTCAAGATCATCTATTTGTAATTTTGCATGTTGTGTTTGCGGGGATCCGATGGTTATTGAGATGCTATTTCAGATTGATTATTGATTCTATCATGTCTTTGTTATTTGTGATCTTGCATGCTTTCCATTGTTAGTAGCTATCTTGGCCAAGTAGATGATAGCAACTCCAAGGGTTAGTATTTATGCTTGATAGTGGGTTCATGCCTCTAGTAATCTGGGGAAGTGACAGAAATCTCTAATGTACTAGATGTGCTGTTGCTACTAGGGAGAAAACAACAATCCTTTGTTCCTAGAACAATCGTATTGTATACTTTACACGCAGTTCGTAAAGCAATAATCTGTTGCTTGCAACTTAATACTGGAGGGGGTTCAGATGATAACCTGAAGATGGATTATTAGTCATAGATGCAGTTGGATGGAAGTCTATGTATAATGTTGTAATGCCCAATCAAGTCTCAAAGGAGTCAAGATGATTAGTATATGCATGTATTGCTTTCTCGATGTTTGTCAATTTCCCTGCTGTAATTTGTTCACCCAACATATTATCTATCTTAAGGAGAGCCACCTCTAGTGAACTATGGATCCCGGTTCTTGTCTTTTACATTCAATCTACAATCTTTTACTGCTTTGTGTTTACTTTCTACAAACTTTTACTTCTTTGCATTCGATACGTTTAATCCTTTGTTTTCTACAAAACACGGTGAGATTGACAACCTCATCACAAGTTGGGGACAAAGTTCTTTGGTTGTGTTGTGTAGGTCTCCACGTTGAAACTAGCACCGGTAGTGCGCCCTGCCAAAGCTCAACTAGTAACACCTTTGGGGTCTTTCCTTGCTCCTACTTGTTTGATTAAACCTTGGTTTCATAACTGAGGGAAACTTGCTGCTATGCTCATCATACCTTCCTCTTGGGATTCCCAACGAGCTCTACATCAACCACGCACTAGCACTTTTCTAGGCGTCGTGCATTGAGCCATCATGCATTTTTCTGGCGCCATTTCCGGGGAGTCAAGGACATCTTCACAAGGGGAGTCCCTCATAACCAATCTCTTTACTTTGTTATTTTTGTTTTGCCAAGTTTCTTTTTGCTTTGTTTTCTTGTTTCTTTATTCAAAAACACAAAAAAATTAGTTTTATAAGTTTACTTTCTTATTTGAAAACACATAAAAATGACTTCTCTTGAAAACACTAAGTTGTGTGACTTCATTAGCACCAACAACAATGATTTTATGAGCACACCTATTGCTCCACATATTCCTGAAGCTACTTTCTTTGAGGTAAAACATGCTTTACTCAATCTTGTTATGAGAGAACAATTTTCTGGTATTGGTAATGAAGATGCTGCTTCCCATCTAAATAACTTTGTTGAACTTTGTGAGATGCACAAGCATAGGGATATAGATGGTGATATTATTAAGCTGAAATTGTTTCCTTTCTCTTTGAGAGGAAAAGCTAAAGAATGGTTGAATTCCTTAACTAAGAATAGTATTGATTCTTGGACTAAGTGCAAAGATGCTTTTATTGGAAAATACTATCCTCCTGCTAAGATTATATCCATGAGAAGTGAAATAATGAAGTTTAAACAACTTGAAAATGAGCATGTTGCTAAAGCTTGGGAAAGAATGAAATCTTTGGTTAATAATTGTCCCACTCATGGACTGACAGCTTGGATGATCATCCAAACTTTTAATGCAGGATTAAACTATTCTTCAAGGAACCTATTGGATTCTGCTGCTGGAGGTACCTTTATGACCATCACTTTGGGTGCTGCAACAAAACTTCTAGACAATATGATGGTTAATTATTCTGAATGGCATACTGAGAGAGCTCCACAAGGTAAGAAGGTAAATTCTATTGAGGAAACCTCCTCCTTGAGTGATAAGATTGATATTATTATGTCTATGCTTGTCAATGGGAAAGCCCATATTGATCCAAATAATGTTCCTTTAGCCTCTTTGGTTGCTCAAGAAGAGCAAATTGATGTGAACTTCATAAGAAATAACAATTTTGGCAACAATGCTTATGGTAATAATGCTTATAGGAACAACTTTGGTAATAACAATTATAAGCCATATCCTCCCAACAATGGTAATGCTTACGGAAATTATTACAACAATAATAAGAGTGCTCCCTCTGAACTTGAAGTTATGCTTAAAGAGTTTATTAGTAAACAAACTGCTTTCAATAAAACTATTGAGGAAAAACTCTCTAATGCTGAAAGAAATATAGCATCTTTGGCTGAAGCTCAATCTTCTTTGAATAAAATGGCTGCTAAACCTGAAACTAATGATAATCCCTTTGCAGCCACTAATGCTATACAAGTAAGAATTGATGAAAATTTTAGACTATTAGCTGAATTACATGCTAAGTGGGAAAGGGAAGATGAAATTGCTAGAAACATTAGTGTTTCTACTATTACCACCACTAGTGTTGAAGGTAGTAATAGTTCTACTACTTTAGATGATAAATTTGATTTTGATCTTGATGGTTGCAATATCTCTGAAGTTATTAAGTTCCTACAAAAGCTTTCTAAAAGTCCTAATGCTAGTGCTATGAACATGGCCTTTACAAAACACATTATTGATGCTCTCATAAAGATTAAAGAAGAAAAGATGAAACATAAAGCTTCTATTCCTATAAAACAAGAAGATGGTTGGGAACCCATCATTAATATGAAAGTGAATGACTTTGATTTCAAAGCTTTATGTGATCTTGATAGTAGTGTTTCTATTATGCCTAGAAGGATTTATGATATGCTTGATTTGCCTCCTCTTGAAGACTGTTATTGGAATGTCCCACGTGATGATAATGCTAAAAAGAAACTCGTGGGGAGTCTTAATGATGTTCTTATTATGGATAACAATGCCTATGTCCCTGTTGATTTCTATGTTTTGGATGTTGAATACAATGCTTCTTGTCCTATTACTTTGGGAAGACCTTTTCATAGAACTGTTGGTGCCATCATTGATATGAAAGAAGGCACCATTAAATATCAACTCCCACTCAAGAAAGGTATAGAACACTTCCCTAAGAAAAGAGAAAAGATTTCTTTTGTTTCTCCTATGAAAACAAAATTTGGTCTTAATGCTTCTTCATTTGAGAACACTTGATTCTTTCTTGCTTCTTATGCCTAACTTAAAGGCGTTAAAGAAATGTACTTATTGGGAGATAACCCAAAAGTGTTAGATGAGTCTTGGAAGTTATTACCTCTATAATAACCTCTCCTTATCCTTTTTATTTACTTTTTGTGCCAAGAGTAACCTCTAATGAGAGAGAAGTAATGATTGGGAAAGTTGCTGTCCCGAAACAGATTTCTGTGCTTCACCATAAAAATTCGTGTAAAATCTCTGAACGTCTTTTTGTGGCGTGAATGTTTGTGCTTCTGCCCCAGGTTGTTATCTAACTTTAGTTAGTTCAACACTTTTTGATTTGAGCAACAGAAGGTCTTTGAAAAAATTCGTATTTACCTGCTGATCTGTTTTGACAGATTTCTGCCATTTTCTGCATTTGCTTCTTGTTGGTTCCTTCTTGAGTTCTTTTGGGGAATTGAGCTTTTTGAGGGAAGTGCTACAGTAGCCAGTGTTCTAATGGAAGTTTATTTGGTGTTAGAACTGAACCTTAAGACCTTTTATCTTGAGTGCACTAATGTTGCTAATAAAGATTGTGTGAAGTTTTGTATGAAGGAAAATTTTCAGGTGTATGGAAGGAATGAGTAATGAGATGAAGGATGGACTAAAGCTCAAGCTTGGGGATGCCACGCGTGTCACCCCAAAAATATCCAAGAAGTACAAGCGTCAAAGCTTGGGGATGCCCAAGGCATCCCTTCTTCATCAATAAAAATCCCAGGTTTCTTCCAAACGCTTCATTTTTATTGTTTCATGCACAGTTGTGTTTTTCTTGGAGCGTCTTCTTTTTAGTTTTCGTTTTGGTTTTTAGTTTGCTTTGGTTTGCTTAGTTTTCTGAATAAATTGGTTGGACCCCCTCCTTCATACATTGGTTTGCAAATAGTTTGGTTTGGTTTGGAAAAGAGTAGGCAAGTTCATACTTATGTGGTAAAAAGAGCTCGTTTTTGACGGTGGCCTATGCTTTGTTATGCCATGCTTGATATTGTTTTGGCTTTATGCTTAGTATTATTTTCTGTAGCATGACGTGTTATAAACAATTGACAATGCTTAATGTGCCTTGGATGAATCATGTGTTGTTTTAGCATATTAAAGCATAGTATAGTGGTATTCTCCTTTGATGCTTTATTTGGGTTGACTTGGCACAATGCTCACACCATGTTATGACTATCTCAAGTCACCATAGCCTTTATGATCCTTTAGTTTTCAACTTTTAGTATCACTTTATGTTTTGATCAATGATGTTTTGTCGCTCTGCTTGATTATGGCCATTATTGCTCTCTTAGATTGTCGCTCCCATTCTTTTGCTAGCCTCCACAACCAAGTATGAGTTCCACTCATGCATCCAATTCCCTAAACCAAGTTATTCTAAAGAGTCCACCATACCTACCTACTAGCTTATGCTATTCCAAGTATATTCATGCTTTTGTTTACCTTCCAAATTAAACTTGTTATGAGAAAACTAGTGATTAAAGCTCTCACGAACTTGATGGCAACCTTTACTTTTTGCATCTAATAAACTTGAACCATTGGGTCCTTCTTTGTTCGTATATGCTTGCGCTTTATAAGTTGAAATTAGCAGAACCATGTTTCATGGGGAACGCTTTTAACATTGCACTTGTACTTTGTACCCCGTTGATATCATGTTCTTTTGCTTACGGATCTCGGCGGTGTGAAATAAAAGTGGAACTTGTAAGATCATGGAGTTTGTATGTGTGTTAGAGAAACGCATGGGCCGCTAGGCTAAGCCATGCCTAATCATGGTGGAAACTTGCAGCATAACCATAATGAGCACTCTATGAAGCATCCTCAATAAAAACCTATGAAATAGCAAATAAAAAGATCGCTGAGATGCTCATTGTCTGCTTGCCTTGTAATTTTGATTATGGGAAGCTCCCGTATCATGTGCAAGGGGTACCCCGTTGGCAGTTCTTAATTATACACATGTACTTACAATGACAAGAGCTTACTTGTGACTAAAGTTGAGTAGCATGAGGTTTGGTCTTCGTAAGTAAGGGGCATGAGATTTTGGTTTATAACTTGTCAATCATATCCTCTTAGTTGTGTCACTTTAACCTTAATCACCTTAAAGATGCTTATGATAGGGGCAATGAGAGCTGAAAGCTATAAGTACCATAATTTTTGAAAGCTCTTTATGAGACTTGAATCCCTACTTCCTTTTACAAAGGCCTTTCTTCCACCATTACATTGAGTCTCCACCTTCTACCTTTATGCACCTACTTTGAGAGCATTGTGGACATTATTAGTTTTAAACTATTGTATCTAGTCACTCTTATGAACTTTGAAGGTGTCCTATGCATTTATATTTGCTACTCTATGAGGGACACGTTGAACACTATTATGCTATGTTTTCTTTATGTGAAACAAACAAACGTCTTGCAAAGCATTGTTATTCATGAATATTTTGTTTGTGCCTTTTCATGTTGCATCATAGTTTCTTTGCTTATTGCTAGAACTTTGTCTTTCATGTTATGATTGAAGTACTATGATCCCAGCTTTGAATGCTTTGCAAATACTTTGATCAAGTCTTTGATGGTGCTTGTCACCTCAAAAATTATTCTTTCTTTTTATCACTTACCTACTCGAGGACGAGCAGGAGTTAAGCTTGGGGATGTTCATACATTGCAAATGTATCTATAATTTTTGATGTTCCATGCTTGGTTTTATCCACTTTCTTGTGTTTTGTTCCAACTTTGGAGTACTTTTCATATTAACAAGAGCCACAATGCCAGCTGCCTGTTTTCTGCTGTTTTTGGTTCCAGGAAAGTCAGAAAATGAATATTCTTGGAATTGGACGGGACAAAAGCCAAAGTGCCTATTTTTCCGGAAGTCATCAAGTGCCAGAATATGAGACGGAGAAGGGCCAAAGGCCGGCCACACCACCTGGCCACGCGGCCAGGCTGGGTCCACGCCAGGGGGTGGTGTGGTGGCCCCTGGCACCCCCTTGGCCTCCCCTTCCGAGTATAAGATGCCCTTAGGACGTAAACCCTAAGTACCCGATAAAAAATCCACGAAAGAGTCTGTAGCCGTCATCTCCATCCCTAGATCGGGAGGGATCTGAAGCTCTTCCCGGCACCCTGCCAGAGAGGGGAATTCACCCTGGAGGCCTTCTTCATCACCATGCAAGCCTTCGGTGTGATGCGTGAGTAGTTGATCCTTGGACTACGGATCCATGTAGTAGCTAGATGGCTGGTTCTCCTCCTTTGTGCTTTCATGTTTAGATCTTGTGAGCTCCGTTCATGATCAAGATCATCTATTTGTAATTCTGCATGTTGTGTTTGTGGGGATCTGATGGATATTGAGATGCTATTTCAGATTGATTATTGATTCTATCATGTATTTGTTATTTGTGATCTTGCATGCTTTCCGTTGTTAGTAGCTATCTTGGCCAAGTAGATGCTAGCAACTCCAAGAGTTAGTATTTATGCTCGATAGTGGGTTCATGCCTCTAGTAATCTGGGGAAGTGACAGAAATCTCTAAGGTACTAGATGTGATGTTGCTACTAGGGAGAAAACAAAGATCCTTTGTTCATAGAACAATTGTATTGTTTACTTTACATGTAGTTCGTAAAGCAATAATCTGTTGTTTGCAACTTAATACTGGAGGGGGTTCGGATGATAACCTGAAGGTGGATTATTAGTCATAGATGCAGTTGGATGGCGGTCTATGTATTATGTTGTAATGCCCAATCAAGTCACAAAGGAGTCAAGATGATTAGTATATGCATGTATTGCTTTCTCGATGTTTGTCAATTGCCCCGTTGTAATTTGTTCACCCAGCATGTTATCTATCTTAAGGAGAGCCACCTCTAGTGAACTATGGATCCCGGTCCTTGTCTTTTACATTCAATCTACAATCTTTTACTGCTTTGTGTTTACTTTCTGCAAACTTTTACTTCTTTCAATTCGATACGTTTAATCCTTTGTTTTCCACAAAACACGGTGAGATTGACAACCTCATCGCAAGTTGGGGACAAAGTTCTGTGGTTGTGTTGTGCAGGTCTCCACGTTGCTACCAGCACCGGTAGTGCGCCCTGCCAAAGCTCAGCTAGTAACACCTTTGGGGTGTTTCCTTGCTCCTACTGGTTCGATTAAACCTTGGTTTCATAACTGAGGGAAACTTGCTGCTGTGCTCATCATACCTTCCTCTTGGGGTTCCCAATGAGCTCTACATCAACCACGCACCATCACTTTTCTGGGCGCCGTGCATTGAGCCATCACTCTCCTCCTCTGCCACGGCAAGCTCCGGCAAAATTTCGGCGAATGGCGGCCTGCCTTGCTCCGGGGATGGGGTGGAAGGATCAGTGGAGAGAGGGGAGTGAGATGGTGTGCATAATGAGGCTGGGGGTGGCCTCTATTTATATTTGGACGAGGCGACCGAACAGGATGGGCTGGCGACTCCGGCGAGGGCTGTACAACATGCTATCGTCATGGCTGGAGGTAGGGGACGGTGGCCTGCCTCCTGGCGGTGCTCTACGGTTTAAATGCGCGGCTAGGGGCGTGGCATTTGGTCAGGAGCGTCCCGCACTCTGGGAGACAGAGGCGGTGCTCGACGCAGCGCATGGCGACTGTGGGTCACGCGGCGGCGCACGGCCGTGTCTGGTGGGGTGCTAGGGTCGAGGCGGAGCGGCGTGCACGGTATTGGGTCGAGGGGCGGTCTGTGGCGTGCTGGCGGTGAGGGCGCTCTGGCGCGCTCTGACTGCGCGCAGAGAGAAAGGGCGGCGAGGCTGGGGATTGGTCCAGTGGTTAGTAGTGGCCGTGGGGTTGACCGTGGGCGGTGGTAGGGTGGCGCCTAGCTTCCTAGAGCGGCAGAGAGGGGCTGGCGGTCTGCTCCTGCGTTGGCAACGTTGGCCGGCGAGCATGGCGTCGGGACGACGTAGCACTGCCACCAGGGGCTAGAACTAGGGTGGGTTTTGGTCTGGTTGGGCTCAGGGGAGACAAGAATGATCAATGCAACTCAAATGGCTCGACAAGATTTGATCAAAAACAGTAATAGTTAGGCTAATTTGATTATGTCTGCAAGGTGTTCGACGCAATCGCCGCAAGAGAAAAATGTTTGAATTTTGGGCTGATTTTTGGTGGAGTTGGTGATCACATGCTTGAGCATCTGTGGTTGCTTGGGATTTGAAAATGAATTCTTCTGAGTGGTTTCTGAATAAGTGTGATCTTGATACCTACACTAGATTCAGTTTTCAAATGCCATTTAAATTTAGGGTTTGAATGTTTTTGGTAGATCACAAAGTGGGCCTTGGTACATCACTACTTGTACTAGCAAGGGTGCAAAGATCCACATTTGTTTCTGTTAAGAATTGAGTTCCAGGAATAGCCAAAGTAGGCATGGTAGTTAAAATGGCACAAATGACCATTTCGTTCTTTTATTCATTTTGATTTGGTTTTCTTTGGGATTGGTTTGGGAATGATCTAGATGATGTTTAATTCACCTTAGAATCATTTTACAATCAATGGATCACTTAAACATGGCAATTCAAAACAACTCCTATTTTAAATGTACACTCATATGAATGCTTAAATATTTTCAAATGGAAAAGTTTTTGTTAACCCTAATTTTGGATGATTTGGATCTTAATAACCTTGGAGTAAAGTTTTGGGATGTTACACAATACGTACACCTCCATTCTGATTTAGGATGGTCACATAGTTCTAAATAACTTAGACTAGTAACTTGCACATGTACCTTCATAGTGGTTAATAACATGTGTATAGTGTCACGCAAAGGCCTAATTAATTAGGTTGTAGAATCATATACTAATCTTGGTATGTGTGATGTTATGGTAACTAGCTATGTTATTACGTCCCTTTCTTTTTTCATTAATTAACTCTAAAAAGACATTTAATTCGAGACAAGTATATATGCTTAATTGTAATTCAAGTTTGTCAAGATGCAAAATCTTAGGAATCTTGTCAAAACTCTCTCTGGTTTCTGATACTCCCTCCTACCCAAATTAGTTGACTCAAATTTGTTAAGATTTGGATGTATCTAATACTAAATTATGTCTAGATACAACCAAATCTAGACAAATCCAAGTCAACTAATTTAGATCGGAGGGGGTGTATTAATTGACCGTCCAATGGGTACCTCCAAAAGCTTTTTCTTAAAACTTTCAAAGCAACCTACAATTTACTTGTAGTTAAAATTTGACCTAATTTTGATGAATCTACATAGATTCATTCAAGTGGTGGAGTTAGCTAGGAAGTTTGAAAACTCATAAAACATAGGAATCGTTAGTTCAACATCATGTTGGTCCACTATATATACTAGTAAGTTGCGTGTGCCTTGCATGTGAGGCTCAAATAATAGACGTCTGACATATCATCACTATATAAAATGTAATAGGTAAAGTACAAAAAATATAAATTTGATCAACATCTATAAAGTATGGGTGTATATTTGGTTCTTCTACTTTCTATCAGCATGTGTAGAAGTCAAAGATTATTAACTACCTAACACTTGAAATTTTTGGTAACATGGTCTAGAGAAACGAGGGAGAATATTGTAGTATGATGAAGAAGTGTGTTTTGAGAGGTTTATGCATAGCATTCATTGTATTCAAGACTATCAAAAGAATCTTCTAGATGCTAGAATGGAAAAGAAGATCCAATGGCTGGAAATGTTCGGTTTCACGAGTCTCGATCCAACGGTCAATATTCAAAGTTATTCGTACACTATATAGTGGTAAGATGTCTAAAACATGGCTTGTGGCATTCAGATCCATACTCTTCAGACTGTCTTTACAGAAAGGAATAATCTCGTCATCACTTAGAAAATTAAGAATGATCTTTCCTGATATTTGGAAATCACATTGACGACATTGTTTACTACAAGAAGATGCACTCGTCTACCTCCGAAAAGACAATTAATTCAAGAGCAATCTATCTCAATTACTTGTAGCTCAAGTTTAATCTAATTTCGTTAAATTGTCAAGATGCAAAATCTTAGCAAGAAGTTGAACTTGTTGTAAGAACTATTGGTGGTGGTTTGTGATATATTAAATCAGCCCCCAATGGTTACCTCCAAAAAGCATAAATCTTTCAATGCAACCTACAATTTACTTGTAGTTCAGAATTGACCTAATTTCACTAAATTAACATAAAATCACTTTCAAGTGGGCAAAGTTAGCTATAGGAATAAGTTTGAAAACTCATAAAACACGGGAGTCATAAGTACAACATGACGGTCCACTATATATGTCTAAATGCTTGGCTTGTGGCATTCAGATCCATATCCTTTAGACTTTCTTTACAAAAACAAACAATAATCTCATGATCACTCGGAAAATTGAGAATATTCTATCTTGATAGTTGGAAACTCACACCGATGGTACTGATTACTACAAGAAGATGCATCTATCTACCTCGAAAGAGACATTTAATTCAAGAAAAATCTATCGCACTTACTTGTAGCTTAAGTTTGAGCTAATTTTTTGTTAAATTGTCAAGATGCAAAATCTTAATTAGAAAGAAGTTAAAAACCTATTTTCAAAACTCTCGGCTGGTTTATATTATATTAATTGACCCCCCAATGGATACACCTCCAAAAGTTTTTTTGTAATTCTTTAGAAGCAACCTACAATTTAGTTGTTGTAGTTCAAGTTTGACCAAATTTCGATAAATATAGGCATGAAGTCATTCAAGTGGGGCAAACTTAATTAGCTATAGGGAGTTTGAAAACTCACAAAACATGGGAATCGTAAGTAAAACACGTTGGTACACTTATTATGTCTAGAAGCTTGGATTATGGCATTGCAATCCATATTCTTCAGACTTTCTTTACGAAAAAGAACCATCTCATCATCACTCGGAAAACTAAGAATTTTCTTTCCTCATAGTTAGAAACTCACACCGATGACATTGTTTACTACAAGAAGATGTACCCATCTATCTTCGAAAATACATTTGATTCAAGAGTAATCTATCGTGCTTACTTGTAGCTCAAGTTTGACCTAATTTCGTTAAGTCGACAAGAAGTCACTCAAGTGTGCAAACTTTGCTAGGAAGCTTGAAAAATCCTAGTACTAAAAACTTGGGTATTACGTATAACAAACCATTGGTCCACTTTGTGTGATAATTGGGGCGGTTGAATTTTCTTTTAACTATGGTAGGTCTTGTAGGAGCAAGGTGCTTGAGAGTTAACACGATCGATGGAAGTACAACTTACATCAAGGACCTCATGAAAAATGAAAATTGCATCCAAGTTCATGCATTTAGCACAATGACCCTAAAACTAAGCAATGAAGTGTGTGTGTTTTGAGGTTTGCGCGTACTAGCGTTCATCGTGCTAAACACTATCAATAGAATCTTTCTCGATGCTAAAGGAAAATAGAAGATCTAACAGTTAGCAATGTTTGGATTTACTAGTCTTGATCCAGCGGTTAATGTTTAAAGTTAATTCGTACACTATGAAGTGGTGGTATGGTATTGTAAGAGATAAAACAAGATAAATATAAGATAATATACTGTGAATGGCCAACCTAATGGTAGGTCTCGTAGGAGCTAGATGCTTGAGAGTTAACATGGTGGGTGGAAGTACAGGTTACATCAAGGACCTCATAAAAATGAAAATTGCATCCAAGTCCATGCATTTAACACAAGGACCCGAAAACTAAGCAATGAAATGTGTGTTTTGAGGTTTGTGCATACTAGCATTCACCGTGCTAAATACTATAATATAAGTAGAATCTTCTAGATGCTAAGAATGGAACAAAAGACCCAACGGTTAGCAATGCTGGATTTTCCAGTCTTGAACAAATGGTAAATGTTCCGTACACTATATAGTGGTATGGTATTGTAAGAGAAATAAGATAAGATAAAGATATGATAAGAAGTACTACTGTGAATGGCTGATCTAATGGTAGGTATTGTAGGAGCGAGGTGCTTGAGAGTTAATACGGTCGATGGAAGTACAAGTTGCATCAAGGACCTCATAAAAATGAAAATTGCATCCAATAAGACCATGCATTTAGCACAAGGACCCTGAAACTGAGCAATGAAGTGTGTGTTTTGAGATTTGCGCATACTAGCGCTCATCGAGCTAAAGACTATCAGTATAATATTTCTAGATGCCAAGAATGGAAAAGAATATCCAATGGTTAGCAATGTTTGGATTTGCCAGTCTTGATCAAATGGTCAATGTTCCGTACACTATACAGTAGGTATTGTAAGAGAAAATACAAGATAAAGATAGGAAGTACTGTGAATGGCTAATATAACGGTAGGTCTCATAGGAGCTATGTGCTTGAGAGTTAACACGGTCGGTGGAAGTACAAGTTACATCAAGGACCTCATAAAAAATGAAAATTGCATTCAAGTCAATGCATCATTTAGCACAAGAACACCATGAAACTGAGCAATGAAGTGTATGTTTTGAGGTTTGCGCATATACTAGCGTTCCTCGTGCTAAAGAATATGAATAGAATATTTCTAGATGTGAAGAATGGAAACTAAGATCCAACGGTTAGCAATGTTTATATTTGCCAGTCTTGATCCAACTGTCAATGCTCAAAGTTAATCCGTACACTATCAAGTGGTACGGTATTGTAAGAGATAAGACAAGATAAAGATAAGATAAGAAGTACTATGAATGGCCGCTACAGAGCAAGGTGCTTCAGAGTTAGCACGGTGGGTGGAATTACAAGTTACATCAAGGTCCTCATAAAAATGAAAATTGCATCCAAGTCCATGCATTTAGCATAAGGACCCTGAAAATGAGCAATGAAGTGTGTGTTTTGAGGTTTGCACATACTAGCATGCATCGTCGTAAAGACTGTTAGTAGAATATTTTTAGATGCTAAGAATGGAAAAGAAGATCGATTATCCAACGGTTAGCAATGTTTGGATTTATCAGTCTTGATCCAACAGTTAATGTCCAAAGTTAATCCGTACACTATATGAAGTGGTATGGTATTATAAGAGATAATACAAGACAAAGATAAGATAAGAAGTACTGCGAATGGCCGATCTAATGGTAGGTATCATAGGATCAAGGTCCTTGAGAGTTAACACGGTCGATGGAAGTACAAGTTACATCAAGGACCTCATAAAAAATGATAATTGTAGCCAAGTCCGTGCATTTAGCACAAGGACCCTGAAACTGAGTAATGAAGTACTATGTGTTTTGAGGTTTGCGCATACTAGCGTTCATCGTGCTAAAGACTATTAGTAGAATCTTTCTAGATGCTAAGAATGGAAAAGAAGATCTAACGGTTAACAATGTTTGGATTTGCCAGTCTTGATCCAACGGTCAATGTTTCGAAGTTAATCCGTACACTATGCATACAGTGGCATGGCATTGTGTAAGACAGATAAAGATAAGATTAGAAGTACTGCAAATTTCCGATCTAATGGTAGGTCTCGTAGGAGCGAGGTGCTCGACGGTTCACATGGTCGGTGGAAGTACAAGTTACATCAAGGACCTCATAAGAATGAAAATTCCATCCAAATCCATGCATCTAGCACAAAGGACCCTGAAACTGAGCAATGAAGTTATGTGTGTTTGGAGGTTTGTGCACACTAGCATTCATCATCCTAAAGACTATCAATAGAATCTTTCTAGATGCTAAGAATGGAAAATAAGATCCAATAGTTAACAATGTTTGGATTTGCCAGTCTTGATCCAACAGTCAATGTTGAAAGTTAATCCCTACACTATATGTAGTGGGATGGTATTGTAAGACATAAGAGACATGGTAAAGATAAGATAAGAAGTATTGTGAATGGCCAATCTAATGGTAGGTCTTGTAGGAGCGAGGTGCTTGAGAGTTAACACGGTCGGTGGAAGTACAAGTTACATCAATGACCTCATAACAAATGAAAATTGCATCCAAGTTCATGCATTTAGCACAAGGACCCTAATACTGAGCAATGAAGTGTGTGTTTCGAGGTTTGCGCACGCATACTAGCATTCATCATGTTAAAGACTATCAGTAGAATCTTTCTAGATGCTAAGAATGAAAAAGAAGATCTAACGGTTAGCAATGTTTGGATTTCACAGTCTTGATCCAACGGTCAATGTTCAAAGTTAATTCGTACACTATATGCAGTGGTATGGCATTGTGTAAGAGATAAGACACGATAACAATAAGATAAGATAATATAAGATAAGATAAGATAAGATAAGACAAGAAGTATAGTACTATGAATGGCAATTTAAATGGTAGGTCTCATAGGAGCGTGGTGTTTGAGAGTTAACACGGTCGGTGGAAGTACAAGTTACATTAAGGACCTCATAAAAAATAAAAAGTGCATCCAAGTTTGTGCATTTAGCACAAGGACCCTGAAACTTAGTAATGAAGTACTATGTGTTTTGAGGTTTGCGCATACTAGTGTTCATCATGCTAAAGACTATCAGTAGAATTTTTCTAGATGCTAAGAATGGAAAAGAAGATCCAACGGTTATCAATGTTTTGATTTGCCAGTCTTGATCCAATGGTCAATGTTCAAATAAGTTAATCCCTACACTATGTAGTGGTGGTATGGTATTGTAAGAGATAAGAGACAAGATAAAGATAAGATAAGAAGTACTACGAATGGCCGATCTAATGGTAGGTCTCGTAGGAGCGAGGTGCTTGAGAGTTAACATAGTCGGTGGAAGTACAAGTTACATCAAGAACCTCGTAAAAAATGAAAATTGCATCCAAGTCCATGCATTTACCACAAGGACCCTGAAACTGAGCAGTGAAGTACTATGTGTTTTGAGGTTTGCGCATACTAGCATTCATCTTGCTAAAGACTACCATCATTAGAATCTTTCTAGATGGTAAGAATGGAAAATAAGATCCAACGGTTAGCAATGTTCGGATTTGCTCTTCTTGATCCAACGGTTAATGTTCAAAGTTAATATCTACACTATGTAGTGGTATGGTATTGTAAGAGAGAAGAGACAAGATAAAGATAAGATAAGAAGTACTGCAAATGGCTGATCAAATGGTAGGTCTCATAAGAGTGAGGTTCTTGAGAGTTAACACGGTGGGTGGAAGTACAAGTTACATTAAGGACCTCATAAAAAATGAAAATTGCATCCAAGTCCGTTCATTTAGCACAAGGACCCTGAAACTGAGTAATGAAGTACTATGTGTTTTGAGGTTTGCGTATACTAGTGTTCATCGTGCTAAAGACAATTAGTAGAATCTTTCTAGATGCTAAGAATGGAAAAGAAGATCCAACGGTTAGCAATTTTTGGATTTTCCAGTCTTGATCCAACGGTCAATATTCAAATAAGTTAATCCCTACACTATGTAGTGGTGGTATGGTATTGTAAGAGATAAGAGACAAAATAAATATATGATAAGAAGTACTGCGAATGTCCGATCTAATGGTAGGTCTTGTAGGAGCGAGGTGCTTGAGAGTTAACACGGTCGATGGAAGTACAAGTTACATCAAGAACCTCGTAAAAAATGAAAATAGCATCCAAGTCCATGCATTTAGCGCAAGGACCCTAAACCTGAGCAATGAAGTACTGTGTGTTTTTAGGTTTGTGCATACTAGCGCTCAACGTGTTAAAGACTATTAGTAGAATCTTTGTAGATGCTAAGAATGGAAAAGAATATCCAACGGTTAGCAATGTTTGGATTTGCCAGTTTTGATCCAATGGTTAATGTTCAAAGTTAATCCCTACACTATGTAGTGGTATTGTATTGTAAGTGACATGGGCATACCTCATAGGTACTCGAGCTTGGTATACGCTCCATCTTAGAAGAATCCCACAACGTTGCTGAGGCTCAGTCAAGACTTGGATGGCCAGGAGACTTCGACTGCTTGCAGCACACGTCAAACTCGAGATAGAAGTTTAAAGGGAAAACCCTAACTTTTCTGACTCGGCCTGCTATCCCGAGACCTAGCCTATCTATATAAAGGCTTGGAGGGGGCGGTGAGGAGGATAATCCACAACCTTAGATTTTACAGCATTTCCATATTGCATTTGCACACCCCCTTGTAACTTTTGACTCTCGATAACTCCAAGAGCTGACAAGCAGGAGTAGGGTCCTCTATGAGGCCTGAACCTTGGTAAACCTTGCGTCTCTTTGTGCTTGTTTGCTAGTCGATCGATGCCTCCAGTGCTCCCCACTTCCTCAAACCTAAGTCCATCTGCGATGGGCATTGATGACTTAACCCCTCGTCAACTGGCGTCGTTTGTGGGAATTGGGAGTGCTGATGTTGCGGCTTCCTCGGCCCCATCAACCGCGATCTATGACTCCGCAGCGGTGGAGACACGCTGGCCACTCACCCGGATTTCGAGTCCGTGGGTGTTGGGATTGGCCTAGCGATGGGAAGCTTACGCTTCCAAGTTAGTCGGCTGGGCACACTTCGCCTCCCTGATCAGCCGAAGGTTCCTGCGATTGCTCATGCACCATGGTTTCCCCCGCTAATCGGCACCCTGAGCGAACTCAACGCCCCGACAACAGTCGGAAATACGGACAGTGACAGAAGTCGCGAGTCTGATCTGGGTGATCTAGCAACAGAAGATGGAGCCTACGACTCTGGATCTGAAAGCTGCAGAAGCAACAGCTTGCCCAGCCATTACATGTGCGCCGTCATCAACACAGGCGACAATGGCGGCACTCGGGACAACACCGGTACCGGTGGTGGTGTCCCAGTCGTGAATGGTGGTCCCTCCAATAGAGCACCCACCAACAACGGGTCGGAAGGTCATCCGCATCTTACTACGAATGAACATGCCCAAGAGCGCGTGCTGATCAAGCTCAATGACGCCGAGTGGGCTCGCTACCAAGAAGCCCTGCGGGGCAACCCCTCCCACCAAACTCATCACAAGACATGATGATGGGCTATCACTGGCTGCTCAAGGAAGAATTCAAGCACCAACAGCAAGTAATCTCCTAAATCGATGTGCGCAGGAAGGTGGCAGACAAGTCGAGCCTTCGGCGAGCTCAGCTCTTTTCCATTGGAGGATCCTCTTCCAAGGTTAACGATCATACAGCCGCCAAGAGACGTTCTCGACTGGCTCACCTCATCGATAAGGAGCATGAAGAGGCCACGCGAGTCCTTGAATTATCATCTATGATGGTGGATACGCGGGACAATGTGCTCCCAAAAACACCACAGGCAGCGGTAACAACGACCACCATGTACCTGCTCAACAACCAGCCACCGGCTGGGGTCCCACGGGCCGCCATGTACCGATCCATGATCACAGGCCTGCGAATAGTTGAAGCTTCCCTCATCAAGGATCTAGCATCGGAGCCAAAGAAGAACAAGGCTCTAGACAAACGCTACTCTTCCCCCTCCTCCAGCGACGACATCCATGACTTGTCGCGATGATGCCGCTCATGATGACACGACTACGACTACGATGCAGGTGATGACATCACATATCACAAAGTGACAAGATGCGCACGAGGCATGCCCATTCGACTAACACGGAAGATGACGGGATAGAGCTCTGCGGTGCCAGCTGCTTCAGCAAAGCCATACGGCAAAAGCAAATGCCAAAAGGGTTCAAACTCCAATCGGAGAACCCGAAATTCAACAGCCTCCAGGACCCGAAGATCTGGCTAGAGGATCACATTTCCTCCATCAGGCTGCACAGCGGCATCCAGCTATAGCTACAAGGTGCCGCTCGTGCATGGCCAAAAACCTCCCGCGTGGATCGATTCACAGCTGGGAAGAACTGGTTTACAACTTCGTGTGAAACTTCAAGGGTACATACAAAAGGCCCGCATCAATCGAAGAATTAAGAAGCTGCTACCAGAAGGCTGGCGAGTCGCTGCGCTCATACATCCAGAGATGGTCCATCATCAAAAACTCTACAGAAGACATCTCTGAAGACCACATAATCGACGCATTCAATGGCAGCGTGTGCCGCAGAGAGCTCAGAGAGGAGCTGGGACGCTTGAAGCCCAAAATAATCGACCACCTAATGGAGATCGCGAATAGGTGGTTCAATGGAGATGACTTGGTGAAAAACCATGTCCACTCTAATGATGATGACGACCTCGATCACTAACGCGATCGCGGAGGAAAACTTCGGATGCGCGGTTACGAGGACCACGGGGAAGTCGACATGGTCATGGCTGGCTACGCCGACAAACGCGACGACAACAACCGCAAAAACGGCTACCGCAGTGGTGGATACCGCAACAGTGGGAAAACCACGCAAGTGTGTCAACGCCGCACTCGTGATGAGGCACCTAGAACATCTATCCAGGACAAACTATCCGGGCCGTGCAACGTACACTTCTACATAGACAAGCACGACAACAAGAAAAAATCTAGCCACCTTCTAAAGGACTGCCGCAAGCTCTTCAAGCTCCACGAAGGCCTAGCCCAGATGAATCACGACACGATAAACCAGGGCTATGGAGCCGCCCCGGGCGCTGTGGCTCATGGAGCACCACCACCACTCGGGCCACCACCACCTGTAGCTACGCCTATCCAAAACCACAGTGGCAAGCCATACCCGCGAGAACTGGGAAACATGGGGATGATCCAAAAAGGATGCCCATCAAATCGGGTGAAAAAATCAATCACTCGCCAAGTTAATTTGGTGATGAACTCGCCACCCTCCACCACTGAGTACCTCAGTGGGAGCGAGTCCAACATTACCTTTGAAAAGCGCGATCATCCGCGCCAAGTACCTCGCCTAGGCCACTGTCCCTTGGTGCTCGAGGCACAAATTGGAGGCTTCGAGATGAGTCACGTCTTCATGGACGGTGGCAGCGACATCAACCTCATGTTCACAAGTACCTTGCCTTCCATGCGAATCCCCCTGTCATGCCTGGAAACTTCAGACACAACCTTCCACGGCATTGTCCCAGGGAAGGGCATAAACCCCCGAGCAAGATCAGGTTGGACGTCATCTTCGGAACGCTGAGAAACTTCTAGCAAGAGTGCATGATACATTGCTAACGTATCTATAATTTTTGATGTTCCATGCTTGGTTTTTATCTAATTTCTTACGTTTTGTCCACACTTTGGAGTACTTTTTATACACTTTCTTGGACTAACCTATTAACAAGATGCCATAGTGCCAGCTGTCTGTTTTCTGCTGTTTTTTGTTCCAGGAAAGTCAGAAAATGAATATTCCCAAAATTGGACGGGACAAAAGCCAAAGTCAGTATTTCATCGAGGGGACACGAAGCTAGAATACGAGACGGAGAGGGGCCAGAGGGCCGCCACACAACCTGGCCGTAGGCCAGGCCTAGCCTGCACTAGGGGATGGTGTGGCCGCCTAGGGCACCCCCTCAGCCTCCCCTTTCGCCTATAGGATGCCTCCGATACAGAAACCCTAAGTACCAGATCCTCCAGCCATGAAAAGTTCCACATCACCGCCGCCACCGAAGGGGAGATTCAGGGGACAGAAAGTCTCTGTTCCGGCATCCTGCCGGGACGGGCAGTGCCCCCGGAGCCATCTCCATGGATCTCTACCACCATCTCCATCGCTATTGCTGATTCCCATGATGATGAGGGAGTAGTTCTTCCTCGAGGCTAAGGGTTGTACCGGTAGCTATGTGTTCATCTCTCTCTCTATGCATGATCTTATTGAGATCATGAGCTTTGTAATATAGATCTACTTTGCTACAATGGTGCTTTAATAGATCTCTACTCTCCCCATGTGTGTGAAAGTGACAGCGTGCACAGCATGGTGGCACTTAGGCTAGAGATTACAAATACTTGTTATGAGTTATATTTGGAGTTGGATGTCTCTATGAAATTGTGGTGTTTGTTTGAACCATCTAGTGCTCAAGGTGACAGTGTGGGGCTATCTAGATGGGGAAAGTGAACTTTGAGGTGTGCAGTTATAGCCCTACCATGGATTAGAGTGTCCAACCGGAGAGTAGTATCAAAAAGTGAAGATATTTATACGAGAGTGTTCACTAGCGAAAGTATGATCCCTAGGCCTTGTTTCTAAGCATTGAAACACCGTCTGCAACTAGATCTGTTACATGTTTACTTGCTTCCATCTTTTTTGCCTTTAGTCTTTTCCTCCCGTCAAGCTATTTTCTGGCACCATTGTATTATATCTATACCACTTGTATTTCACTATCTCTTCACCGAACTAGTGAACCTATACACCTGACAAGTGTATTGGGTGTGTTGGGGACACAAGAGACTTCTTGTATCTTGACTGCAGGGTTGCTTGAGAGGGATACCTTTGGCCACTTCCTCCCTGAGTTCAGTAAACCTTGGGTGATCCACTTAAGGGAAAACTTGCTGCATTTCTACAAACCTCTACACTTGGAGGCCCAACAACTGTCTACAAGAATAGAAGTGCGTAGACATCAAGCTATTTTTTGGAGCCGTTGCCGGGGAGGTAAGGTAAAAGGTGTAACACCCTCGAATCGGCCCTATGCAGATTTTAGCGCTTCCCGCTAAACCCGCATAGAAACGATTCAAGGACGCCCACCAAGCACTTGCGTGCGGGTGGAAAACGAAGTAATACCATTACACATTAGTCCATGATGGAACCCACGGAACATATATATGTACAAAAACAACTCAACGAGTCAAGAATACAGATATACAGTACAAAGATCCAAATCACCTTGAAAATGGTACAACGTCCGAGTACGGACAAGATGCAAATGGGCTAAGAGCCCTGAAGAATAACCAATGGCGTCCATAACCCTGCCCAGGCCAAGCCGGAAGGGTAACCCTGCTAACGACGTCGATCTCAAACCTGCTAAAACAGAAGGGGTGCCAACAAAGGGCAAAGGAAAAAGAGGAGCGTCAGTACTGAGGCCAGTACACGGCGAGGCTAGAATTCGGCGGTCCTCGCCTACATAGGTATGGTGGACTGAAGCAGCAGCGCAGTAGCACTAAACAACCTATAGAGACTCAGTAAAACTAGCGGCTATAAGAGAGGGATAAGAAAGACCTATTCAAATCCAACCTGATACTAACACCAAACATACCCATCCTGGAATTTCCCCCTTGAGACCAAACGAGGGAAGTCAAACCGAGGAACTCACACAGTTGGCAGTTTTATTCATTCAATTATAGTTGAAGCATTTACTAGTCAGATATAGATAGCATGAGTCATCCGGATAGCATAAGTAGTGGGCAGTTTTAGTTAACCATTCAGTTGTAGTTGCAGTACTTACTAGTCAGATACAATTAGCATGTGACATCCCAAACCCAGCAGTTGTTGGCACTTTTATTTCATTCCATTGGAGTTGCGATACTTACTAGGCAGGTATATCATGACACGATACACCCTAGTTCCACCAGTTGTTGGCACTTTTATTATCCATTCCATTGTAGTGAAGCTGATTACTAGTCACATATTAAGTCAAATTTATAGCACTACTTTAGTTATGCTTGTCTATGATTGAGATACTGTGCTCCAAGTCGTCCATAACCGCAGACACGGCTTTCAGAAAGATTTACCCAGCAGGGGTGCACAAATAGCAACACACACACGATCAAAACCAAATCAAAACCCAACGAGGCTTTCACGACAAAGCAATCACAGGATTCATAAAATATTTCAAGGGGCCACCCCATTAAGCTACCCGCAACGAAGTTGGCCGGCTCCAAGATGGACCCAAGGTTTGCGTCAATGGCTGTAAACGACTGGGAACCCGCAAGTGTGACTGGGCTTGTCGATACCGCGAAAACACTCTGCATCCAAAATAGTACAGGTGCTCCACGCACAATCGTAAATAAAGCAGTAAAGCATGGCATAATTACAAGACAGTAATAAAGCCCCAAACTAGTTTGTGGCCCCAAGAAATAAGAAATGAACCAAGCTCTAGCTATGGGGGATCCATAGGGTCTCCCTGATGTGGATAGTGCGAATAATCAAGGAACATGTATCAAGTACTTAGGGCCTACGGGACACAAGTGGACATGAAAAACCAAATAGCATATATTTCCCACCGGTGCCTCTTTCATTAGTTATCCTAGCAATTTAATATCAAGTTGTAATTAAAGCCATGATCGTCTCCACCATTAAGCATGTGCCAATCTTCCAACAACGGTGGAACATCAACGACGCGAAGCAGCACCTGAGAAAGCAACTACGACTCGCAAGGCCGACTATCTATCAAACAAAAGGCAATAGGATGTGTCCAAGGCAATATAAAGGCTGCACGGAATATAAATGGTGCACAGAAACTAAAGCATCGCAATACGGGTAGCAATGGATCAACATGAAGAAGTAAATACAATAAATGCAAAATAGGTAGAAAGGGGGAGATTGCTCGCCTAGGAAACACTGACGAAGAAACATTATCCGAAGAACTTGTCGATACTCGCATAAACTCAACGGTCTAATCCGTGAAGAAGCAAAACACTAAAAGAAACACCGGATACACTATTTAATACTACGACAGAAGATCGGGCATGATTGAGGTATGGTGCATGACATGGCAAAGATGCGATGCAATTAGGCAATATTAAGCGGAACCGGGGCCCCGACAATTAATTAGATGGTTTATGTTGTTTAGATACCCGCAATTTAAATGTTGGCTTAACAAGGCAAAACATGGCATCGGTTCGCTACACAAAATTAAATGGAGTTGAGATAAGACAAATATAGCCCGCATATAGTCTCCATATTTAATTATGAGGTGAATCGACAAAGTACCCCCAACCAAATGAATATGTATGCAAGCATGACAATTTATATGCACAAGATAGATGTCATTTATTATAAAATAGGGGGTCTCGGAAAAGGGGATCACATACTAGGGTTCGACGATCTTGGTTTGGGGGTTCGATGGGATCTGTCTTTGGCGGGATCGATCTTCAGAACGAGGCTTCGGGGCTTCGAACATCGGATCCGTGACGGAGCACTTCTCGTTCCGGGAAGGAGAGCTTGGTGGTCTTCGGGTCCGGACTTCGCCTTCGGTAACAAAGACTTGGCGTCTCAATGGATCGGTCTTCGAGGTTGATGATGAAGTTCTTGCGGTTCCCTAAAGTAGGTCTTCGAGTCATCGGTCACGAAGTAGAAATCAGCGTTTGGCTTCATTTGGTCGGTGACATACTCGGGGTTCCGACATCGATCTTGGTAGCACTTGGGTTTCGAAAGAACTTGGCCACATGAGCACGACGGGGCCGAGCGGCCACGAACATACCATTTAATCCACACACTAGACCACAAACAGAGGCAAACAGAGGAACCAACAGCCGTACCACATCGACACTTGCAACACAACGGGTAAGGCAGACTTGTAGGTCTAGTGAGGGCATGACGGGAAGAGGACGTTGGGCCGGCGCGGCGCGTGGCGTTGGCCGGCGAGGTGGACCTATGCGAGGTGGAGGGGCCAGGACCCGAGGAGGCGGCGCTAAGGCTCGACTGCGACATTAGCTTGGTGAGGCGCGACCGCGGGGAACAAATGCCGAGGTCGAGGGTGGGAGGCGCAGAGGACCTGACCGCGCAAAGGTGGTCGAGGGAGAGGAGGCCGAGCTGCTGCAGGGGCCAGACCTGCGAGCAAGGAGGGCTGGCGCTTGGCAGCTGGTGGAGGAGCTTGGCAACCGGGAGCAGCGGCGCGACGATATAGAGGAGGCGGCCTCGTGGAGGAGAACCAGGGGAGCGGTGGCAGACAGGGTAGATGGCAGGGTCACGGATGGCCAGGGTGAGGTCGACGGAGCTTGACGCTACGAGACAGCGGATCTCTGGCGAGGGCACGACCGACGACGATCTCGCTGGTAGTAGGACCGAGACGAGGCCGAGCTGCAAGGTGGCGGTGAAGGGGAGCTTGAGAAGAGGAGGGCTCGGGGCAGAGCCCGCTAGCGGCGGTGGCTCGCTCGATGGGTAGGCGGAAGCGAGCGAGAGACGGGCGGTGGGTCGCGATGGGGACGGGATGGGGATCGCGTTCGGGAGCATGTCGGTGGGTGAGGCCACGCACGTACAGGAGGGGGGGTCAGGCGGGAGCGGGTTAGCGGCCGGGAGTTGGTGGGGCATGCACGGGGCAGATGGTTGGGATGGTGAGTGGCGGCGGCTGAGGGGAGATTAGGTGGGGGTTTGGAACTAGGGTTTTCAAGTGTGTGGGGTGGTAGGTAGCTGGCTGCTGGGCCTTGAGACTGGCGGCTAGCTGCCTCCCCCACTAAAAAACAAAAATACTTTTATTTATATTTTATTTTTAGAAAGGCTGTTATAAATAGTTTTTAGACAAACTAGAGATCTGAAAAGACCGGGGTTTGGATTTGGAATAAAGAGGGTATTTAGAAAACAAAGGTAGGCTTTTAGAAAATAGTTTTAGGCAACAGTTGCATGATGACATGACGATGCTCAAATGCAATGTGGCATGATGACATGAGCATGCGGTCATGATGATGCACAAAACCGAAATAGCAAACAATTCTCTAGTAGTGGTTTTACCGGGGTGCTACAAAAGGTACTCACATCGTCCGGTGTGAGTGCTCGAAGTTATTTCCTTTATATTCTGCAATTTTGTCTATTTGTTTCTTGTTTTCACTAGTTAGGCTTAATGGAAAACAACAAAAAATAGAGAGCTTTATAGTATTTATAATGAGTTAGGACATGAAGTGTTTGAAGAGAAAATTAAAAAACCTATGGAACTTTATTTGCATGCTAATAGCAATGTTGTTAGTATGAATTCTTTGGGCACCATTATTGCTAATGCTATGGAAAAGTCTAAGCTTGGGTAAGCTAATTTTTATGAAAATGATCTTTTTAGTTCCCCAGCTTTGGAAGATAGCTATTCTATTGCTTATGATGATACCAAACCTCCAATATATGATGATTACAATGATCAATATGATATTTTCAGTCCACCTACTATTGATGAGAAAATTAATTATGATTATAATATGCCTCCTATATTTGATGATTATGGTGATAAGAATAGTAATGATAGCTATTTTGTTGAATTTGCTCCCACTACAATTAATAAGAATGACTATGTTTATGTGGAGAGTAATTATTATTATATGCGTGTGGCTCATGATAAGAATGTTTTATGTGATAGTTATATTGTTAAGTTTATTCATGATGCTACTGAAAGTTATTATGAGAGAGCGAAACATGGTTTTATGCATCTCAATAATATTAAGTTTCCCCTGTTTATGTTGAAAGTCTTGAAGTTGCACTTGTTTTGCTTTCCTATGCTTGTTGCTTTGTGCTTTATTGACTTGTTTCTTTACAAGGTTCCTATTCATAGGAAGTGGGTTAGATTTAAATGTGCTTTGAATTTGCTTCTTGATGCTCTCTTTTACTTCAATTCATATTTCTTATGTGAGCATCTTCTCAAACTATCATGCCTAACTTAAAGGCGTTAAAGAAAAGTACTTCTTGGGAGATAACTCAATAGTTTTCTTGAGTATTGTAAGTTATTACCTCTGTAATAACCTCTCCTTATCATTTTTGTCTGGTTTTTGTGCCAAGAGTAACCTCTAATGAGAGAGAAGTAATGCTTGGGAAAGTTGCTGTCCCGAAACAGATTTTTGTGCTTCGTTGTAAAAATTCGTGAAAAATCTCTGTACGCTGGTTTGAGCTGTAATGTTTTGTGCTTCTACCCCAGGTTGTTATCCAACTTTCGTTAGTTCAACACTTTTCGATTTGAGCAACATAAGGTCTTCGAAAAAATTGGTCTTTACCTGCTGGTCTGTTTTCACAGATTTCTCCCATTATTTGCATTTGCCTCTTAATCTCTTTCTCTTTGAGTTCTCTTTGATCAATTGAACTTTTTAAAGGAAGTGCTACAGTAGCTTATGTTTTAATGGAAGTTTTACTTATGTTGAGACTTAACCAAAAAAAATTATTATCTTGAGTACACTAATGTTGCTAATGAAGATTGTGTGAAGTTTTGTATGAAGGAAATTTTCACGTGTAGGGAAAGAATGATGTAATGAGGTGAAGAATGGACTAAAGCTCAAGCTTGGGGATGCCACCTATGTCACCCCAAGAAATATTCAAGAGGTACAAGCGTCAAAGCTTGGGGATGCCCAAGGCATCCCCTTCTTCATCAATAAAAATTTCAGGTTTCTTCCAAACACTTCATTTTTATTATTTCATGCGCAATTATGTTGTTCTTGGAGCGTCTTCGTTTTGTTTTTAGTTTTATTTTTCTTGGTTTGCTGCAATAAGTTGGTTGGATCCCAACACTTCTTTTTGAGAGAGACACACTCTGCTTTTATTGTTTAGAACACTCTAGTTTTCATTCTTATTGTTTTGTGAGTGTTCTCTTTTGCTAGCACTGGGTTTAGCCTTAGTTTTCTTGTGCTTTCAGCTTAGAAATTTTTAGTTCTTCCTTTTGGATTTGTGAGACAAGCTCACTGATCTTTTTTTATTATTATCTTTGTGAGTTCTTTCAAATAAGTTGGTTTGGATTGGAAAAGAGTAGGAAAGTTCATGCTTAAGTGGTAAAAAGGAGCTTGGTTTTGACTATGGCTTAGACTTTATCATGTCATGCTAGATGTTGCTTTGACCTTATGCTTAGCGATTATTGCTGTAGCATGACTTGCTCCAAACAATTGAGATTGCTTAATGTGCCTTGCAAGAATCATGTGTTGTTTTAGCATACAAAAGCATAATATTGTGGTATTCTCCTTTGACGCTTTGTTTGGGTTGACTTGGCGCATGCTCACACCATGTTATGACTATCCCAAGTCACCATAGCCTCGATGATCATTTAGTTTTCGACTTGTAATATCACTTTATGCTTTAATTAATGATGTTTTGTCGCTTTGCATGATTATGGCCATTATTGCTCTCTTAGTTGGTCGCTCCCAGTCTTTTGCTAGCCTCCATAACCAAGTATGAGTTCCACTCATGCATCCAACTCCTAAAACCAAGTTATTCCAAATAGTACACCATACCTACCTATTAGCATTTCCTATTCCAAGTATATTCATGTTTTTATCTACCTTCTGAATTAAACTTGTTATGTGAAAATTAGTGATTAAAGCTCTCACGAACTTGATGGAACACTTTACTTTTCTTGCCCCTAATAAACTTGAACCATTGTGTCATCTATGTTGTATATGCTTGCACTTATATGTTGGGGATTAGCAGAACCATGCTATCATGGGGAACGCTTTCAACATTGCACTTGTACTTTGTACCTAGTTGATATCATGCTCTTTTGTCTATGGATGTCATCGGTGTAAAATAAAAGGGGATCTTATAAGTCCATGGAGTTATGTATGTGTGTTAGAGAAATGCCTGGGCCGCCGGTCTAATCCATGCCTAATCATGGTGGAAACCTGCAGCGTAACCATAATGAGCAATCTATGAAGCATTGTTCTTATAAAAAAGAGATAGAGATTGAGAAAAAGAGAAAAAGAAAAAAAGATGAGAAAAGAGGAAAGAGAGAAAAAAGCACCATTTTCCCATGGTAAATAAGAAGATTGCTGAGATGCTCGTTCTCTGCTTGCCTAGTCATTTTGATATGGGGATCATCCATATCATCGGGCAAGGGGTACCCCGTTGGCAGTTCTCTATGATACACATGTACTTACTATGATAAGAACTTACAGGTAACTAAACTTGAGTAGCATGAGGAGCAACCCTCGTATTCAAGGGACATGAGATTTCCAACTTATACTTTGTCAAGCATATACTCCATAGTTTGTTCACTTTAACCTTAATCACTTTAAGATGCTTATGATAGGGGCAATGAGAGCTAAAAGCTAATAAGTGCAATAATTTTTGGAAGCTCTTTATGAAACTTGAATCCCTGATTCCTTCTATGAAGGCCTTTCTTTTACTTTTATATTGAGTCTCCACCTTCTATCTTTATGCACCTATTGAGAGAGCATAGTGTCCATTCTTAGTTTAATGTGCATTGTCCCAATACATGTTGATTGATGCATAACTTTGATATTGCTTGTTCTTTAACTATTTGTATCTAGTCACCCTTATGAACTTTGAAGGTGTCCTATGCATTTATGTTTTGATACTCTATGAGGGACAAGCTGAATACCATTCTCATTATGCTTTCTATATGTGCAACAAACAAACGTCTTTCAAAGCATTGTTATCCATGAATCTTTTGTTTGTGCCTTTTCATGTTATAGCATAGTTTCTTGTCTTATTGTTAGAACTTGTCTTTCATGCTATGTTGAAGTACTATGATCCGAGCTATCAATGTTTTAGAAATACTTTGATCAAGTTTATGATGGTGCATGTCACCTCAAAAATTATTCTTTCTTTTTATCACTTACCTACTCGAGGACGAGCAGGAGTTAAGCTTGGGGATGTTGATATGTTGCTAACGTATCTATAATTTTTGATGTTCCATGCTTGGTTTTTATCTACTTTATTATGTTTTGTCCACACTTTGGAGTACTTTTTATACACTTTCTTGGACGAACCTATTAACAAGATGCCACAGTGCCAGCTGCCTGTTTTCTGCTGTTTTTGGTTCCAAGAAAGTCAGAAAATGAATATTCTCGAAATTGGACGGGACAAAATCCAAAGTCGGTATTTCACCGAGGGGGACACGGAGCCAGAATACAAGACAGAGAGGGGCCAGAGGGCCGCCACACCACCTGGCCACACGGCCAGGCCTGACCCGTGCCAGGGGGTGGTGTGGCCGCCTAGAGCACCCCCTCGGCCTCCCCTTTTGCCTATAAGATGCCTCCGATACTGAAACCCTAAGTACCAGATCCTCCAGCCACGAAAAGTTCCGCTGCATCGCCGCCACCGAAGGGGAGATTCGGGGGACAGAAAGTCTCTGTTCCGGCACCCTGTTAGGACGGGGAAGTGCCCCCGGAGCCATTTCCATTGATCTCCACCACCATCTCCATCTCTATTGCTGATTCCTATGATGATGAGGGAGTAGTTCTTCCTCGAGGCTAAGGGTTGTACCGGTAGCTATGTGTTCATCTCTCTCTCTCTATATATATGCGTTATCTTATTGAGATCATGAGCTTTGTAATATATATCTACTTTGCTACTCAAGTGCTTTAATAGATCTTTGCTCTCCCCATGTGTGTGAAAGTGACAGCGTGCATAGCATGGTGGCACTTAGGCTAGATATTACAAATACTTGTTATGAGTTATATTTGGAGTTGGATGTCTCTATGTAATTGTGGTGTTTGTTGGAACCATCTAGTGCTCAAGGTGACAGTGTGGGGTTATCTAGATGGGGAAAGCGAACTTTGAAGTGTGTTGTTATAGGCCTACCATGGATTAGAGTGTCCAACCGGAGAGTAGTTCAGAGTAGTATCAAAAGAGAAGATATTTATATGAGAGTGTTCACTAGAGAAAGTATGATCCCTAGGCCTTGTTTCTAAGCATTGAAACACCATTTGCAACTATATCTGTTACATGTTTGCTTGCTTCCATCTTTTTGCCTTTAGTCTTTTCCTCCTGTCAAGCTATTTTCTGGCACCGTTGTCTTATATCTATACCACTTGTGTTTCACTATATCTTCGCCGAACTAGTGCACCTATACACTTGACAAGTGTATTGGGTGTGTTGGGGACACAAGAGACTTCTTGTATCTTGATTGCAGGGTTGCTTGAGAGGGATACCTTTGACCACTTCCTCCCTGAGTTCGATAAACCTTGGGTGATTCAATTAAGGGAAAACTTGCTGCTGTTCTACAAACCTCTGCACTTGGAGTCCCAACAACTATCTACAAGAATAGAAGTGCGTAGACATCAGTGCATAGAATTCAAAGTTGTCGACTAGCCCTCGCAATACCACTGCATCCTCAGACGTGTCGCGTTCGGGAGGTTCATGGCGGTGTCACACTACGTCTACCTGCATATGAAGATTCCGGGCCCCAACGTTATTATCATAGTCAACGGAAGCTTTGAGAGGTCCGACAACTTCAACATGGAATTCAACATAATATTCCAGTCTTTCGGCATGAAGGAGGAACTGGCAAAGTTGAAGGAATTGACATACAACAATCTACCTCCTCTGAGTAAGCCAAGCTCACCCGACCAATCCTTCGACATGTCGATCCACACCAAGGCAGTCCAGGTCCACCCAACGGACCCGACCAAGACGACCCTCATCACCAACAACTTGAGTCCCACATAGGAATTCGTGCTCGTCAAATTCCTCCATGAGCACTGGGAAATCTTCGCCTGGTGTCCAGCAGACATGCCAGGAGTTCCCAGGGAATTCGCCGAGCACTCACTCAATGTGAATCCTAAGGAAAGACCAGTAAAACAGATAATACGTCGACTATCTGAGCCAAGGGAAAAAGCGGTTGGTATGGAAGTCAACAGACTCCTCGACGCTAACTTCATACGCGAGATCAAGGAAAGCACCTGGGTAGCAAACCCCGTGCTTGTTCCTAAAAAAGATATGGATATCCTGCGGATGTGTGTGGACTTCCCCTCCTTGAACAAGCATTGTCCAAAGGATCACTTCCTGTTGCCACGGATCGACCAGATAATCGACTCCACCACGGGATCCGAGCGCCTCTGCTTTCTCGACGCCTACTCAGGCTATCACTAGATTCGATTGAAGGAGGAAGACCAGGAGAAAACGGCGTTGATCACGCCTTTTGATGTCTTCTTCTACACAACGATGCCCTTCGGGCTGAAAAACATAGGGGGCACCTACCAGCAGTGTATGCAGGCCTGCCTCAAGAGCCAGCTTGGCCATAACATCCAAGTCTACATCAACGACATCATCGTCAAAACCAAGGAGGAAGCCTCGTTACTTGAAGATCTCCGCGAGACCTTTGATAACCTCGACCACTACCGGATCAAACTGAATCCGGATAAATGCGCCTTCAGCGTACCATCCGTGCAATTACTTGGATACCTCATCTCCATGAGAGGGATCGAGGCCAACCCGAAGAAAATAAAAGCCATATTGGCCATGGAGAAGCTGAAGAACATAAAAGGCATCCAGCAACTAGCTGGGTGAATCACGACACTCCGTCGATTTATCAGTCGAATGGGCGAAAAAGCACTACCCTTCTACCAACTCCTCCGCAAGGCTGACAAATTCAAGTGGACAGACGAAGCACAAGAAGCATTCGAAGACCTCAAGCGACTATTGTCCACTTCGTCGGTGTTGGTGACACCTCATGAAAAGGAGCCCCTGTTGTTATACATCTCCGCCACCAACCAGGTGGTTAGTACGGTGATCGTAGTGGAACGAGCCAAAGAAAATAAAGTCCACGGGGTACACCGCCCAGTCTACTACCTCAGCGAGGTGCTCACACCGACAAAACAGCGGTACCCGCATTATGAGAAACTGACATACTGCGTCTTCATGACAGCCAAGCGACTGCGCCACTACTTCCAGGAGCACCCAGTCATTGTGGTAAACGATGCCCCGTTAGGGCACATCCTCAACAACCCCGACGCCACAAGACGAGTCACGCTTTGGGGGATAGAACTGTCTCCATGAGACATCACATACGATAAGCGAGATGCGATCAAGTCGCAAGTACTCCCGGACTTCCTCGTTCACTGGATGGAGTACCAGCTCCCCGCCAAGCCAGACATGTCCTATCTATGGACAATGCACTTCGACAGATCCAAACACAAAGAAGGAGCTGGTGCGGGTGTCATCCTGACATCGCCACAAGGCAACAAGATGAGGTATGTTCTATGGATGCAGTTCACCGCCTCCAACAATGAAGCTGAATATGAAGCCCTACTCCATGGATGCGGATGGCCAAATCATGTGGCGCAAAGCGACTCGTCATCTACGGCGACTCTAAATTGGTGGTGAATCAATCCATGAACTAGTGCGATGCCCTGAGCGACAACATGATTGCCTACCGCGACCTCTATGACACACTCGAAGGGGACTTTGATGGCTATGAATTGCGGCACGTTAGCCGTGAGAGCAACGAGGAGACAGATACACTTGCCAACATTGGCTCCACTTGTGCCCCACCAGTGCCACCTGGAGTATTCCTCGAGCAAATCTATGAACGCTCCATGAAGCCAAATGCTCCAGAATAGAAAACCTGCACACCAAAGGACTCGGGGCTACACCACCTGACGAGCCGAAGGCACTCGAGGACATGGAGCAAGATACAGGACTCAAGGGCCCCATGGAGGTCATGATAATCGAGCCATCCTAGACACAACCATACGTCACATACTTGCTCAGCAAAAGGTTGCCAGATGACCTGATAGATGCGCGTCATATATCGCAAAGATCCAAGGCTTTCGCCCTCATCAACAGCGAATTATACAAGCGGAGCATCACGAGAGTTCTTCAACAGTGTGTCTCCAACAGGTACGGAAGAGCCATCCTCCTCGACATACACGAAGGCACTTGCGGACATCATGCTGGTAGTCACGCCCTCGTCGCCAAAGCTCTGCGAGCTGGATTCTACTGGCCAACGGTAATGCGTGATGCTAAGGACATCGTCCAGCGATGCAACGCTTGCCAACGTTCGCGGATAAACTGCACGCACCTGGCACAGAACTCGGGCCAATACATGTAGCCTAGCCCTTCGCGCAATGGGGACTCGACATGGTTGGCAAGCTGCACAAATCTTCACCTGGAGGATACGTCTACCTCCTTGTCACAGTCGACAAATTCACAAAGTAGATTGAAGCCATGCCGGTAACAAATCAATCAGGGGTAGCAGCCATAAATTTCTTCGAGTCCATCGTCTTCTCGTTCGGGGTGCCACACAACATCATCATGGAATACAGAACAAACTTCACCTCCAAGGAGTTCTAGGATTTCTGCGAAAACCTGGGAATCAACATCAGCTACACCTCTGTGGCACAACCTCAGACCAACAGTAAAGTCAAAAAAGCCAACGGCCTTGTCTGCGGCGGCATCAAGAAAAGGCTCCTCCGGCCACTCGAAAGAGCTGCCGGATGCTGGTCTGAGGAGCTACAATCAGTACTATGGAGCCTGCGCACAACTCCAAACAGCACCACAGGCTATACTCCGTTCTTCATGGTACATGGCCGAGGCGGTACTACCCATAGAAGTGCGCTACAAGGCCCCGCAGGACGTAGCATACAACGAGGTAGAGTCAACCCTCGCACTCAAAGACTCCATCGATCTCCTCGACAAAGCACGGGAGATTGTAGCAGAAAGATCCATGATCTACCAGCAAAACCTCCGCAAATACCACAGCAGAAGGCTATGCCCAAGGTCCTTCGTTGAAGGAGACCTGGTGTTGCGACTAAAGCAACAAGGGTACCTCAAGCTCGAGTCCCCTTAGGAGGGACCTTATGTGATTACCAAAGTAATCCTAGGTGGCGCCTACTGCCTTAAAGATGTAGAAAGCGGAGTCGCATACACCAATCCTTGGAACGTCGCGCAGCTGCGTCGTTTCTACCCTTAGATGCTTTTACTTTACAAATAAGGCTATTCAGCCAGGCTACTTAGCCACACATTGTATCTCCTGATATTCTGCGAATAAATAAAGCTAAGTGCCTCCAACTTTGTGTTTCTATTTTTATTTACAATTGTATCACTTAGGGGCTGCGCCACCCTTTACAGCTCGTCACACGAATAACACAGTAGCCTGACTAACTAAAATACTCTCAATTAAACCCTTGGTAAAAACAACCCAGCTGCAATGCACCTGACAGGTTGACAAGGTGCTGAGATGAATATGCGTCAGGCTAATGAAAAGGAACTGCAGAGTACATGATAGTGAAAAAATACATAAGCTAGCAAGCTTTTACATATAAACGGGTAATAAAAACCACCCGATGTACTTATACGAACTTTACAGCACCTACCCATCTATGTGCAGGTTCAAAACTACTCTACTACCATAAAAGGAGAACGTTTGTACGTTCTTCGAAGAACTCGATGATATCTTCAGCTGGCTGATCAACTGTCCGATAATGAGGCATCATGTTCCATGCCATACCTTCTGATGGGGGCGGCGGTCCAGCGGCAAAAACTACGAAATCCAGATCAGGACGATATGCAGGCGAACAAGTGCCAATGCAGCCTTGTCACCCGCGACTAACTACTGACGCACGCACTCGCGGACTGTGCTGGTATCCTGAAATTTCTTCGGTAAAGCTAACAAGCTAGAGGGCACGATATCCAATGGGAACATCGCCTAGAAAATATGCTTAAGGCATGAACGTGACTTCTTCAAATAAAGAAGCACCTGCGACGCACGGTCCTGCAGCGTCGCCAATGCGACTGCACAATCATGATCAACCCAAAAGTATCCGCTAGCTTCCAGCTGCTCTTGGGTCAAGCAGTTCAGTCGAATGGCGATTCAATCCCTCTCATCCTATGGGTGACGAGCACTAACAACTGCAAAAGGCAGTACAAAGCGTAAAGACAAAGTGTTGCCACGAGTGGCTAGGAAAGGATGAGAAGCTAGAGAACTAACACTTAAATTTCTCATTCAACTGAGCCACCTCGCGCAGAAGGAACTTCTCATGTGCACTGGATTTTTCAGCCTTGGACTTCCACACGTCCGTGCTACCACGGATCATGGGCATCTCTCACTCCCAATGTTTTATGCAGTCACGCAATCGAGACAGTAGCGACAGCTCCTCCACCTTTGAACGTGGTTGCGGCACAGGTTCATCAGTAAGAGGTGAGTCGGATGGACCACTCAAAGGACCCTATTACAAGCAGAGTAAGAGGCAAATAAGACCAACCATTCATAAATAAACGCTAACAAAAGAAACATCAAGGTTCACCAAGTCTCAAAAGGGGTACCCCAACAAGGCGCAATTCAAAAGGGAAAAGGTAGACTATTACAAAAGGCGACTAAGAAGCATACTACAGCTACATGTTGGCACTCGGGGGCTTCCTCAAGTCTATGGAAGTCTCTGACGCCACAGCCTTTTCGGCTACAGCCTCTGATGCCATGACTTTCGCCGTCTTCAACCGCCCCAGCTCCGCCGAATATTTGGCGAGTGTTTCAATGAGTCGAGGCCCATATTTATTGCAACTACTGGCAAAGGGAGCAAACATTACCTGCTGAGCATTCGCAGTGACTGGCATCACCGAGGAGATCCTGCTGGGGTTCAGATCAACACCGTGAGCTTGCACAATGGCGAGTCCCATGGTCGCTCCAAACCCCCTTTGCACGTTCTTGAAGTCCATGGGCACGGATCTAGGGAAGGACTCCACCAAGCCATCGAGATCCTCGATCAGCTTGGCCTTGGGGACCATCTCCTCTCAAAGACGCCCAAGCATGCCCTTGGCCTTCTCGAGTGAGTCCTTGACCAAGACACTACGGTCCTCGACTGGACTCATAGCACCAGCCAAAGCGTCTGAGCAAGCCAAAGCCTGGGCATCGAAGTGCACGCCGCAACATCTACAGAAGATACACATGAGCACAACAACATACATGCAAAGTACACAGCAAATAAAATAATGTAGTATCGTATCCGAGAGTGCCTTAGCAATAGAGAAAAGCTGTTCTACGAACACCTTTTCCCTGTCAACCGTAGCTGCAAGCAGGTGCTCCTCGCAAGTCTTCGACTCCTGGGCGGAGCGTTCCATGGCTTGGAGTGCCTCGCCATGCTTTTTCTCTACGGCAGCAAGACCCTTCTAGAGGGAATCGACGGGCGCAGAAGCTCATTATGCTCACCTGCAAGTGGAAACATCACAACTCAAAATCACCAATTTTCGTGCATAACATCACGGATGGAAGAGTGCGAACTCACCTTCAAAGGTACGATGGCGGGCTTCTAGCGAAGCATGCTGACGACCCAGGGAAATATTCTATTCGGCAAGGCGAGTGAGTTCCTTCATGAAAGGATGCGAAAAGGGAAGCATGAGCATCGACCGAATTTCGATTATCAATGTCAAGAAAACTTACATGTTCCTCTAGGGACTCCGAAGTTTCCTTCTGAGTATACGTTCGGGAAACAATCTGGTGCCCCCGGGCGTTGTCTTTGGAGTCTGCGACTCTAGAATCCTTCACAAGAAGACAATCATCGGACGATGACGACGCGGTTTGACTACAAAACAAGCAGTGCAACCTTAGAAGAGAAGATTTTGGGACACAAGGACAAACTCGCAAGAATATAAAACATACCCATCAAAATTGTCGAGGTCAAAGGAGTCCTCGGATGCCTCCTTCGGGGTCCTCTGTTTTTTCCTTGGAGGAGGAGCCACGGCGCACACAAGCACGACAGGAATTGGCTCCTCTACCATAGTCGGAGGACCCTCCGGCGTCATCGGCAAGGATGTGTCTGAGTTCTTGCTTCGGGAACGCTTGTGAGTGTCGTTCCCGCTGGACTGGGGGGTTCCTGCTCTCCCTCGATAAGGACAGTGAATTCTGTCTCGTCCTCCTCTTTGGCTTCATGAGGGACTACTCCCTCGGGTTGAGGAGGCAACACCAGTGGTCACCTTCCAGTCCTGAAACAAGGAACAAACATCAGTATAAAGTACACCCAGCAGGCAATCAAAAAAAGAAGAACTTTAAAGAAATCCACCTCAGGCGGAGGATGACTCGCACAAAAGGGAGGCACAACTGAGTCGCAAGGGAGTGTCTCCTTGGCGGTGTACTTGTTCAGTAGTCGAAACCTCCTGTCTACTTTGCCTGAAGAGATGCTCTCTCGCGAGATGCAAGTAACATCGTCAACACCAGTCCAGCAGCACATCGGATGCACCCTAGCCTGGAGCGGCTGCACTCGACAGTGCATCCAAGTGCAAATGAGGTATGTGCCGCCTACTTCCTTGCCTATGCAAAGCTCAAGGTCGCATACACGCTGGTACAGAGCCTCAATTTCCTCGGCTTCGCCGGGCATCATCCAGTTCTTCCACGACGTCCTTCTCTTGCATACTGCCATCGGATCAGAAGACGCGAGCCCATAGTTTTCTTCATCAACCTTCTGGTCGCGAATATAGAACCACTTCTCCCTCCACCCTTGGATAGATGCATTAAAATTGATGGCGAATTATGTGACATTGGAGTTGACATGGATCCCGCAGCCTCCTATATCATAGACTACCGACCTAGAGCCCGACTGGCGTTTGAGTTTGAAATTTTTTTTGAAGAGCCCAACCTCGCAAATGGTGATGTAGCATGCGATGTGAAGGATGGAGTTTGGGGTGAGCTGATGCAGCTGGAGCCCATAGAAGCAGAGCAACCCCCTCACAAACTCGTGAAGGGGGAGAGAAAGACTGCGAATGATAAACGCAAGGAACATCACCCGAAATACGGTGGGGGACTAGGGATTACCTCATCTCCAGGAATCCGACAGTCATTTTCATCAGCAGGGAGAGCACCATCTTGACCCATTCGTGACGCGCGTGCCTGTGCCTTTTTTCTTTCTAGCCACGGCGGCAGTGCTAGTGCCCGTGGCGGCGGCGCCCTTCTTCTTGGCCGCAACAGTGGTGGCCGCAGATCCAACGGCAGAAGCACCTTTCTTCTTCCCCATCTAGAGCCTGCGGTGGGAGTGCAGAGAGTAGCTAGGAAAAGTGCGAAGGCCGTCTAGCGCAACAAGAAGGTGCGAGCAATGGAACAGCAAGGATCAGCAATGGAGGCAGTGCGCGAGGAAGAAGATGAGTTGTGGGGAAATTACCACACGGCGAACCCCTACTTAACCTCACCACAGATGCCATCCAACGGCCAGAAGAACACCAGCCAGACGTGTGGCACAAATCGATGTAGACGCGTGTCAGAGCAAACAGCGAATCGTCGCTCCACTCCTCCCATTACACGCGGGAATCGAGGAGATGTAGTTAAAATCGAAGATTACACACGCCTGGTCAAATCCAGGCCAGAAAATGGGGCCCCACTTTCTCACGTCCCATCAAAACCGCTCACGCGGGCAAGTGAGATCATCTCTTCATCAGCACTAACGGCATATACTCCAGCAGGAGCATTTTCTAACTAGTCTAGTCCTTAGTTGAGTCTTTGACTCGACCAAGCACTCGGGGGCTACTCCTAACATGAGCACTGGACGCGCACCCGATAAACTTTATAGACTTCCAAAGCATAATGACAATGTATTTCCTCTCAAAACCCTTCACTCGAATCAACGATTCGACTATGGACTCAGGGTTACTCCCATAGGGAGCGCTGAAGGCATATTCGACTGAACAAACAAAAGATGACAACAGTCAAAAACACTAATAGTCCCCACTCGAGTCTATGACTCGAATAGGCACTCGGGGGCTACTCCCATATGGAGCGCTGGTCGCGCACCCTATGATTTTCATGTACATAACTATGTGTTGACTGCGTCCACACTCGAAAGCATCGGCGACTCCGCCTCATATTTTCCCTACAAAGAGACTACGTTTCCTGGGCCACGCGAATCATCTCCATGATGATAACATTTGGATCCCACGCTTGCGGCGTGAAGATAAGGCCTGAAGAAGGCTTGGCAATGCACCTACTGCGCTCTACCAGAAATAATCCATTCCTACAAGTATGATGAAATAAGCCTTGACGAACGCGTCGAGTGCTCACACTTATACACTAGGATTCGACTCTATAAGACCTCCATGGCATGAGTCAAGTTACGCCAGCACTTTTCCGAATTCGAGTCCGGGGACTCGAGTTTGAGTAGATTACGTTGTTTTTCCCTAACACAGTTAACTGATCCCAATCCATCGGATGAATTAGGCACATATATCAATGATCCTTATGACATAAACTGAAGCATTAAAAGATGCTTAACTTTCCATTCGAGAGCTTCATAAGTCTCCACTCGAATGTTCGATTCAACCGGACACTCGGGGGCTACTGACATGGGCTTACTTCATAGGTACTCGATCTTGGTATATACGGTTTAGCTTAGATGAAGCCCACATCGTTGCTGAGGCCTAGTCAAGACCCGAATGGCCAGGGAACTTCGACAGCTTATAGCACACGGCAAACTCGAGATAGAAGTTTAAAGGGATCCCTAACTTGTAACCGACTCGGATTGCTATCCCGAGACCTAGCCTATCTATATAAAGGCTAGGAGGGGGCAGCGAGGAGGACACTCCACTACCTTAGCTTCCGCACAATCACTAGATTGCATCTGTGCACCCCCTGTAACTTTCGACTCCTCAATAATTCCAAGAGCAGACAAGGAGGAGTAGGGTCCTCTACGAGGCCTGGACCTGGGTATACCTTGCATCCCTTTGTGCTTGTTTGATAGCCGATCGATGCCTCTAGCGCTCCCCACTTCCTTGAACCTAAGTCCATCTGCGATGGGCATTGATGAGTTAACCCCTCGTCAGTAAGAGATTAGAGACAAGATAAAGATAAGATAAGAAGTACTGCGAATGGCTGATCTAATGGTAGGTCTCGTAAGAGCGAGGTGCTGGAGAGTTAACATGGTTGGTGGAACTACAAGTTACATTAAGGACCTCATAAAAAATGAAAATTGCATCCGAGTCCGTGCATTTAGCACAAGGACCCTAAAACTGAGTAATGAAGTATTGTGTGTTTTGAGGTTTGTGCATACTACTGTTCATCATGCTAAAGACTATCAGTAGAATCTTTCTAGGTGCTAAGAATGGAAAATAAGATCCAACGGTTAGCAATGTTTGGATTTACTAGTCTTGATCCAACGGTCAATGTTCAAATAATTTAATCCCTACACTATGTAGTGGTGGTATGGTATTGTAAGAGATAAGAGACAAGATAAAGATAAGATAAGAAGTACTGCGAATGGCCGATCTAATGGTTGGTCTCGTAAGAGTGAGGTTCTTGAGAGTTAACACGGTCGATGGAAGTACAAGTTACATCAAGGACCTCATTAAAAATGACAATTGCATCCAAGTCTGTTCATTTATCACAAGGACCCTGAAACTGAGTAATGAAGTACTATGTGTTTTGAGGTTTGCCCATTATAGCGTTCATCGTGCTCAAGACTATTAGCAGAATCTTTCTAGATGCTAAGAATGAAAAATAAAATCCAACGAGTAGCAATATTTGGATTTGCCAGTCTTGATACAATGGTCAATGTTTCAAAGTTATTCCGTACACTATATGAAGTGGTATGGTATTATACGTAAGAGATAAGACAAGATAAATATAAGAAAAGAAGTAATGCAAATAATGGCCGATCTAATGGTAGGTCTTGTAGGAGCGAGGTGCTTGAGAGTTAACACAGTGTGTAGAATTACAAGTTACATCAAGGACCTCATAAAAAAGGAAAATTGGATCCAAGTCCATGCATTTAGCACAAGGACCCTGACACTGAGCAATGAAGTGTGCGTTTTTTGCTAGGTTTGCGCATAGTAGCATTCATCGTGCTAAGACTATCAGTAGAATCTTTCTAGATGCTAAGAATGGAAAAGAAGATCCAACGGTTAGCATTGTTTGGATTTGCCAGTCTTGATCCAACGGTTAATGTTCAAAGTTAATCCGTACACTATATGTAGCGATATGGTATTATAAGAGATAAGACACGATAAAGATAAGATAAGAAGTACTACGAATGGCTGATCTAATGGTAGGTCTCGTAGGAGCGAGGTGCTTAAGAGTGAACACGGTCGGTGGAAGTACAAGTTACATATCAAGGACCTCATAAAAATGAAAATTGCATCCAAGTCCATGCATTTAGCACAAGGACCCTAAAACTGAGCAATGAAGTGTGTGTTTTGAGGTTTGCGCATACTAACGTTCGTCGTTCTCATCAAGACTATTAGTAGAATCTTTTTAGATGCTAAGAATGGAAAAGAAGATCCAACAATTAGCAAAATGTTTGGATTTGTCAGTCTTGATACAACTTGTCGTCAAAACTCTCATTGGATGGTTTCTCATATATTAATTGTGACCCCCAATGGGTACCTCCAAAAGATTTTTTCGTAAAACTTTCAAAGTAACCTATAATTTACTTGTACTAGTTCAAATTTGACCTATTTTCGATAAATCGACATAAAGTCATTGAAGTGGGCGGGGTTAGATAGGGAGTTTGAGAACTCATGAAACACGAGAAATCATAATTACAATATGCTGGTCCGGTATATATATATATGTATATCTACTACTATAATGGAGTAGTTTTGAATTGGATCCATAGCACCAATCCTGACCCTTGGGCTGTTAGATCTAGTGGTTCAGAGCATCTGGATTCGTGTTGAACAGTACCTAGATAAAACTCCACCATGTTCTAGAACGATCATGTCACTCACGCCCCCACGCACCGCAAAAAAATTCATAGCATAGTAAGTTGTATTCTCAATATGTGTAGCTGGTTATTATTAATATACTTAATGTATGCCTTTTTCTATAACAATACAATTGGTTAATAACCACTTAATGTTCGCTAAATCACATTTCATAGAGTATATACAAGTGTGGCATGTACCTTTTACAAGTTTTTATATATATATATATGTGTGTGTGTGTGTATGTGTGTGTGTGCGTGTGAAAACTTTAGCTTGTGGCATTTATTTAGATCAATATTCTTCAGACTTCCTTTACGGGAGAGAATGATCATGACCTCACTCAGAAAATTGAGAATGTTCTTTCCTCATAGTTGGAAACTCACACCGACGACATTGTTTACTACAAGAAGATGCACCCATCTACCTTCGAAAAGACGTTTAATTCAAGAGTAGTCTATAGCGCTTACTTGTAGCTCAAGTCTATCTTAATTTCATTAAATTGATGAAAATCTTAGCAAGAAGTTGAACTGTACCTATCGTCAAAACTCTCGGTCGTTTCTGATATATTAATTGACCCCCCCTCCCGATAGGTACCTCCAAGTGAGATCTTTCGTCAAACTTTCAAACAAACCTACAATTTACTTATGGTAGTTCAATTTTTACCTAATAATTTCGATAAATCGGCATAAAATCAATCAAGTGGGCGAAGTTAGCTAGGAAGTTTGAGAACTCATAAAACATGGGAAATTGTAAGTACAACATGTTGGTCCTCAATATATGTTTGAAAACTTGCCTCGTGTTTCATTCAGATCCATATTCTTCGGAATTGCTTTACCGAAAAGAACAATCTCGTCATCACACTTGGAAAATTGAGAATGTTCCTTCCTAAGATAGTTGGAAACTCATACTGATGGAATTGTTTACTACAACAAGATGGACCTATAGACCTCTGAAAACACATTTAATTCGAGAGAAATCTATATCGTGCTTACTTGTAGCTCAAGTTTGACTCGTTAAATTGTCAAGATACAAAATCTATCTTAGCAAGAAACTGAACCTATCGTCAAAACTCTCGGAGGTTTGCGATATATTAATTAACCCCCCAATGGGTACCTCCAAAAGCTTTTTCATAAAACTTTCAAAGCAACCTACAATTTTCTTATACACGAGGCCAATAAATTTCTAAGCTACGTCTAGTAAGGGCGTGTGAAGTGTCTAGAAGTAGCTATGAAAACTACTTTTGCTCCAGCGTTTAGAACTTAAGTGGGTCTACACAGCCATGCTAAAAATAAAAATAAAAACAGACTGCTATCCACTGACTAGTGGGCCCTCCTGCCAATTCATTCTCTTAGACATGAGTCTAGCACTAGAATCACCTTGAAGAATCTTTTTGTTAGCACTACCCACTCCACCGTTTAGACATATGTTTAATACTTGATGCCTTGCTTGCTCTGATGTCTGGGGCCTATGGGCTCACTACCATGGGGGGCCCGTTGTTATTAGTGGTCTAGTTATATCCTATAGCATCCAAAAAATGGTAGCTCAGACTCATATATCTCTTCCTTCTCGATGAAGCGTCGATGCTCGGCTTTGAAGGATGGTTACGAGGGCAGTAGGAGGTGACGTTCCCGTCGATAGCGAGGTGCCTATGGTGACTTTGTCAAGCTCAAACCCCCCACCGGACAGTCTAAAGACACAATCTTTTGGAGGTGCTCATACGGGTAGGATGTGCATTCATGCATTCATAGGGGTGAGTGTGTGTATGAATTTGTGAGCATGTGCATTTTGTCGTGGGTTTTCACAAAAAAGAGAGAGAAGGGCCTTCCGTTTATATTAAGTTTTGCTCAGTTTTCCCAAAGTAATTGTAATGGTCACATGTGTCTAGGGTCTACGGGCTCACTACTGGGGGCCCAAATTATTAGTGGTTCAATTACATCCCATAACTGTCAGCGAATGTGAGCTCTGACCCCCCTAGCACTTCATTCGCCATGAAGCCTCGATGCTCCACTTTGAAGGATGTTATGATGGTAGTGAGAGGCGACGTTCCCGTCAATATATAGCGAGGTGCCTATGGTGACTTCATCAAGCTCAAGCCCCGCCTGATCAGTCTCAAGATCCAGTCTTTCTGAAGTGCTCATAGGTGTAGGTGTGCATACCTGCATTCATAGGGGTGAGTGTGTGGATGCATATATGAGTGTCTCCATTTTGTAGTGGGGGGGGGGGCTTTGGTTTATTAATTTATTGAGTTTTGATCTGTTTTCTGAAAGTACATGTAATGCAATTCAAACTAGGTGAGTGATGTTTGGGGGCCCACGGGCTCTCTAGCGTGGGCCCCATTTATTAGTGGTCCAGTTAAATCCAATACGGAGTAGTAGCTAGAGAATGTGAGGACCGACTCCCCTACCTCTTCCTTCTCCATAAAGCCTCTATGCTAGGCTTTGAAGGCACACTCTTTTTTCGAGCAATGTCGGTGGATTCAGTCATGCCGGTCGGGCGAACGACGAGGGATCTTGATGCACAAGGCGGCCAGGTTAGGGTAAGTACGCAAGAGTCCATGGTCTCAGTTTATTTTCTCGAATTCAGCTTATGGGTTCTCTCCTTTTGGGTTTATTTCTATTCTACCTGCCTCAATCGATGATGTTTCCTGGGTTTAGATGCCGGCACGGATGGTAGACGTGGAGTGGTACATCATCTTTACCGATGCAGATCTCCGGCTCTGGTGCGGCTACACCCTGGCACCACGTCTCCGCGTCGCATTCGAGGGAATGAACTTCGACCACATGTACTTGGGTTGCAACTACGAATGTGAGCGCTGCACGTTCATCCACTGGGTAGATCTACCACACTCTCTTTTGCTGCAGCGCATGATGATGCATTGTGGTTACAACTTGAGATCCGCGATGACCTCAAAGAGGAGGAGTAGGAGCGCCATCAGATGCATGCCGAGGAGATGGTTGTAGAGTTAACAGATGTCTCCAACTCACTGCACTCAGTTGTAAATAGGATACATGCTCTTAGATTTGGGTAATTAGAGCTGGACATTAGGTTCTTAACCAAGTATGGTCGGCAATCTAGATATTTAGCAAGCTCATGATGCTTTTGGTGGCTGACTATAGATTCCACTAATAATTAAGTAATCCCCTTTTGTTTACTAGTACTCACCATCTCATATTACTGCCACGTTAAATTACACTAGGTTAATTAATATGGGAGTAGTTGACAGTCTGCTTACAACCTATCTAGAGTTTCTGGTTACTACTAATTGATCTGGTTTATGTGTTATTGCTATCTATATCTATATATGAGTATCGCTACATGTTTGCACATTTGTGCACCTCCCCCGTTGCGCACCTTCTTTATCCAGTAGTGTCCACCTTTCCATCGCATCAACGCAATCTCTAGTGAGTCTACAACCATCTAGATAGTTGTTTAGGTGATTGCTATTTGACATAGTAGATCTATATGTCACATTAGGAAGCTGGGATAACCATGGATGTAACCATGGAATTAGTTATAAGGTCCAATGAAAATAGGTAAGTATATGCTGCCAAGAAGAGTCTTATGAGGATGGAAAGCTTGCCCTGGCTTTATTTCACAGAACGGTCCTCTGCTGAACAATACAGATGTAATTTGCTGCATATAGTTCATAAACATATTGTTGTTTGCTGGTGTCCTGCATTGCTGAGTTCTTTAAATTATATTTTTCTGTAAAGAGGAACATACCCAATCCTTGGCATTAGATTAATGCACGTATCCTTCTTTGCATTGCAAAGTTGATGTGTTCTTTCCTAAAATTTACTGGTTTTGCTGCATTTCATTTAGCATCATGCGCATGTCCTTCCCGTGGAGGAGGCATTATCGAGTGACAAGTGTTTTTATGTATCTAGCTGCTTTGCTGGAATTTCAGTAACCTATGCTTTGTCCCGAAAAACAATTTTTTCGATAAAGAGCGCTTTATTACTTAAAATGTCCCCTAAAATATATTGATCATTTTTGTTGCATCATATTTTGCAGAAATGAAGTCATTCTGATTTATTGCCACTTACTAAGGCCAGGACTGCTCATGTACCAGCTAAGAAGGCAAACCCTGAAGTACGGCCCTTTTCATATCGTTTCTGTTTCCCATGTTTGGGCAATATGCCTCTATGGTTCTTTGCCATTTGCGGTACCACTATGGAGCTTACATGATGTGTGCAGCTAAATTTGGATTATTTTTTGAAACAAGAATTTAGTTAATTTTTTTTGAAATGAGAATCTAGTTTAATTTTGGATGTGTTATCTGTAGTTTCCACCTTACTCATATTGCTCATGGCGTAATGGTGCAGGTCACTACAAGGATATGACAATTTCCCGTCTCCGAGAGAAATACAAAGCTCATAGACACATGATTTCGTGCCTTCAAGAGAAAGAGAAACACCTGGACAAATAGATTAGGCGCCTGAAGGAAGAAGTGGCCACATCCACTAAGCGGATAGTTGATTTGATTGCAGGATGGAATACATCAATTTCAGTTGCTCTTGATGTTATTGTTGATTTTCAAAAGTTTTTGGCTAACAACTTAGTTCTCGAGTCGCCTGATGTGGATGTCGACGAGCTGATTGGCCAGGCGTACGACCGGATCTTGGAACATGTGGGAATGCAAGCTGACAATCTTTTCAATTCGGCTCTAGAAGCAGATGAGACCCTGACAAAAAATAGAGATTCTCCATGCCCATACAGTCCTGATCCTGTAAAATATGAGGAAATCTGTAAATCATATTAACCGCTCTACTTTCATTTTTGAAGGGTTTGGGTCTCTTGTGAGGATGACTGTTTGTTAAGTCAAGTACTATAACTGTTTTTTTTCTCTACTAGTGTGTGGTGTCCTTGAATATATATATTTGATGTACTATTATGACATATATATTGGACCTAGCTTTATGTGACTATATTTGGCAACAACAGTCATCTTATTCGAACTTGCGGTGGTTTTTTATCTTTCAATTTTTTTCCTTCTAAGATTTGTTAATGATGATATTAATGCCAGTTGCGAGTGATTTGTTAGCATGTTTTTGGTAGTAAACCAAAACTTGTAGTTGTAGATTGTGCAATTTTAGGTTGATGTTTGAACTCTAGATCTTGATGTCATAGAAAGGGAAGGCTTCTACCACCTAGAATATTTAACCCAGAAATTCATTGTATCACACGAATAAGTTCACAAACTTGATGTTTGTAGGCGGGAAACTGAGCAATGCAAGTGCACAAACTTGTATCAGTTGTGTGGTTGCTACTATTAATACAGCGGGGCTTTCCCCTAAAAAAGCGGGGTTCACAAAAAAATATAGTGGGGCGAAAGTTATTTTCGAGTTCGAGGAAGCTCAGTCGTGTGCCCCTCTGCCCCATCGTCATCTTCTCCGCCTGGCCGCCCTCCCTCGACCGGACCGTCCCCGCCGCTCCACCATTGAACACCACCGCACCATCGTTTGCAGGTATGTACGTCCCCAACCTCCAGCCATTACGGGCTTTCTGAAGGATAGAATGCATTTTTTTGGTCATTGCGAGCTAAATAAGATGGTGGTGTTTCCAGGAAATGGAATCAGTGTTGGCGGATGCATTTGGTGCGTTTTAAGATGCTTGTAAAGCAAAGGTGGATGCTGAAGCAGCACCAGTGGATACATGTGAAGCAGATGCGGAGGCCGAAGCTTGTACCACATCAGAGTCTTGGGCAGTGTTGAGTGATGCTTGGAAAGTGGTGGAGGGGTAGTCAAAATCCTCGCCGGCTACTGCTAGAACATATTTGGCTATGTTAGCTGCCGCTGCCAAAGCGACGGCTGCGTGGGATTCTAGGAATGCATCATCTCGTGGTCGTGCTTCTTTAGCATCAACGGCTGTGGCTCGTCATTCATCAGCGGCGCCTACTCCATCTGCTCAGAACTTGTCGACCCCATTGTAAGTTCTACGTTGGATTTTGTCTCCCTGACTTCCTCCCACTTTTGTGCATTCTGCTCCAGGGTTTTTTCTGGTCGCAGTGGATATTAGTTTAAACTAGTAGTACTGGGAACATAAAAACCTATTTAATCACAAACTACTGATCCGAATGGGATGAAACTTTCATGGGATTCAAACCTAGGCACCAATGATTTATTGATTTTTGTCAATTTTTTCGAATAGTTTTACTTTTTAGTTCAAAATTTGAGCTACTGTCATACGTTGGATCAAAGTTGGAAGGTGGATATTGGGGCAAGCCACCGTGAGACTTGGGTTCACCAAGTCACTGAAGCTGTGTCCGTTTTTTCTCCCCTTCTTTATGATAAAACCAAAAAATTCAGGTGGGAGCCTTTCTATCCTCCCCGATGACCTCAAGAAAAAGTTCTTCATTCCCTTTGCCCAGTTCTGACATGGTGAAGCATTTTGTGGTGCTTTCGTAATACTCTGGGTGATACCTTGTGCTGTTTAGATTATTTTGTTGACACACTCTACTTTTTAGGTAGTTTTTCAGATGCGTGCAACTTAGGAAATTCGGATGATAAATTTTCCTATCAAATTGTGGTGTTTACTTAATTATTTTTTAGGGTTGTTCATTGTGCATCGTGTTGTTTACTTAATTCTAATGATGCACTTGTTCTATTTGCATCATCCTACCAGCTTCGGTGGAAGAACATATGCAACAATCAATGACTTGCCAGGCGATGTATTTGGTCAGATTCTTGTCAGGGTTCCTCCACACCCATCCTGCATACTGAGGGCATCATTCGCCCAAAAATGTTGGATGGACTTCATGGGAAGCAAAGATTTCAAAATGCTAACCCTGTCACACAACAGAGGAATGCCGTTACTTGGGTTTTTCACCAACAGCTCCGAGGATACTCGATTCTTAACAGATCATAATCTTGACCGATCCATCTTCTAGAAGCTGAACAAGCTGGTGGAAGTATATAAAGCCTACAAACCATATGTACTCGGATATCACAATGGTAGGGTGCTACTTCATTATCCGTAAGGGTCTAACATGATAAAGGCCTGGGATCCAATCAGTGGAAGTCAAATAGTGATACCAAAACCACCAATTTGGCTGAGACATGAGTATGATAGCGACACAATTCTCCATTCGAGAAGTCATGGGCAATTGTCTTCACACTGTTGCAGCAATTTCTAGGTTGTTTGGATAGTAACCAATGGTAACCAAGAACTAGTGCAAAGGTACTCATCAGAGTTAGGAAAATGGGAGGACTGGATTGAACTTGATGAGATGCTGGCTAAGATTGATCACATGCCATCAACTCTCATAGGGGACATTTTGTACTGGACAACAATGAACTCCAAATATATAATTGCCTTCGACAACGTGACAACAAAATTGTGTTATATTGAGTGCCCCATGAGACACATGATATTTCCAGACACAATTTTGTCATTGCTAAGGGGCATAATGGAGATGTTGCCCTTGCGGTTATAATAGACTTCACTCTAAACACGTGGTCCAGTGCAAGATCATCAACATGCAAATGGGAAGCTTGGGTGCCTCATATAAAGGTTGAGTTGCATACTCTCCTTGGCCTTGAGAACTCATGGGCATATGGTGGGAAAGATGCAGTAAGGTTACTCTGCGCATTTGAGGATAGAGAAATGGTGGTTATACGGGTGAAGGAGGGAGTATTCGAATTAGATCTTAGCAGCATGAAGTCTAAGAAGTTCATAGCTCAAAACATTGGTGTACTTTACATCCCTACATAATGACACCTAGTTAGTGTAATCATTCATGTGCAACCCTTGCATTTTTGTACACCTATGATTTTGCTGATCATTTTGTTCATTTCCTTCAGCAACCAACGTGATTCAGAGTGCTAAATCAAAGAAATGAAAAGGAAGTCATGTCAGCAACATAGCTGATTCAGACTACAACATCAAGGAGATGAAAATAACACTCAAATGAACAAGAAAGGCTTGTTTGGGAAGCATGTGTTTGCCTAGGTTGTGTTATTTGGAGCTGCGGTCTGATATTTGTTTGTTTTGGTAGCTGATGGAGCTGTGGTGGTACCTTTGTTTGTGCTGTAGTCATAGAAGCAGGGGCTAGAATATTGATGGGGATATGCCGAATGGGGTATGCCCAGTAGGACATTCTGACTAGCCCAAGGACCTTACGAGTGGGCCTACAGGACGGTGACGGGAATGCGACTAAGGAGCAAGCATGGCGACTAGAAGCTGGAGGCCTAGAAGCGTAGCTGAGGCCCAGTCGAATTAGGTTAAATCTTCCGAATCCTTGACTAGTTCGGTTGTAAATACTGTAAACCCTAGCGAGGTACCCCCTATATAAACCTCCCTGGGGTTCCCTTTGTACTCATGTTCCATCACACACACCCTCAAGCGACTCGCTGCTTAGACGACGAGGTCGCCACCCCTGTAACTTGCTCTCCGCCAATACAATCTAGAAGGAGTAGGTCTTTACCCTCCGGGGCGCCGAACCTGGGTAAACTCATGTGCATCCGCCCCCATCTCGCACTACAGATGGCCGCCAGCTCTTGCCCCCAATACTATCAATCACTACCCCTGGTAGCGACTGCCGTGGCCATTCCCACGATAGTGGCGCCCACCGTGGGGCGTGGCCGGTCTGGCCTGAGTTCTGTGGCGAGCCTCTACACGCCAATCGATCGGCCGATCGCCACCGGCCGCATGATCGCCAGAGGCGGGATCTTGCAGATCCTGCCTAGCAGCTACATCCCGCCGTTGCGCCCGATCACGCACAGTGTGGCGATGCCAATCGGCACCATCAGCTTGTTCGCTGGCTTCACCGACGTAGTCGAACCGGCGGGAACGGTGATCGTCGGCGGATCGCCACCATGCTGCAATCTGCTCTCGGAGGACCAGATCCGCTACATCAGCCGCCTCACCACCGAATACGACTCGGCCGGCAGCAACATGGCTGGGACTGATGCCGCCGCGAACGACGCGGCTCTTCACAAGAACGTCGACTCGGTGACCCCTACCTCGGTCGCCGGATCCATCACCGCCGCATCACGGGAGGACTCCATCACGCGGGTCTCTAACCCTCAGGATTTCGAGGACCCCTACATCCTCGGGATCTTCGACTCTGACTTCGAGTCGGAGTCCCCTCAGGACTTCCGCGCCAGATCAAATCGTTTCAATGCGATCTACATGGAGGGCAGCACGATCGCCATGCCAGATCCATTCTCCACGCTGATCCCGCCGACCGCAACGGTGACAGAAGTGGAAGAAGCCCGCCTGCGACTGGGGAGGCACATCGCAGGGAGCTAGCTGAGCGCGAGAAATTCCGCCTCGAGCGGGAAACGGCGCAGGAGCTATCGCTCTACCATCAATGCCGCATCAGAACCCGCCTAAACTCCAACATCTAGGTTCGTGTCTTGAACTTCAACGACGAGGGCGACCCCGCGCTCATCCGAGCGTGAATACTGCGAGAACGTGCCGCCCGGCGGCAGCAACTGACCACCACCCGACGCACCAGCGACCGAAGCCCCACCGCCACCCATTGGTCGCGCGCCCCACCGGACCAGCTGCGAATCATCATGTTGCCGCAGGCCCGCGATGCCAACGGGCTCCCACTATACTCCACCCCAATGGACAACGTCATCGCGACAGACACCGCGATCGCCAACCTCGGCATCCAAGGAGAGGGCGCGCTACAGATCTAGTTGTTGGAGATATGCCCAAGAGGCAATAATAAAAGTGATTATTATTATATCTTTGTGTTTATGATGAATGTTTACATCCCATGCTATAATTGTATTATTAGGAAACACTAATACATGTGTGTTTTGTAAACATATAAGAGTCCCTAGGAAGCCTCTTGTTGAACTAGCTTGTTGATTAATTGATGATCATGGTTTCCTGATCATGGACATTAGGATGTGATTAATAACAAGGTTATATCATTAGGAGAATGATGTGATGGACACACACCCATAGTAAGCGTAGCATAAGATCAAGTCATTAAGTTCGTATTGCTGTAAGCTTTCAAATACATAGTAACCTATTCCTTCGACCATGAGGTTATGTTAATCACCATCACCGGATGGATACTTTGATGACATCAAACGCCGCTTCGTAACTGGGTGGTTATAAAAGTGTCATTGGGTATTCTGAAAGTATGTGTTGAAGCGCATGAACCAAGATTGGGATTTGTCCATCCATATGACGGATAGATATGCTCTGGGCCCTCTCGGTGGAATGTCATCTAGTTAGCTTGCAAGCATGTGACTAGGTCATAAGGGATGACATATCACGGAACGAGTAAAGAGTACTTATCAGTAACGAGGTAGAACTAGGTATGGAGATACCAACGATCAAACCTCGGATAAGTATAGTATCGCGAGACAAAGGGAATTAGTTTCGTATGTAAATGGTTCAATCGATCGCGAAGTCATCGTTGAGTATGTGGGAGCCATTATGGATCTCCAGGTCCCGCTGATGGTTATTGATAGGAGATGTGTCTCTATCATGTCTGCATATTCACGAACCGTAGGGTGACACACTTAAGGTTCGAAGTTGTTTTTAAGTAGATATGGAATGTGCGTTGGAGACCAAATGTTGTTCGGAGTCTCAGAATGGATCCGGGACATCACGAGGAGATCCGGAATGGTCCGGAGAATAAGATTCATATATAGGGGATCATTTTCTGAGTTAGGAAATGTTCCGGAGTATTTGTATGAGGGTTCTAGAAGGTTTCGGAATGTTCTGGAAGGTTCTAGAGGATTTCTTGGAGTTTGCTTGAAAACCAAGAAAGGGTCAAATGAAACCTAGTGGGGCAAGACACGGATTCATGGGGGAGGAGGACTCCCCCCCTTCCCACCGCCGGCCATAGGAGGGGAGTCCTACTAGGACTCCCCCTCCCCAGGCGCGCCTCCCCCCTGAAATAGAAGGGCAGGGGCGCCCCCTCCAGCCCTGCTCTCCCACAACTCCAATCTCTGCCGCCTGTCTCCTCCACCTTTCTTCTGCACAGGCATAGGCGAAGCCCTGCAGAATTCTCTACTCCACCACCACCACCACGCCGTCGTGCTGCTGGGATTCTGTGGAGAAGATCTACTACCTCCGCTGCTCGCTGGAACGGGGAGAGGAAGGTCTGCTTCGACTCCGCACGTGTGACCGACTGCGGAAGCGCTGCCAAAACGCGACGCCGGAAGGATCATCCACTTGACCGACTGCGGAAGCGCTGCCGAAACGCGGCGCCAGAAGGATCGTCCACTTGACCGACTGCGAAAGCGCTGCCGGAACGTGACGCCGGAAGGATCGTCCACACGATCTTAAGATCGGCAAGTGATCGACTACATCAACCACGAGATCTAATCTCGTTAACGCTTTCGGATCTACGAGGGTTAGTTCCTATCTATCTCGTTGCTCATGTCTAATAGATTAGATCTTGGCTTTTATCTAGATTAGATCTGGGTTTTGTTCGTTCTTGCGGTAGAAATTTTTTGTTTTCCATGCTACGAACCCATCAGTGGTATCAGAGCCGTATCTATGCGTAGATCTGTTGCACGAGTAGAACACAATGTTTTTGTGGGCGTTGATGCTTTTGTTGTCGGTGTCTTAGCGTGTACTTTGCATCTTGCGGCATGGTGGGATGAAGCGGCTCGGGCTAACATTACATGTCATCGCACCTGAGACTTGCTCCACGCTTAACGTGCAACTTGCTTTGCACAAGTGGCTTTGCGGGTGTCTGTCTCTCCCACCATAGTTAAGATTCAATTTACAATGAGCATCTTGACAACACTTGTATCAACGTTGTGGTCCTTGTTCGTAGGTAAGATCGGTCTTATGCGAAAGCCCCAAACCACGTAAAACATGCAAAGCAAATTAGAGGCGTCTAACTTGTTTTTGCAGGGGTTTTGTGATGTGATATGGCCATCATGTGATTGTGATTGTATTTGATGTATGCAATGATCCTTGTTGTAATATGGCAACCGGCAGGAGCCTAATGGTTGTCTTTAATTCTGTTAAGACCTGCGTGTCTATTCATCTTGTAATAGCTTTATTCCAAGTAGTTGTAATAGTTGCTGGTGATGATGGACAACCATGAAGCGGCGCCACTGACCTTGACGCAATGCTGGTGATGATGGAGATCATGTTCGTGCTTTGGAGATGGAGATCAAAGGCGCAAGAAGAAAAGGCCATATCATATCACATTATGAATTGCGTGTGATGTTAATCCTTTATGCATCTTGTATTGCTTAGATCGCGACGGTAGCATTATAAGATGATCCCTCTCACTAAATATCAAGTAATAAAGTGTTCACCCTTAGTTGGCACCGTTGCTAAGACTCGTCGTTTCGAAGCATCTCGTGATGATCGGATGTAATAGATTCTACGTGTGCATACAACGGGTGCAAGCCAGATTTGCACATGCGGAAACTAAGGTTGTCTTGACGAGCCTAGCATGTACAAACATGGTCTCGGAACACGGAATACCGAAAGGTAGAGCATGAGTCATGATATGATGAACATGAAGATTGTTCGCCGATGAAACTACATCTTCTCTCGTGAAGATCGGACTTGGTGTAGTGGACTTGGTTCGTGTAATCACTAAGAGAATGTGAGGGATGTTGTTTTGAGTGGGAGTTCACCTAGTTAGTTTAAGATTAAATTTGAACTCAATTTGTCATAAACTTAGTCTAAACTACTTGCAAATTGTTGTAGATTATGGCGACCCCCTCCATCAATTTCAATGCGTTCCTAGAGAAAGAAAAACTTAAGAATAATGGAAGCAATTTCATGGACTGGTTCCGTGGACTGAAGATCGTCCTCAGGGCTGGTCAGTTGACCTATGTGCTCGATGCACCGCTAGGTGACCCACCTGCAGATAATGCCACCGATGACGAAAAGAATGTTTTCGCCACTCGGAAAAATCATTACTCCACAGTTCAGTGTGCCATCTTGTACGGTTTAGAATCGGAGCTCCAGAAGCGTTTTGAGCACCACGACCCGTTCGAGATCATTAAGGAGCTCAGGCTAATTTTTGAGACTCGCGCGGCCATGGAGAGCTATGAGGCCTCCGAAAAATTCTTTAACTGTAAGATGGAAGAGGGAAGCTCTGTTAGCGAGCACGTGCTCACCATGTCTGGGTACGCTAAGAAGCTCCAAGAGTTGGGAATATCGATTCCTAATGAATTGGGGATTCACCGTCTCCTTCAATCACTGCCACCAAGTTACAAGAACTTTGTGATGAACTACAACATGCACTGCATGAACAAGACGTTGCCTGAACTGTCGTCCATGCTGAAAACTGCTGAAGTGGAGATCAAGAAGGAGCACCAAGTGTTGATGGTCAATAAGACCACCAATTTCAAGAGACGGGGCAAGCCTAAGAACAAGGGCAACTTCAAGAAGGACGGCAAGAAAGCTGCCGCACCTACTAAGAAGCCCAAGGCTGGTCCTAAGCCTGAAACTGAGTGCTTCTACTGCAAGGGTGCTGGTCACTGGAAGCGTAACTGCCCCAAGTACCTGGCAGATCTGAAGAACGGCAACATCAAGAAGAAAGGTATATTTGATATATGTGTTATAGATGTGTATCTTACTAGTAATCGTAGTAGTACCTGGGTATTTGATACTGGTTCGGTTGCTCATATTTGTAACTCGAAACAGGAGCTACGGAATAAGCGAAGACTAGCAAGAGACGAGGTGACGATGCGCGTTGGAAATGGCTCCAAGGTTGATGTGATCGCCGTCGGCACGCTCCCTCTACATCTACCTTTGGGATTAGTTTTAAATTTGAATAATTGTTATTTGGTGCCTGTGTTAAGCATGAACATTATATCTGGATCCTGTTTATTGCGAGACGGTTACTCTTTTAAGTCCGAGAATAAAGGTTGTTCGATTTATATGAGTAATATCTTTTATGGTAATGCACCTGAGATGAATGGTTTATTCTTACTGAATCTCGATAGTAGTGATACACATGTTCACAACATAGATGCTAAACGAATAAAATTGAATGATAATTCTACATACATGTGGCACTATCGTCTTGGTCACATTGGAGTGAAGCGTATGAAGAAACTCCATTCTGATGGACTTCTTGAATCACTTGAAAGATGCGAAGCATGTCTAATGGGAAAAATGACTAAGACTCCATTCTCTGGAATAATGGAACGAGCTACAGACTTATTGGAAATAATACATACCGATGTGTGTGGTCCAATGAGTGTCGCATCGCGTGGTGGATATCGTTATGTTCTCACTTTCACGGATGACTTGAGTAGATATGGGTATGTCTACTTTATGAAACATAAGTACGAAACTTTCGAGAAGTTTAAGGAATTTCAAAGTGAAGTGGAAAATCATCGTAACAAGAAGATTAAATTTCTGCGTTCTGATCGTGGAGGTGAATATCTGAGTTATGAGTTTGGCATGCATTTAAAGAAATATGGAATACTTTCACAGTTGACACCGCCGGGAACACCACAACGTAATGGTGTGTCCGAACGTCGTAATCGAACTCTCTTAGATATGGTCCGATCTATGATGTCTCTTATAGATTTACCGTTATCATTTTGGGGCTATGCATTAGAGACAACCGCATTCACTTTAAATAGGGCACCATCTAAATCCGTTGAAACGACACCGTACGAATTGTGGTTTGGTAAGAAACCTAAGTTGTCGTTTCTTAAAGTTTGGGGTTGCGAGGCATATGTAAAGAAGTTACAACCTGATAAGCTAGAACCCAAAGCGGAGAAATGCATCTTCATAGGATACCCTAAAGAAACAATTGGGTATACCTTCTATCATAGATCCGAAGGCAAAGTTTTCGTTGCAAAGAATGGATCCTTTCTTGAGAAGGAGTTTCTCTCGAAAGAGGTGACTGGAAGGAAAGTAGAACTCGATGAGGTTGTTGAACCTTCTCTCGGATTTGAGAGTAGAGCAGCACAGGAAGATGTTTTTGTGCCGCCTGCACCAATTGGAGAGGAAGCTAATGATAATGATCATGAAACTTCTAATGAAGTTACTGCTAAACCTCGCAGGTCAACAAGGGTTCGTACCACTCCTGATTGGTATGACTCTGCCTTGAACGTCATGTTGGTTGACAACGCTGATGACCCTGCGACGTATGAAGAAGCTATGGTGAGCCCAGATTCCGACAAATGGCTAGAAGCCATGAAATCCGAAATGGGATCCATGTACGAAAACCAAGTGTGGACTTTGGTGGACTTACCGGATGGCCGTAAGGCTGTCGAGAACAAATGGATTTTCAAGAGAAAAACAGATGCTGATGGTAATGTTACCGTCTATAAAGCTCGACTTGTCGCGAAAGGGTTCCGACAAATTCAAGGAGTTGACTATGATGAGACTTTCTCACCAGTAGCGAAGCTAAAATCTGTGAGGATTTTGTTAGCAATTGCTGCATATTTCGATTATGAGATTTGGCAGATGGATGTCAAAACGGCGTTCCTTAATGGTGACATTGAGGAAGAGTTTTATATGGTGCAACCCAAGGGTTTTGTCGATCCTAAAGATGCTGACAAGGTATGCAAACTTCAGCGCTCCATTTATGGACTGAAGCAAGCATCCCAGAGTTGGAATCAACGTTTTGATAAAGTAATCAAAAACTTTGGATTTATACAAACATATGGAGAAGCTTGTATTTACAAGAAAGTGAGTGGGAGCTCTGTAGCGTTCCTAGTACTATATGTAGATGACATATTGTTGATTGGGAATGATATAGAACTTCTTAATAGCGCAAAACCTATTTGAATAATAGTTTTTCAATGAAGGATCTTGGCGAAGCGGCATACATTCTAGGCATCAAGATTTATAGAGATAGATCAAGACACCTAATAGCGCTTTCACAAAGTACATACTTGGACAAAGTCCTAACGAAGTTTAGAATGGAAGATAGCAAGAAAGGGTTCGTGCCCATGTTGTCAAGTAAGACCTTGAGTAAAACTTAAAGTCCAGCTACAGCAGAAGATAGAGTGAAAATGAATAATATTCCCTATGCCTCAGCCATAGGTTCTATCATGTATGCCATGCTGTGTACAAGACCGGATATAGCACATGCTGTTAGTTTGACTAGCAGATATCAAAGTGATCCTGGAATGGAGCACTGGACAGCGGTCAAGAATATCCTAAAGTACCTAAATAGGACTAAGGATATGGTTCTTTCTTATGGAGGTGATGAACAGCTTGTTGTAAACGGTTACACCGATGCTAGTTGGAACACCGATCCGGATGACTCAAAGTCACAGTCGGGATACGTATTTATTTTGAATGGTGCTGCAGTGAGCTGGAGGAGTGCGAAGCAAAGCATTGTGGCGAAATCTTCAACTGAATCGGAATACATAGCTGCTTCGGAGGCTACACAAGAAGCCGTTTGGATGAAGGAATTCATTACTGAACTTGGCGTGGTTCCCAGTGCGTTGGACCCGATGGCCATCTACTGTGACAACACAGGTGCCATAGCTAATGCACAGGAGGCAAGGTCACATAGCAAGCTGAAGCACATCAAGCTACGTTTCCACGCTATTCGCGAGTATGTCCGAGATGGTGACATAAAAATTTGCAAAGTACACACTGATCTGAATGTGGCAGATCCGTTGACTAAACCTCTCCCTAGGGCAAAGCATGACCAACACCAGAACGCCATGGGTGTTCGGTATATTACCATGTAATCCAGATTATTGACTCTAGTGCAAGTGGGAGACTGTTGGAGATATGCCCAAGAGGCAATAATAAAAGTGATTATTTATTATATCTTTGTGTTTATGATGAATGTTTACATCCCATGCTATAATTGTATTATTAGGAAACACTAATACATGTGTGTTTTGTAAACATATAAGAGTCCCTAGTAAGCCTCTTGTTGAACTAGCTTGTTGATTAATTGATGATCATGGTTTCCTGATCATGGACATTTGGATGTGATTAATAACAAGGTTATATCATTAGGAGAATGATGTGATGGACACACACCCATAGTAAGCGTAGCATAAGATCAAGTCATTAAGTTCGTGTTGCTGTAAGCTTTCAAATACATAGTAACCTATTCCTTCGACCATGAGGTTATGTTAATCACCATCACCGGATGGATACTTTGATGACATCAAACGCCGCTTCGTAACTGGGTGGTTATAAAAGTGTCATTGGGTATTCTGAAAGTATGTGTTGAAGCGCATGAACCAAGATTGGGATTTGTCCATCCATATGACGGATAGATATTCTCTAGGCCCTCTCGGTGGAATGTCATCTAGTTAGCTTGCAAGCATGTGACTAGGTCACAAGGGATGACATATCACGGAACGAGTAAAGAGTACTTATCAGTAACGAGGTAGAACTAGGTATGGAGATACCGACGATCAAACCTCAGATAAGTACAGTATCGCGAGACAAAGGGAATTAGTTTCGTATGTAAATGGTTCAATCGATCGTGAAGTCATCGTTGAGTATGTGGGAGCCATTATGGATCTCCAGGTCCTGCTAATGGTTATTGATAGGAGATGTGTCTCTATCATGTCTGCATATTCACGAACCATAGGGTGACACACTTAAGGTTCGAAGTTGTTTTTAAGTAGATATGGAATGTGCGTTGGAGACCGAATGTTGTTCACGAGGAGATCCAGAATGTTGTTCACGAGGAGTCTCGAAATGGATCCGGGACATCAGGAGGAGATCCGGAATGGTCCGGAGAATAAGATTCATATATAGGGGATCATTTTCTGAGTTAGGAAATGTTCCGGAGTATTTGTATGAGAGTTCTAGAAGGTTTCGGACTGTTCTGGAAGGTTCTAGAGGATTTCTTGGAGTTTGCTTGAAAACCAAGAAAGGGTCAAAGGAAACCTAGTGGGGCAAGACACGGATTCGTGGGGGAGGAGGACTCCTCCCCCCTTCCCACCGCCGGCCATAGGAGGGGAGTCCTACTAGGACTACCCCTCCCCAGGCGCGCCTCCCCCCTTAAATAGAAGGGCAGGGGCGCCCCCTCCAGCCCTGCTCTCCCACAACTCCAATCTCTGCCGCCTCTCTCCTCCACCTTTCTTCTGCACAGGCATAGGCGAAGCCCTGCAGAATTATCTACTCCACCACCACCACCACGCCGTCGTGCTGCTGGGATTCTGTGGAGAAGATCTACTACCTCCGCTGCTCGCTGGAACGGGGAGAGGAAGGTCTGCTTCGACTCCGCACGTGTGACCGACTGCGGAAGCGCTGCCGAAACGCGGCGCCGGAAGGATCGTCCACTTGACCGACTGCGGAAGCGCTGCCAAAATGCGGCACCGGAAGGATCGTCCACTTGACCGATTGCGGAAGCGCTGCCGGAACGCGACGCCGGAAGGATCGTCCACACGATCTTGAGATCGACAAGTGATCGACTATATCAACCACGAGATCTAATCTCGTTAACGCTTTCGGATCTACGAGGGTTAGTTCCTATCTATCTCGTTGCTCATGTCTAATAGATTAGATCTTGGCTTTTATCTAGATTAGATCTGGGTTTTGTTCGTTCTTGCGGTAGAAATTTTTTGTTTTCCATGCTACGAACCCATCACTAGTATGCCAAGTCTGTACTCACCTAGGCCGTCGAGCATCAAGCCGTGGGAGTCGACCCGTGGGGGCGGATGTATTCCCGCTCATCGGCAAGCAGGGTAGCCTCAAGCGCCCCCAACCGTACCCAACGCCATCACCTGCCTACCGTCCTAGCCCCTGCCGCACCAGCCATGGGCCGCCAACCCCACGCTCTCCACCAACAAGGAGTGGCCAGCGAACAACACGATCACTGCCAACGGCCAACCCATCGATGCAGGAATGCACATCATCAACAACCAGGCATGGCGGGCGCACCAGCCCAACGACTTGAGGTACACGCTCACCAACCGTGGCGACCCCGAACCAAGGGGCTCGCTCAGCCATGTAGGGCCCCCGTGCTTCGGACCAATGATCCGAGGCGAGAAGTACCCCGCCAACTTCAAGGCACCCAAGGAGATAGAAAAATATGATCCCACGTACGACCCAGCGGTGTGGCTGGACACGTACCTTATGGCAATGGGAATCGCCGGTCACACCGACTCGCTATCTGCTCGCTACCTCCCCCTGATGATGGAGGGAGAGACTAGGCAATGGATCAACACCCTCCCTGCTGACAGCATTGACTCGTGGGAGGAGATGTGCGATGCCTTTGTCAGGCAGTTCGAGGGCTCCTACACCCGCGCCACCACGATCAAGGACCTGGAGCGATGCATCCATGGGCAGCGCGAGTCGACTCGCCACTAGATCTAGAGGTGGCAGGAACTATGGATTAACGCCTCTGGCATTCACCCGGACACGGCGATCCACTGCTTCAAGAACGCGTGCTGGTACAAACCCGTGGTCGCTAAGATCAAGAGGGTCTACCGGAAGCTCGACAAAATCCCCGACCTCCTCGAGATCGCCAAGCGGTACGCGGAGGAGGACCCCAACCAGGACTCCGACGACAAGTCAGGAGGAAGACGCTGCACCAGCGGCCACGACAACGGGCGACAACGCGACATGCACTACAGCATCACTCGCCTCACCGGCATGCGCCATGGTGATGGGCGACTCAACTTCGTCGCTAACGCCAGCTACGGCCAACGCGACCCGAAGAACTTCTGCCGCGACGGAGGAAACTAGCGCGACAGCGGAAACTACCATGCCAACAACGCGACCAGGCCGAAATTCGACCCTGCTCAACCAACCCTGCGTCTACCACAGCAGGGAGGGGAAACCTCCCACCCACACTACCGCGGACTTCCACCCCCAGAAGGAGATCTGAAAGGCAAGGCGAGCAAGGGAGGACCCCAACAACAACCCACCAAGGGACCACGATAATGCCGGCTAGTTCGGCAACACCGTCGACTCGCTACACACCTTCAGTGGGCTCGGTACCAAGCGCGAGAAGAAGGTGCTCGCCCGTGCAGTCGCCATAAATGCGGTAACCCAAGTCGACATCCCCCGCTTCCTCAACTGGATCGAGCAGAGCATCACCTGGAGTCGCCAAAACCATGCGCCCAGGATCGAGTACCCAAGGCATCGTCCCGACACTCATGCCCGATCAAGCTGACACTCACCACTTTCCAAGGCATCGTCCCCGGTCGGAAGGCGTACCCGATCGGCAAGGTGATGCTGCCAGTCACCTTCGATACACCAACAAAGTTTCACACCGAGCGGATAATCTTCGAGCTGGTGAACTTCTGCAGCCCCTACCACTGCATCCTGGGGCGCCAGGCGTTCGCCAAATTCATGGTGACCCTGCACTACGCCTACAACATGATGAAGCTCTCGGGGCCAACCGGCATCATCACCATCCATGGTGACCCCGACATGGCCATGGAATGCGAAGTCAAAGGCGCTGAGCTCGCCGACGCCGTCATTACCGCAGAAACAAATCACGCGAACGAGCTCGCGAAATACGGGAGCAACGTTGATAAGGACGACCCCACCATCCTGAAGAATCCAACCACCGCAAGATCCACCTTTGAGGTGACCACGCACACCCGCATCGTCGAGCTCGTCCCAGGGTACTCCAGCCAGACGGTTACCATCGAGACAAACATGAGTCCCGCATAGGAAAGCGCGCTCATCGAGTTCCTACGTGAGAATCGTGACATCTTCGCATGGAAGCCATCCGACATGCCTGGTGACCTAAGGGAACTCACTGAGAATAAACTTAACACTGACCCCAAAGTGCGACCAGTGAAGCAGTCGCTACGGCCCTTCAATGAAGAGCGGCGCCGAGCAATCACCAAAGAAGTGTAGGGTCTACTCGCCGCAGGCTTCATTCGGCCCATCAAGTACTCCAAGTGGCTGGTAAACCCAGTCCTCGTTCTCAAAAATAATAACACCTGTAGAATGTGTATCGACTACACCAGCCTCAGTAGCGCTTGCCCGATGGAGGAGTTCGTCCTACCATGCATCGATCATATTATCGGCTCGACCGTGGGATCAGAGTCACTGTGCTTCCTCGATGCATACTCTTGTTATAACCAGATCAAAATGGTGGTCGAGGACGAAGAGAAGACGACATTCATCACGCCATTCGGTGCCTTCTGCTACATAGCCATGATGTTCGGCCTGAAGAACGCTGGCGCGACCTATCAGCAGTGCATGCAGGAGTGCCTTGCGAGTCAAATTGGCCGCAACATCCACGTCTACATCAATGACGTGGTGGTAAAATCCACCTGCCAGAGCAACCTGCTCACCGACCTGACCGAAACCTTCGCCAATCTGCGGAGGTACAAGATCAAGCTCAATCCAGGGAAGTGCACCTTCGGTGTGCCCATCGGATAGCTCCTGGGGTACGTGGTGTCCAAATGAGGCATCGAAGCTAACCCACCAAGATCAACACCATCGCGAGACTCGGTAACCCCGAGTGCTTGCGCAATGTCCAGAAGCTGGCCGGGTGACTCGCGGCCCTCAGTCGCTTCATCCCTCGGCTCGGTGAGAAGGCAATGCCTCTCTACTGCCTAATGCGCAAGAACCCCACGTTCCAATGGGATGAAGGAGCGGACAACGCGCTCAGAGCATTCAAGGAAGTGCTGCTGGCGACACCATTTCTCGCCTCCCCAACTGACAAAGAGCCGACGCTCGTCTACATCACGGCCTCCACTCGAGTCGTAGCATCGTGATGGTCGTCAAGCGACCGAAAAAGGGCAAGGAATGCCCCGTACATTGCCCCATCTACTACATCAGTGAGGTCCTCATGGGCTCAAGACAACGCTAACCGCAGTACCAAAAATTGGTGTATGCGGTGTTCAGAGCCCAGCGGCGACTCTCGCATTACTTCCAGGAGCACCCCATCATGGTCGTCTCCTCCGTGCCGCTGGAGGACATCATCCGCAACCACGAGGCGACCGGGCGAGTCACTAAATGGGCCGTCAAAATCAGCGTCCACAACATCAAGTACGAGCCACGCAAAGCGATCAAATCGTAGGCCCTGGCCGATTTCCTCGCCGATTGGGAAGAGGCACAGCAGCCAGAGAAGCTACCTTACATCCACTACTGGTAACTCCACTTCGACGGCTCCAAGAACACGGGCGGCGCAGGGGCCGGTGTCATCCTCACCTCTCCCAAAGGTGACAAGCTTCACTATGTGCTCCACCTCGACTTCACGCCATGCACCAACAACATGGCCGAATACAAGGCCCTCCTCCATGGCATGAGGGCCACGAAGGAGATAACGTCAATCGCCTACGGTGCTATAGCGACTCTGACCTAGTCGCCGGGATCTGCTACGCTGTCTCCCCCATGATGATAGCGTACCGCCAAGCGGTGAACCAGCTGGGGGGGGGCACTTCACCAGCTACTCCGTCGAGTGGATCGACAGGCGCAAGAACGAGGAGGTCGACACCCTCTCCCACATCAGGCCGTCCCGCCAAACTCCACCCGCAGGCATCTTCCTCGACATCATACACAAGCCCTCGGTCTCCCCACCAAAGGAGATCGACGTCGGGATACCCTGCAGCCCGAGCCTGCTCTAGTCGCCATGATCATGGAAACCAGCGACTGGACCACACCGTACGCCGCCTTCCTCGAGCATAAGGTTCTTCCAAGCGACTAGACGGAAGCGTGAATGATCGTGCGCCGGTGCAAATCCTTCGTCATCATCAACGGCGAGCTCCACAAACGCAGCATGACAGGCGTGTTCCAGCGCTGTGTATAGCCAGAAGAAGGGCGCAAGATCGTCCAAGAAATCCACGTCGGTGCCAGGTCGCTGGTCAACAAACCCATGCGACACGGCTTCTACTGGCTCGCCGCGCATGCCGACGCCATCGACATTGTCCAACAGTGCGTCGGGTGTCAGAAGTACGCCAACCAGACGCATATCCCTGGTTCGGCACTAAAGACCATCCCCATCACCTGGCCATTCACCGTGTGGGGCATGGACATGGTCAGCCCATTCAAGAAGGCCACATCTGGCTTCACCCACCTCCTGGTCGCAGTCGACACGTTCACCAAGTGCATCGAAGCCAAGCCGATCAAGAAGTGCAATGGCAAGACTGCCACCAAGTTCCTTCGCGAGCTCATCTACTGGTATGGCTACCCGCACAACATCATAACGGACAACGACACCAACTTCGCCAAAGGTGCCATGGCGGAATTCTGCGAGAAGCATAACATACGACTCGACCTCGCCTCAGTCGCCCACCCAGAATCGAACGGCCAAGCAGAGCGCACCAACCAAAGCGTCCTCCATGGTCTCAAGCCGCGACTTCAAGTGCCCCTAGAGCGTACCCCTGGATGCTGGCTTGAAAAGCTCCCCTCTGTGATATGGGACATTAGCACCTCCCATGGGGTTCACACCCTTCTTCATGGTGTACGGCGTTGAGGCTGTAATGCCAACGGACCTAGAACACGACTCGCCTTGGGTCATCAATTATGTGGAGGCGGCAAATGAGACCGCCCACCAAGACGGAGTCGACCAGCTCAACGAAGCACGCGACCTAGCTACTCCCACACTTCCATCTACCAGCAAGGACTCCGCCGCTACCACAGTCGCTGAGTCCGGACTTGCACCTTCTAGGAAAGCGACTTGGACCTATGACTGGTCCAGGACAAGAAAGGCATGCATAAGCTTTCCCTCCCATGGGAGGGGCCATTCGCCGTAGGGGGAGTCCTCGGCAACGACACCTACTACCTGATCGATGCACGAGGCGATGGCTAGCTTGAAGTTGGGAGGCCATGGAATGTAAACCTCCTCTGCAAGTTCTACACATAGAACTAAGACTTGTACTCTGCTTCTACATAATAAAAATTTGGATCGCACAAATTTCGCCTACTCGCCATATTCTTGTGCCGATCGGACTCGTACGCTTCGCAATATGCTCCCTACGGAAGTCAACCTCTAGTAGAGTGACCGACACGGCTAAGTAGTGCGGCCCAAGGGGACCGAACAAATTCAGGCCTTGTGTCATCACGAACACGCCACCCCGGAACCCCCATTGGAGTTGCCTCGCTCGACTGGCCTGTCGGGCCAAGACAACCGACAAATCCTTCTCACAGCGAACTGTCCTCCCCATACTCGTGCACGACAACTCGAACGGTTAAGTACCACGCTTGTGGACTTGTCTACAATAACCCCTACGCGGCTCGGGAACACACCAAGTAAGAGAGCCTGCCCTAGACTCGCCACGCGACTGACTCTCCGAGATACGGGGAGAGACGCGTTACAAACAACGCACCAGATCCTCACGCTCAGGGACTCGCCTGTACCAACCTTTTTCGAGATCGGGGTAACCAAGCGACTATACCGATGACTCGATCCCAACCAACACAAAAACTAAACACAATCAAATTTAAATATAAACGAGGTAAACCCCAATAAAGGGCGGATGCGCTCGGGGACTCGCTTAAATTAAAAATCAACAAAGAACAGACTTCAAACATGCATTGCGAGTCGAGTGACTCCTCTTACTTCCATTCACATGTATCGTTTACATTACAAAAGTCGCCAATCGCCATAACTTACAAAAGCCCCTTAGGGCAGCGACTCATTTTGCAGGCTCTGAAGAAGAAGCACCACCATCACCCTTGACCCAGATGAATGGCTCCCATGGATTCATCAGGTACGTCGTCAGTGACTTCGACAACGCCGACCAAAAGGGCTGCTCCGACTTCAGGTTGCGGTGCTCTGGCTCGGGGTCACCCGGTGCCACCACCGCCTCCTAGTACGACAACAAGTCCCCCATCACCAATACTCGCTCCGCGAGCGGAGCAGCCTTGGCGGTCAGCCTCAAAACCTTAGACATCTCCACCGAGCTAGTCGCTGAAGGGTAACCACTGGTGACGTCGTCGAGGTCAAAGTCATCGGGGAAGTGAGCAAGCCCCAGGCTCAATGCCGTGGCGGCCCCACGCCTGAAGGCTGATCATGCCATCCAGTTGACGATGGCGGGAGCCTCCTCCAAATAGCTCCAAACTTCAGTCAACCCCCAGGAATAACTTCGGTGGAGGACATGCCTTGGAGCACGACTTGGACACACAACGCTGATGTTGTGGCCGCGTTCACCACCGCAGCCATGCATTGCGAGGCGTTGAAGTTCTGCACCACCGGGTCGCTTTGTCCTATCAAGGCTGCAACGCCAGACACCCAATGTCACTAAGGACTAACCCGCTTGGGGACTCGCTGTATACCAAAAAGGGAAAGAATAATCACTCACCGAGAACTTTCCGGCAGCTCTCCGTCACATGATTCTCAAGGGCACCAAGGTCACCCTGCAACCCGAGGATGACCGAGTTGGAGGACTTCCATTCCTCCTCCGCCACGGCGACTGCGACCTTGGCCCTCTCTTCAGAAGGGACCATTGACGCCTTCGCCTCCTCTAGCTCCCTCACCAGCGAGTCGATCTGCTCCTTCGCTGTATCTAGATCAGCAGCCGGAACATACCCCTCGTGGGCCTTGGCAATCGCAGCTGGAAGCCCATCTATGAAGCAGAAAGCAAAACAAGTCAGTCTCACGTAAGCATCAATAGTTCGAGCTTGCCAAGGGAAGCAACAACTTACCAGAAGTTTCTTGGAGTCATCGGTTGGCCTCTTGTGCCACACGCAAGTCACGCTCCAGGCGTTCCTTCGCGGCTTGTCGATCAGATGATTCCCTCTTCAGGCCCTGCCAACAAAACAACATTAAGCGAGTGGGCAACCAAAAAATCCAAGTGTCTAGCCGCTGAAATTCAGCAACTAGACCCTCGGGGACTAGGAGACTAAAAAATCCAAGTGTCTAGCTGCTGGAATTCAGCGACTAGACCCTCGAGGACTGGGCGACTAAAAAATTCCAAGCGTCTAGCTGCTAAAATTCAATGACTGGACCCTCGGAGACTGGGCGACTAGAATCCTTAAGTGCCCAACCGCTGAAATTCAGCGATCAGGCACTCGGAGACTGGATATACCTAAATGGCGGCACCAAGCATGCTATGAAGTTCGCGGGCGTACGTCAAAGGAACCACAAAATATGTGCGCCCGCGACACTGCCCAACATCTTCATCAACGATCTCTAGAATTTGCGAAGACTGGGGCTCCATCACGGTCAAGAACGCCTTCGCCATAAAGAGCGGAAACGACGCGGCTGTCCTTGTCGGGGCGCTAGTCGTCGGGGTCAATGGTTCTGATGGCGGAGCCCCCTTGACTGGTTCCGATTGGGCGGCCGTCGCTTCTCCGGTATGGGTAGCGGAGTCACCCTCCTCCGTGTTTTACCCTGACACGGTGTCAGTGACGTCCCCCTTCTTCTTCTTCTTTGCGCCCTCGGCTGGCGCATCATCTGCAATAGGTTTCCTCTTCTTGGAGGGGTCGGTTTCCCCTCTAGCATCAACTGGCGGAATGTTGGCCACCGTAGGGCGACCTATCTTCCTGGCACCAGACCTACGAAATCGCCCCGGTCAGCAAACAAATTATGCAAGGAAACATTAAATCATGGAAAAGAGAATGTTAGACTTACTTGCTGACCGGAAGCACACGCAATCCCATGCTAATATGGGCAGGCTTATCCAACTCCGGGCCTACCTTGCGCGAGAGTCCCTTCTCGAAGACACTCGTGGCCCACGACACTACGGGCTTCTTGGATATCGAGGTCGCGGTTGCAGGGACCTCCGGCCCTGGTGACGCAGTCGCTCCCGCCGGTGGCGGTGACCTTGCCCCCGCTATCTCAGCAGCCCCTGGTTCCACGGCAGCCGGGACTATTGGAGATATCGCGGCGAGCGGGACCTCCGCTTCCCCCACCACGTCCGTAGCCTCCGACCCCGTCATTGGAATTGTGTCCTTGGGGATCTCGGTTGAAGCTTTGGCTGCCTCATCATTGGAATCTTCGTTCGACTCGAACGCCACCACGGATCTGGGCGGCCACACCGGCTTCGAAGCCGGCTTCTTCGTCGACGACTTCGGTTATTGCACGGGCCTCACCGGCGTGACCGTTCACCGCGAACTGTGCTCCTACAGGATTTCATTGCCATCGTCACATTCTTCAAGACTACAGCTCACCTCTATCTCGCGCTGCTTTTGCATGCGAGTCTTGCAGGCCACAGGCGCCGGTGGAGGAACCTCCTTCGCCTCCTCTTTGTTCTCAGAGGACTCTCCTTCGGTCCCTTCCTTGAGTTCTTTCAGAATCTCCTCATTGAGAGGGGGAGCCAGCCTTCGAGAACCTAGAACAACTAGGAGTAGACAAAGAGAGTCGACCCAGTTAAACATCACCATTGAATGATATGAGTCGCGAATGCAAATTGCACCCACACGAGCCAAGACTGAAGGCAAAGCAGCGACGGAGAAAGGCTTATCGTGGGAGCTTCGTTCTTCCCGGTTACGTATGGAGCAAACCTGGCTGACATATTAGTGAACTCCGTGTCCGTGGTCTTCTTTAAGGCGGCCTTGTAGTCCGCTGCCTCCTAGGACTCACTGCTCGTCCTGGAAGGGTCGTTCTTCCCGGTGTACTCATATATCCAATGAGGCCAACTCGCTAGCGGGACCAGGCGCCGTTCGAGCCAGCAATTGTAGAGGTTGATTGTCTCGAGCCCCTTTTTCTTAAAGACCTTGATCTGCTCCATCACCTCCGTTATGGCCATCTTCTGGTCTTCGGGGAGCTTCGACGCTATCAGTCGACGAGGCACGCTCCTCTCTGCAACGTGCAAAGGAACCGCCACTTTGCTAGAGGGATTGGATTCCTTCACGTAGAACCATCTCTTCTTCCACTCGCTCGTGGCCTTCTTCGGCAGCAAGAGCTTGAAGAAGTTCTCCTTCGGCTTCAGCTGGAAGGTGACGCCGCCTGCCGCCAAGATAGGGATGCCAGATCCTTCGCGGCTGATGCGGCCGTGGAACAACTCCATCCACAGCGGGAAGTATGGTCGGCATCCAAGGTAGCATTCGCAGAAGGCGACAAAGATTGCCAGCTGCTCGATGCTGTGTGAACCGAGATCTGACGGCTTGACTGCGTAATACGTGCAGAACCGCCGGAAGAAGATTGAGGTGGGGAATCCTAAGCCCCTCTCCAAATGGCTTGGGAAGCAGATGAATTCGCCGGCAAGGGGCTTTGGCTTGGTCTCGGAGGATGCGGGAATTCGCCAATTCCCCTTGCAGAGAACCCCCGCATCCTCGAACGATTTGAGTTGTGCCATGGTGCACTTGGATTTCCCCCACAGATCCTTCGGAGGCGCCATCAAGGAGAAGACGAGGTCACTCGATAAGGAGATTCTGGATCGTGGAGAGACAGAAAGACTGGAGGGGTGCGTGAGAGTGAGGAATGCGGAAGAAGATCTACACGGGTTTTCCGCCACTCTCCTTATAAAGATGCGCTACCCGCCAATCTCGGGATAGCCGTTACCCGCGGTAATTATGCTGAAGTTACCATTGGATTACCCAATGGCTAGTTTGACCAAGTTGGCGGTCCAACTTCTTCCACTCGAATCGCCTGCTGGTATGCCTTGTCCAATCGACAAGGTGCACCGACTCGAGCGTGAATACATTCGCCAAAGATGCGACTGGAAACTGGGTAGGAAAATTTCCTCCATTATTGACAGAGTCCATCACCAATTCGACTGGGCATCCAAATTGGACTCGCCTACTCCGACTGCCAAATGAACACCTGTGTTGAATCAACGATGGCTTCGGGGACTACTGATGGGGATATGCTGAATGGGGTATGCCCAACAGGACGTTCCGACTGGCCCAAGGACCTTACGAGTGGGCCTGCAGGACGGCGACTGGAATGCGACTAAGGAGAAAGCCTGGCGACTAGAAGCTGGAGGCCTAGAAGCGTAGCTCAGGCCTTGTCGGATTAGGTCAAATCTTCCGAATCCTTGACTGGTTAGGTTGTAAATAATGTAAACCCTAGCGAGGTACCCCCTATATAAACCTCCCTAGGGTTCCCTTTGTACTCACGTTCCATCACACACACCCTCAAGCGACTCGCTACTTAGACGCCGAGCTCCCCACCCCTGTAACTCGCTCTCCGCCAATACAATCTAGCAGGAGTAGGTCTTTACCCTCCGGGGGGCGAACCTGGGTAAACTCATGTGCATCCGCCCCCATCTCGCACCGCAGATGGCCACCAGCACTCGCCCCCAATACTATCAATCGCTACCCCTGGTAGCGACTGCCGTGGCCATTCGCACGACAAATATTAGAGTTGCCTGTTCGTTTTGGGGCCTATGTGTGTCTGATAAAACATTGTTATATATGATGAAATGGTGTTCTCTATATAGTAGTGTATCCATGATGAAATCTTGTTTGATGTGTTCTACATATACTTTAGCTAGTGTTTGTGTTTTGATAGTATGCAGTACTAGGAGTATTTGTTTTGCAGCAGGCTTTTTATTTGATCTGAATTAGTACTGCCATTTAGTTAGTGCTTCCTGTAGAAGAGTATGTGCTGACACCTAAATAATTAGTAGACCTTCGTTGCACACCATTTTCACATTCTTGAATCAGAGCTAATTCAAACATTTGTTTGTTGTTATGTTAAAAAAACATTCTTGTATTGGAGATCTCCATTTTCATACGCGTGGTAGATAATCACTTTTCCAGACTTGGATCCCTGAAATAGAGGGAGAGCGGCCTATTTTTTTAATTATTCTTTGGACATTCTCTAAATTCAAAATCACAGTTGACCGCCAAATCTACCGCCTACCCCATTTGAATCGAAGGCATCAGTTGATGTGACTCTCGCCTTAAATTCCTGACCAATTGGAGTTCGATCTCCATAACCTTTTTTCTAGTAATAAAACTTGGCTGGCAGCCAAATTCAAAATTGTAATCGAGCGGGAAAATAAGCCACCGACCCCGAAGCATTTCGCACCCCTCTATTTCAAACATTTCCAGGAAAAATCCCCCACTGCGGTAGTACCATTTTTATATTATTACATGGACGCTGGCCAAATTTAAAATCTGATTCAAGCGGCAAAATTTACCACCAATATTGTGTGAATCAAAGGTATCCAAGTTTCTATGCAAAAAAATGTTTATGGATGATCAATTGATGTGACTCTCGTCCTTGAATTCCTAGACATATAGTGTATGGTCTACTACCTTTTTCTATTAGTAGATGGACGCTAGCCAAATTCAAAATATCAATTGAGCAGCAAAATCACCCACCTACCTTGAAGCATTTCCCGCCCCACCGTTTCAAAAACTTTGAGCCAAAATATCCCACCAGCCGGCGCAATACCATTTTTCTATTATTATTAGATAGGTGCTAGCCAAATTCAAATTCTCAATCGAGCGGCAAAACCACACATCGACCTTGAAGCATTTCGCGCCCTTCCGTTTCAAAAACTTTAGAATTTAAAATTCCAAATCTACCCATTGTTTAGATGACAAATGGGCATGCTAAAGTCGGTAGCTCGGGGGCACAATCATAATTATTTTTTCTACTCACCTTTATGGTCTCGATTCCCCCAATTTTTCCCGCCATCCCTCCCAAAAATCCCAAACTCCTCTGTCCCCTCCACGACCACCGCGCGCACCAGCTTGAGCTGCGGTCTCGTGCACCGCCGCGGAGCCGCTTCACTGACACTCACCCACCAGATCTAGGAGTTTCGGTGTCGTTCATCATGCGGATGGCATCATAAACCGCCCAAGCTCTGCTTCCTCGCCACTGAAAGCTACCCAACCGTACCGGATCCGCTTCACTGGTGTCCACCAGACATGATATAATTCAAAGAGTTCCATGTCCACCGCTCCAGATCAGCTGCACGCTATCGCTGTTCACTTCACCAGATCTGCCTCAGTGACGCTCTTGTCCACCTCGCTCAAGCCAGCCTCGATCGCCCAAGATCTGCTTCCCCGACGCCAATAGCCACTGCAACCATAGCACTCTCGGTGACCTAGACGTCACTTGCACGGTACCGATGATGCTTAGACGACTCTCCGACCAAGCTTAACGAAATCTCCAACTCATTTTTGTTTTGTTAGCAATGTTGTAGGTTCAAGCCTATCGTAGTGAACTACATTTTTGTAATTGTTCTAGTACATACAACTCACTAGGCACGCATGTTCTTCATTCTACTACATCCAAGGTCATTAGACATGTTGGCTTGCATTCGCTGCTCTAAAAATTTCAAATCATGCACATGTCTATTATTTAGTCATGCACATGTTCTTAGCTACTCCATACAATAGTGATGGATATGAAATACCACCTGTTTTAGCCATATAAAATATGCCATTTATCTCTCATATCATGTTTCTTCCAGCTATAGCTATGCCTTATATGCATGACTTCTAGTTCTCATTTACTTTCATATGAGCTTTGCACATTTAGTAGTTTAGGTATAATTTTATCACTTTTCTTGTCTATGACATGTGTGTAGGTGTTGGTGATGATTATGGATAAATAGGAACAAAGAGAGCATAGTATGGAGGAGTTGCAGGGACCAGACTTTAGCTATTTGAGAGGTTGGAAAAGTGAATTTTTCCAACTTCTCAACATAAATATCGAAGACCATAGGGTTGTAGCCCTCAACGATACGAACTCAACGAGCCCAAGAACACATAAAAAGGACTTCGTATGAAGAAATGGCGACCGAAATACTAAAGTATCTACAAGTTCAACGACCAACTATACGGCCGGAACTAAAAGTTCCCACCATATAGTTTGGTTGTATAGTTGCTAAAAAGGCGCAAACAACATGATTTCTCCCCAGAGAAGCTCCAGAACCTTCCCTAAATCATATGATGGTATTGGGGGAACCCTAGGGCACCCCCAAGGCCTATATAAAGGAGGGATGACCCAAGAGAGAGCCACCAAGCCATATCCTCCACCACGGCAGAGCCCTGCCGCCATAGCCGCCTCCAATCAGATCTACACCATAACCATCACACAAGGGGAGAAGGGGCTAGGATCTTGAAGGCCTCCACATCAATCTACATCGTCATCTTCATCAACAATGTCTCCATCACCGATCCCCTTTGGTTACTTATTGTAATTCTAGATTGAATCTTGGATTTGCACTTGTGTTCAATTGTATCATCATACTTCATCCATATTATATCCATAATGTTGATTGCCTTGATGTGTGAGTAGTTTCCTTTGTTCTTGGGGTGATGGAGAAACCCTAGTATGAAATGCCATGATTTTTTGTTCTAATGGTTGTAAAATGATTCTAAGATGAATGCCACATCATCTAGATCATTCCCAAGCAAAATCCAAAGAAAAAGAAATCAAATATAATTAATAATGGCAATGGTCACTTTTGCCATTTTAATCAACTAGGACACTTTGGGTGTTCCTAGAACTCAATTTCAAACAGAAACAAATGTGGATCTTTGCACCCCTTGCTAGTACAAGTTAAGATGTACCAAGGCCCACTTTGTGATCTTCCAAAAACATTTAAACTCTAATTTTAAATGACATTTGAAAATGGAATCTATCTCATATGTCTAGATCACCCTTTTTAAAAAACCATCCAAATGAACTCCATTTGACAAACCCTAGCAACCAGAGATGCTTAAGCATGTGACAAACCACTCCCCCAAAAATCTCTGAAAAATTCAAATCTTTGTGTCATGCGGCCATTTGGTCGAACACTTGGCATGTACTGATCACACCCTAGTTGAGCCTCACTGTTTCTACAGGGTTTTGCCACCCATTTGACCCCAATTCATTCCCTCTGTCCCTCTTTGATCTAACCATGCCTTAACCAGCCCACCCCTAGTCCCTAGCAACAGTGCCACGCCACCCCGACGCCATGCTCACCAGCTAACCGTTCTCACGCTACAGGAGACCACCAGCCCCTCTCCGCCGCTCCAGGAAGGGAGGCCTGACCTCACCGCCGTCCACGGTCCACCCCACGGCCATTGCTAGCCCTTGGACCACCGAGGCCAAGCCCCGCACTAAGTCTCTGCGTCGCACCAGCGTACGCTAGAGCACCGTCACCGACAGAGCGCCGCACATCGTGCCTCGACCACAAACCGCGCGCTCCGCTCCGCCTTGAGCACCTCAAGCCGCCACACACGCCCTTACCCCGCCGCTCGACACACAGTCGCTGGGAACCACGTCGAGCACCGCCTCTATCTCTCAGAGCGCGAGACGCTCCCGACCGCAATCCACCACCCCTAGCACCGCCATTAAGCCCTAGCTGACCACCAGGGAACCGCCCACCATCCGCCTACCTCGCCCACACCGATAGCTCCCTGTGCCGTCGTCACCGACGAGCTCCGCCCACACCTCTCTGTCGCCTCGCCGGGCCTATATAAGGGAGCCTCCCCAGCACCAATTCTTCACACTCCCATACTCCCCTCTCTCCACTGATCCTTCTGCACCTCTCGCCGGAGCCGCTCGAGCAGCCAACCGCCGAAATTTCACCGGAGATAGTGGCAGCAGAGGAGGAGACGCCCCCGTCGATTTCGTCCACCCCCAGAGCTGCCGCGACTTCGCCTGAGCCCGCCACCGTGTCTCCTTGTTTGTTTGCCTACCTCGCCGGGAATAAAAAATTTCAGCCGTATAGTTTGGCCGTATAGATATCTTTGCCATTGAAATTTTTTCATTCTTAGGTACAGAAGGTTTAAGGACCAACTATATGGCAGTAATAAAAATTCCAGCTGTATAGTTCCGGCATAGTTATCGTTTCCTTTGTAAAATTTCTATTCCAGGGTACTGAAGGTTTAGTGACCAACTATATGGCGGGAATAAAAATTCTAGCCGTATAGTTCCGGCCATATAGATATCGATACCTTCATAAAATTTCTTTTCCAAGGTATAGTAAGTTTAACGACCAAATATACGGTGCGACCTTTTTGGTCCGGCCATATAGTTGCGCCCGTATAGATGAGAAAACCACTCAAACGTCAACTGGAAGGTAACCATTGCTCAAAATTTTATTCTTTCTTCTTCTTTCTTCTTCTAAAAACTTCAAAACACCACCTGGGAGCTTCTCCCATGATCTAGAGAAGCCGAGCATATGTAAGCAATAAAATTCTACCTCAGAACCCTCCTAGACTATAATTCTCTATAGAAGTTCATGTTTTCTTTTTTACTTTCCTTTTATCGGTGGGGTAAACAAACTATGTTCGTATACCAAACCGATGCATTTTATTTTTTGTGTGTGTTATTTTCGTAGGGACTTGAACCTTGTGTATGAAATGTATGGTAGTGCCAACCGTGCAAACACTCGCATGAGCCACTTGGTTGCTTTAATTCAACGTTTCGACAATCAGTGTCTGGTAAAACCTTCCAACTCGAACCTCTTTTAATAAGCACATAGGGGCTGCACACTCGTGTCTCATATCCTGTTTCACTTGCACCTCATCACAATCTAGGATAGGCATCTTCTAGAACTAGTTTGTTGAATTAAGCATGGTCCTTAGGTTGATGAACCGACTTAGTGGGAATTGTATTTTTATCACTTTGAGCTAATCCCCGTGCCTTCAAAAAAACACAAAGTGTTTTATTTTCTCTGTAGTTTCCAAGAAGGTTCGCAAGGAAGGTAGCCACCAGGCTATATCATGAAGTATACATTAAAGCAAAGGTTCTTTGTCCATAAAAAGAGACACTACAAGAAAAGTTGGCTTTTACAACGGACAATTTTCGTGGTTGAAGGCCCGTTTTTCATGGCTAAAAAGTCTTCTACGATGAATGGCCATCGTGGTAAAAGCCCCGTCACAAAAGAATCTACCACAGTTTTTTTCGTAAATGTGCCGGATTGCAACCTTCAGCCACGAAAACTTGTTCCATCGTAGATCTGTTTGCCAATCGTGTTGACTGCTAACGTCATGCAAACTGCCACGTGGCAGCCACCGTTAGCGGCCAGTTACCACCATTAACTCCCATAGAAATTGTGGCAGAAGCCAGGTCCAGCCAAGGCCTACTAAATTCTAATTGGGCTAGCCCATTAGGGGAGCCCAATAAGAAGATGGCATGTTATTGTTCTATCCTACACTGTTTGAAATGGGCCCAAAGTTGCAGCCAGCAGCGACCCGCGAACTTTCAGGCCCAATACTGTTTCGGCCTAAAGAAGGCCCATGATGGTCCAACACTCTGCGGCCCATTAGCAGCCTGCACCAAGTCGCTCCTGTACATTTAAGGCTTGTGGGTGGCTCATCACTGTTTATCGCAGCCCATCGTGCGATGCCTACTAACAGCCCTTCTCTGAGATGGCCCATTACTTTTCAGGCATGTTACTGTCCTGACATTTCACTATTCCAGGCTTTACCTGTTCAGGCCCACAAGCAACCCTTTACCCTTCTAGTCTGGTAAATATGTCAGCCTGTTACTGCCCTCGCTTGGAAATTTCTCGGGCTGTTACTGTTCTGGCTTGTCACTATTCTAGCCTTTCACTATTGCGGCCCTTTACTGTTGCAGCCCTTTACTGTTGCGGCCGGCTACTATTTTGGCATGCTACTGTTCTGGGATTTCACGGTTTCTTGTCGGCTACTACGATGGGTTGTTTCTGTTATGGTCTGCTACTGTTAAGGCCTGTTACTGTTATGGCCTGTTATAGTTATGACCTGTTACTCTTACGGCCTGTTACTATTACATCCAGTTACAACTTGTAGGTTGGCCCATTATGTTTACGACCTTTTACAATTTCGGCCTTTTCTGAAGGCCATGCCAATATCATAAAACGTTTATATAATTCATCATTTTTTACTGTTCGTCGTCGGCCGAATACACGACAGGCCAATAACAAAGCCCGGTATTGTTCCCTAATCGACCTGTCTGGCGTAGTTACCGTAACGACTACCGCATATGTGGACGGCATCAACTAAATACATACATGGCCTACGCGAGTTATCTAGATATTACATCAGCTGCAAACTTCTTAAAATTATTACAAATTATCAAATCAAGGGAAACAAAAATCGGCGTTTCAGTTGACAATCAAGTTGATAGCAGAGTCCTCAACTGATCACCTGCATCTTCCTTTGAGTGTGACAGCTACATTGGAGGAGACATGATCTTGCAGTCCCCTATTTGGTGGCGATAGCAATAATTGCACCCTGGAACTAAGTAATAACAAGTTAATACATCAAACAAGACAAACTACTCATTTGACTAATATGACAGGAGCTATGATCTAGACTTTACAACTGGTCAATGGTTCAATTATTGACCAACACGTCAAACATACAGGACAAGCAAGCATGCATTAAACAAGTGTGCCTACCGTGAAACGAGCAATCAAAAAATGTGTGTGTGTGGCATAGAATTTCAGCAAAAATAAACTAGCCAGGTCATTTCAACAAATATATATGGAAGCAGTTCTATACCCTAAAATGCAAGAGATGTCGGGTGACTCGGAATTTGCGCTAAGACACAAAATGGCATGCAGTTACTATCATAATAAAGAATGAACCGGATAGAAATTATAACCGCATCATACGAGAACTTGTAGAGCAGGAATGCAAACTACGAATGAACTATATATTGTAGAGGATAGTTATGTCATGACTTAGGACGAACCATACCCAGAATCAGATGCAAGATATAATGGTGTCGCTCGTGAACCTGTAGAGCAGGACAAACAAGCATTAGACAAGTGTGCCTAGAATGAAATGAGCAACCAAACAAAGTGTTTCTTAGAATTTTAGCAAATATGAATAAGCAAGGTCATTTCAGCAAATATATATGGAAGAAGTGGCATCTCCTGGAATGCATAGTCGTTGGTGACTCAGAATTTGCGGTGAGCTACACAATGGCATGTAGTTACTGTCATATCTAAGAATCAACTAGATAGAAATTATAATGGCATCATAAGAGAACTTGTAGAGCAGGAATGCAAACCACGAGTGAACTACATAGTAGAGGACAGCTATGTTGTTGTCAGGACGAACCAGCACCAGATAAGGAATTAATGACATCCCTTGTGAACCTGTAGAATAGGCTATGCAAACCAACATGTTCATTGTTCCATTTTTAGCTATATGCAAGAAAAAGGAAATAGTTAGTGATGCAGCTTTGAAGAAGCAGATGGCAACAACAAAATTATAATCGAATTAGTACAAAGAGTTTAAACGGCTACTATAGGATAGCAGAATGATGCCAAGGAGGAAATAATAGCAGGAACTGATCTCAGGACAAACCAGATAGATTCAGCAACTGTAGAGCAGGGAATCCACACTAATATGTTTCCCTGACTTCACATTTTGCAAGAATTACATGGTAGCAGGCAATTACTATTGTATGGAGTAGCTAAGAACATGTGTATGGAAAAATAACAGACATCTCCATAAGTTGAAATTTGTAGAGCAGCGCATGCAAACCAACATGTCTAATGACCTTGTATGTACTAGCACGAAAAACAGGCATGCCCACTGACTTTTATGTACGAGCAGGATGACAAAAATGCAGTTCACTGCGACAGGCTTGAACCTGCTATACTGCTGACACAACAAAAACGGGTTGTAGATTTGGTTAACCTTGGTCGGAGAGGCGTCTAAGCATCGTCGGTATCGTGCGGGTGACCTACAAGTCACCGAGGGTGGTGTGGTTCCGGTGGCTGTTGGCATCGGGGAAGCAGATCTTGGGCGGTTGATGTCTGCTTGAGTGCGGTGGATGAGAGCGTCGCTGAGGCAGATCTAGTGCAGTGAATGGCGATAGCCGAGCAGCAGGTCTAGAGCGGTGACATGGAACTCCCTGAACTAGATCACGTCCGGTGTACACCAGTGAAGCGGATCCGATACGGTTGGGTAGCTTTCGGCGGTCGAGAAGTAGAGCTTGGGCGGTCGATGACGCCATCGACGTAGTGAACGACACCGCAACTCCGGTGCAGTGGCAAAGAGACCTGGTGAACCAGATCCGGTGGGTGAGCATCCGTGAAGCGGCTCTACTGCGGTGCATGAGACCACCGCTCAAGCGGGTCCGGCAGCCGTGGAATTGCCGCCGGCCGGTGCGCGTCGTGGTCGTGGAGGTGAGGGCGTGGGAGAGAGGGGCTAGGATTTTTGGAAGGACCAGCAGGAAAATCTGGGCGAATCCAGACTAAGGAGGTGAACAGAAACATAAATTATGATCGTGCCCCCAAGCTACCGACTTTAGCTTGCCCATAGGGCGTCAGAACAATGGGTAGAATCAGAATTTTGAAGTCAAAAGTTTTTGAAACTGAGGGGAGGGAAATGCTTCAAGATCGGTTTGTGATTTTTCTACTTGATTGAGATATTGAATTTGGCCACCGCCCATCTAGTAATAATATAAAAATGGTACTGCCCCGGTAGGATATTTTGCCTCAAAGTTTTTGAAATTGAGAGGCGGGAAATGCTTTGAAGTGAGTGTATGGTTTAGCCGCTCGATTGAGTTTTTGAATTTGACAAGCGCCCATCTGATAATAATACAAAATGGTACAGCCTCGGTGTGAGATTTTGCCACAAAGTTTTTGAAATGGAGGGGTGGGAAATGCTTCAAAGTTGGTGTGTGGTTTTGCCGCTCGATTGGGATTTTGTATTTGACAAGCGCATATCTGATACTAATAATAATAATAATATAAAAATGGTACTCCCTAGGTGGAGATTTTGGCTCAAAGTTTTTGAAATGGTTAGGCGGGAAATGTTTCGAAGTCGGTGTGTGTGATTTTGCCGCTCGATTGAGATTTTGAATTTTGCTAGCGTCCATGTACTACTACTAGTAATCATAAAAAAGGTGGTAGAACATATGGCTATATGGTCAGGAATTCATGGCCGAGAGTCACATCTACTGATCATCCATATAACCACACTTGAGGTACTCCCTGTGTTCGGTATTACTAGGCTGGAGTAGTACTAGTTCGGAGAATTAACTTCACCTACTCGCTTTATAGCTAGTTATTGCATGCAGTAGTATTCCTAAAATCCAGCCAATGCACATGGCCACCGCATCTAATTGAAAACATGCAAGACAATGGATGCACTCCCGTTTTAACAACATGATCGGCCAGGAGCATTACACGATATGGTGTTTCATATTTTACGGTTAACTAGAGGAGTAATTAAGCAAAACTAGGAGCATTAGTTGGTCCTCCAGCCTAGTAATTAAGGCTGTAAATTAATTAAGAGGTATATACACCTTTAGTCCCACATCTTGCACCGCGAGAGCATTTTAGTCCCACATATTGAAAAATGAGCAATACTAGTCCCTCAACTTATATCTCAAGAGCATTTTAGTCTAATTTAATGGAATTTCAGTGAATTTGACTTAATTTGTCCACAAATGACGTTGATTTTTTTTAAATGACCCCCTCTATTTTTTTATGTCATTTTTGTCCCTATGCGGACTGATAAGTGGGTCACCTGTTAGTAAACGTACAAATAAAATAGTTAAATCTCTAAGAGGAGAATGGATTCGAACTTAACACTTTTGTACAACGACACACACACCCACAAGCCACTATGCTGGTAGATTCCCACGACTACTCATGTGAGACGAGGAGTACTTGAGAGGATGTAATTATGCCATACGATGAGTACTTGGAGGGAAGTAATTATTTATACAATAAAAAAGCACATACGAACACAAAAAATGCTCACGTCTATGTTGGCATGGTCCATAATATCAATTGTATAGCTTTGTTGTTAACCTAGTAGCTAGTTGTTGTGTCTAGAATAAACTTGTGTTTTTTCTTATTCGCAAAAATGAAAAGGAATAAAATTGAGTTGTTATTGTACCCCCAGAACACATATTTTTGAATATCCAAAATAAAGAACACATCAGCCAGAGCGCTCTTCAGTTAATCGCTTCTGTGTTCATGTTGTAGTGGCAAGGTTGATTTCTTCAGTAACACAGGCAATTAGTTCGATACCCTACAATGCATTGGTAGTTTTTCTTATTTGTTTTCTTATTCAGATCCACCTTTCAAGTCGTATCAAGGTCACAACTGGAAGGCAAAAAATACACACGGGTCATTTTGCAAAAATTATGATGCCACATGTCACTTCCAGAATTAGTTACGATGAATTCAGACAAAATCACAGAAATTTGATTGAATTGGACTAAAATGTTCCTGGTTACAAGTTGTGGGGCTAGTGTTGCTCACTTTGCAAGATGTGGAACTAAAACGCTCCCGCCGTGCAAGTTGTGGGACTATAAATGAATATACCTCAATAATTAACGACTGTGCTATTGAGAGAACATGAGGTTTTTAGCTCCATGGAGCATACACCCCATCCGGACACATGGTGAGCATCCAATGGCACAGCCAAAAAGAGAAATTGAGAAATGGAAAATGCCATGCAAGAAATGGAAAATGCCTTGCGTTTGCATGTGCCCTGAGGGACCAAGGAGCGCAGGTTTTCTTCTTAGATTTTGGGATAATTAAATACAATAAGGTTATGATACTACTACTACTACTAGTATAATCCTACACCTACACACTTGCGTGCTCCCAAGAGTTGTAAGCTGGTGTGCGCACGACCGTTGTACCGTAATTAGTGCGCGTGCGCATGCGCGTGCCCATGCCAGTTTGATGAAACGTGCTTGCGGTTTCTGTGTGCATGTTGTCGTCTCGTTTCCACACGATTCGCTTGGCTTTCCCAGGCCTTTGTTTAAATGTGTGTCTCTGGAACCGCTTCCTGTGCCAGTCGGTGGGACCGAGACCACACAAACACCATCATCCATGGCCGGCAAGAAGCAGCAGGACTCGCCATGGGCTGGTCTCCCTGAAGGACTCGTCCAGAAGATAGGTGACATCTTCCTTTCGATGGAAGACTTCGACTACTACGCCGCCTTTCGGGCAGTCTACAACGCCTGGCGCGGCTTCACGGAGGAGCGCTTTATGCCAGCCAATTGGAATTTTCTAGAGCACCAGTTGTCGGAGGAGTATTGGGTAGAAGATGTCTCCATCATGTTGTTGAACATGAGAACTGGCCACCACCTTGAGAAGAAGATTGGCCAAGTTATTCGCAGGTGCTTTCTTTATATTCATCTGTATATATGCGATCCATTTTTTGAATTCACATCCTATACTATCTGTTTTTCAAGTTATGTTTCTTTGTGCACTTGTTGCCTAGGGTTTTGCTCCATAGTTTACCTTGATTTAATTTCAGTCTGTTTACCTTGACTGAATCTCTGTTTCTCCTCCCTCTATCTCTGGAAGGTACTTTTATGTCGGTAGCACAACCGGCAGCCTCCTTGTGCTTACAAAGGGTGCCGATGTACAAGACCCGGTTGTCCAACCCCTTCTCGGGTGCTATCAAGCGCCTGAGGGCGGAGATACCGACCGGGCAGGTGGCTTCTATCGCGGTGACGATGTTCCCGTCGTTGATGGTGTTTACATCGAACCATCAGAACACCACGATTCGGTGTGCGGATGAGAGCATGGAGGAAGGGAGTCGCCCGGTCTTTGGTGAAGGGTGGTACTCGCCGTATGACTTTGCAGAACTCTGGAGCATGACTTCTTACGCCGGTGATGGTTTTGTCGTAGAAAAATATGGGTATGTCCTCTCGACTATGTGTGATGGTGCTCATGGAGATGTGTAGCTACAGTGCTCCGCACGAACCCTGGAGATGCATCCCACCCTTTCATGCCCTGTTCCGGGCTGCCAATTCCTAGAGAATCGTTTTTACCTCATCGAGTCCAACGGGGAGTTGCTGTTCGTTGTAAGTGGACCGGTCTACGACAGCAGGCCGGTTTTTTACCGGGTTGATACCCAGAACCGTGTCGTTCATCTGGTCAGAGGCATCGGAAGTCGTGCTCTCTTCATTGCTGACAATCGGTGCGTCTGCGTCGACAGCGCCAGGGTACCCACGGTGCAGGTCGGCAACATATACTATGCGGACCTATCCGTTATTAGATCTTACAACTTTGAGGCTCTTGCGTGGGAAGAGGAGCCAAGCATTGTATATGGGTATGGAGTAGGAGGATTATGGATCAATGACCGTCCTCTCGAACTCGATCGATTGCTGGCAGAGTATTGCAAAATCGTCGAGCATTCTGAGCTACAGATGGTGTCGCCATATGGCGAGGATGGTACTACCCACTACGATTACTACGACGACAATCCATTAGATTGATGGATTATGTGGGTATGCTCCTGATGTATTCTCTTTAGGTCAGCTCTTTATGTGTTCACTTTGTTGAGTGAACGTCTATGAATTTTGCAAGTTCTATGGTGACCGTGTAATACAATGGATGTTCTCCCTGTTCCGGTATATCGTGTGTTGTACCTCTTACAATTTCATTGTTTTTTTCATGTGTGTGTAGTAATTCTGATAGATGCTCAATTTGTAGAAATCCTCAAACAACTTATAATTGCAAATTACAGTAGATTATTACAATCCTCAGTAAACTTGTTGGGGGGATACCCCCGGGTAGGGTCACGCCGGGTTATAAAGGCCTAGTTAGCCGAGGTACAGCAAGGTCAAAGCAAGTGCTGGCCGAGTGACCTCAAGGCAGGCCAGATCACGGAGTAACCCGGACCAGGGGACGTCCACCTAACTTGGTCTCAACCGACTTAAGCCATATGTCGGTAAGATGTATCTAACTTGTATGCAGGAACAGGTGTGGCCGGATCAACTATGTGGGATCCGGGTTATATCAAGCTTATAAGAGAAGGAAGGTATCTCGCTGGTCAAAGGTGACTACTGTACGCAGAGTGTGAGCGAAGCAGACAGAGGCCGGACCACCGAGGCGTGGCCGACAAAGGTGACGAAGCCAATGTCAGGTGACGCAGGCGCCATAGAGGCTCACATAGCCTCTGCATGGATGACGCGGGGGAAAAGTGAAGTGTCCCAGTCGGCTTACTATTTTGGGAGGAGGAATATTCCCTGGAATATGCCTCCACGTATGCCCTAAGTGGAGACCTAGCCACCCCTATATAAGGAGGGCTAGGGCTTCTATAGAGGGGGTTGATTTCTGGTTGGTATGGACTGGGTGGAGCTCTAGGGTGTTGCGATTTACTAGTTAGTTCCTGAGGTCAAGTTAGTGGTGAGAGTAAGAGAGTCCCTTCTTCCTCCTCTCTCCAATAAAGCTCTAGGAGCACTTGTAATCTGCGAAGGTGAATCAAATACAAAGCTTCTGTGTGTGGAATCACCACACTATCCCTCCCTGGATTCCCCTAGTGCATTTAGTCCCCACCTTTAGCCTATCCATGGCATCTGCCGTGACACCACCACGACAGTGGGCGCCCACCGTGGGGCTAGCGGCACTAGCAGGGGTGAAGATCCGGATGGGAAACCTCATCGGCACCAGCGAACGCATCGTCTCCGGGCTTGTTCAGCGCTTTGGAGCGCTGGACTTTGTCAGCGACAACGCTGGCTGCTTCAGCACGCGTCCTCTTCTGCGCAACGGCTCTTCGTCAAGCTCGGCGCGCACAAGGTCTACTTTGTTGTTGATGTGTCGTGCGCGCATCCGCGGCACGTCATCGAAGGAGGCGAGCCACCCCTTAGCGTGGTTCACGGGGCGCGCATCACTCGCTCCCCGGACCATGCGGAGGTGATGATGACTGTGCCAGGTGCGGGCGCAAGCAAGGATCCTGCACCAGATCCGGAGGTAACATGCAAGGCACCGAGGAAAAGTAGAGGACCTCCACTAGAGAGGCCTGAGAATGTGCTGTAGCAGGCAATGGATAGCTTGGCAAACCCAGTAGCAACAGCAGTAGATCCGGCTCAGGTACAGGCCGAGCTAGAGCAAACTAGGCAGAAAATACTAGAGGGTGCGAAAAAGATAGCCACGGCTCAACAGTCGTTGAACATGGCACTGCGTGAGTACGCTAAGGCAAATAAGGTTGATGCTGTAAAAGTGAAAGGGAGAAATCTCATGAGTGAGATGAACAGAGAGGGTGATACTAGGATTGAGGAATCAGAGAACTGTTTGTCCGTGGGGTTGCCGAGGTATAGTACCCTGGCAAAGAACCTCAGAGCAGCGGATGCAGCTGCGTCCGAATTAGAGGGTTTGACGGGTGAAGCCCGTCAAAGACAGCAGGAAAGAGTTAATGAGTTGGTTCGGATCGCGAACAGGCAAAACGAGGAGTTGCTCAGGGCTAACCCGGAGAGAGCTAGGGCCTCCAAGATCGTTCATTCAGCGGTGGGTAACCCGGAAAAATCTGCTGGAGCCGCATCGTCTCCTCATGGTGGTCCTAGGAGAGAAGAGGTAGTAACTTCGGCCAGGAGGAATAAACAGATAGTCCCATATGACCCGGCAAGGGAAGGGAAAGGAAAAGAAGTGCAAAGAAATGAAGATCGAAGGAGTGTGAGCCGAGGTGAAGCTGGCCGAGGTAACCGTGACCAAGGCAATGCCGGTCAAGGGAATGTTGTAAATGGCAATGCGGACAGCGCAATTCGGTAGTTGCAGGTCAACCGTAGCAGCGGAATATACCACGGCAAGAGCGCAGCGCCGGCCAAGGTATGCAACAGAGAGCAGCTCCACAGGAGCAAGATAGATACAATGATGGAGGTACGGAGATGGTTAACGCTGGCTATCCCAGACCGGACTATCACGTGATAGGGTCAAGATTGGGAGGAAGAAACTTGATGCCTGATGACGCCAGATTAAAACTGGATCGGCTGTATAGGTCGGAGCAAATTGAGTGTCAATGTTCTCTGGGTCCGGCTTGTTTTGGGCCCTGGATCATGAAGGAACCTCCAGTACCTAACTTTCAGTTACCTAGAGGCACAAAGACGTATGACGGCAGCACTAAGCCGGAGGATTGGTTGATAAACTATGCAACTGCGGTCAAAATTGCTATAGGCAACTTGAGGTGGGCAGTGAGATATGTACCCTAGATGTTGGAGGGGCCAGCAAGGGTATGGCTAAACAATTTGCCACCCAGAAGTATTAACTGTTGGATCGATTTTGAGGAGATGTTTGTTAGCAATTTCTCAAGTACCTATCAGAGGCCCAATAGGCCACATACCCTAGCAATGTGTAGGCAGATACCAAATGAGACAGACCGGGAGTTCTTAACCCGTTGGTGCACTATGCGAAACTCGTGTGAGGGTGTGATTGAGTCACAGTCCATAGCCTGGTTTGTGCAAGGATGCAAATATGCAAGCATGCTATGGCAAAGGTTGCAAATGGATATGCCAACCACCTTGGCAGAAACGATCCGGATTGCTGATTCATATGCCTTAGGTGATCCGAGGCAACCTAGACTCACGACAAACGAGTCAAGCGAGGAGTACTGTTAGCAAGATGGAGCCGGGTCATCCCGGAGGAATGATTCCCGAGGTAAAAGAAGAGATGACAGACCGGATTACCGGTACAGTTCGCAACAAGTTGCAGCTGTGAATCAAGATCAAACCGGAGCAGGAGACAGTCAACGTCAGAAAACTAGAGGGCAGCAATGGACACCAAAAAATGATGGGAAGAAAACTTGGACACTAGAGCAGAAAAAGCAGTGGCAAGAGAAGAAGGACCGTCTGAGGTATACCTATGAAGCAATGCTGGATCAGCTGTGTAAATTTCACACACCTAATCCAAGTAACCCGGCGAGTCACACAACTAGGCAGTGTGAGTGGATGCGAAAGATAGAACAAAGTGGTTCGGGGAATGCTCAGGCACCTCGGAATGATCAACCTCGGTAGGAGTTACCCCGGCAGCAATTGCTCTCCAGAGCGAACACGCAACAGTTAATGTTGCCTCCCCCTCCGCCGAGGTATGACAACAATGAGAGAAGGGATGCAGTGTAGCAGGTGGAAAACCAAAACCAACAGGATCAGAGGTACCCCAGAAATGAGTGGAGGAATGAGTATAGAGAGCACCATCAGAGTTACTATGTGTTCACTATGGAAGAGACAGATAGAAAGAGCTTGCAGCGCCGACATATGGAAGTGAATGCGGTAATGCCTGCTATGACGAGGTATATGCCTTGGTCGGACCAGGAAATTACCTGGAGCATCAAAGATCATCCCAAGCTTATGCCAAGTCCTGGTTCATATGCACTGGTGCTGGATCCGACATTCGTTGGGCCTAACATCAATGTGAGGTTCTCCAAGGTGCTGATTAACAATGGTAGTAGCATTAATATCATGTATGCGAAATTGGGTATCTCGGAGAACATGCTTCAAGCTACAAGGACAACTTTCCATGGTATTGTGCCAGGCATTTCTTGTGAGCCCATAGGCAAGGTCCGGATTGACGTTTTGTTCGGCACAAGATATAACTGCCGAACTGAGAATTTGGAGTTTGAAGTGGTAAACTTAGAAAGTGCGTATCACGCGTTACTCGGTAGACCGACACTGAACAAGTTCATGGCAAGCTGCCACATCAGTTACCTGAAGATGAAGTTGCCTGGGCCAAATGGTGTGATCACCATAGCATGAGATTTCCGACGTTCAATTGAGTGTGTATCTGCCGGATGTAACCTGGCCGAGTCACTCGTGATTGCGCAAGAAAAGAGAAAGATCCAAGAAGTGGCGGCATTGGCTCAGTCCGCGCAGCAGTATATGCCGGTGTTGAGTAACCCGCATGGTAGTGTCTCATTCCAAGCGACAAAAGATACCAAGAAGGTGCCTGTTGATGATATGTTCCCTGAGCGTACCGTAACGATTGGTGCCGGGTTAAATGACAAATAGGAAAGTGAGCTCGTCAACTTCCTCCGTGAGAATCAGGATATTTTTGCTTGGTCCATGCAGGACTTGCAAGGTGTTCCGAGGGAGTTGGCCGAGCACTCTTTGAATGTCAGACCCGGAGCAAAGCCGGTGAAGCAACCTCTCCGCCGCTTCGCTGAAGATAGGAGAAAAGTCATAGGAGATGAGATAGCTCAGTTGTTGGCTGCAAGATTTATCATGGAAGTGCTTTACCCGGATTGGCTGTCTAATCCGGTGCTGGTGGAGAAGAAGAAAGATGATCCGAATGTGGCAGTGGTTTGGCGTATGTGTATCGATTACACGAACCTGAATAAGGCGTGTCCAAAAGATCCATTCCCACTGCCAAGGATAGACTAAGTCATAGATTCCACTGGTGGGTGTGAGTTGTTGTCGTTCATTGATGCATATTCTGGTTTCCACCAGATACCTCTGAACCCAAGCAATCAAATAAAGACTGCGTTTATCACCCCGTATGGGGCTTATTGCTATTGCACCATGCCTTTTGGTTTATGTAATGCAGGGGCAACATAGCAGAGATGTATGCAAAATGTTTGCATGACCAAATTGGTCAAAACGTGCAGGTGTATGTGGATGATGTTGTGATAAAGACCAAGGAAAGCAAGATGCTCCTTGACGATATCAGGCAGATGTTCGCGAACCTAAGGAGGTTCCGGATGAACCTTAACCCAGAAAAATGTACCTTCAGTGTCCCGGCTAGAAAATTACTCGGATTCCTCGTCTCCAGCCGGGGTATTGAGGTCAATCCAACTAAAATCCAGGCCATAGAGCGAATGGAGCTGCCGAAGTTTCTTAACGATGTCCAGAAGTTCACTGGTTGCCTGGCATCGTTGAGTTGGTTTGTATGTCGGTTGGGAGAAAAGGCACTGCCTCTCTATCAACTCATGAAAAAGTCAGACAAGTTCGCTTGGACGCCGCAGGCCAATGAAGCCTTTATCCAACTAAAGAAGATGTTAGCCACTGCACCAGTGTTAGCCTCTCCACTATCAAAGAAGCCAATGTTGCTCTATATAGCCGCAACCAACTGAGTTGTAAGTGTAGTAATTGTGGTAGAGCGCGACGAAGAGGGTAAGACAGTGCAAAGGCCAGTGTATTATTTGAGCAAGGTATTATCAGCCTCAAAGCAGAACTATCCTCATTATCAAAAAGTGGCGTATGGTGTGTATATGGCAGCTAAGAAGCGGAAGCACTATTTCGAGGAACACCCAATCAAGGTAATATGTGAATCTCCCATATCCGAGATAATGAGCAACAAGGATGCGAGTGGCAGGATTGCGAAATGGGAAATTGAACTAGCACCTTATGCGCCCCAATATGACAGAAGAGAGGCAATTAAATCTCATGTTGTAGTGGACTTTTTTGTGGATTGGGCCGAGGTGCAATATGAGCCACCATTACCAGATCCAAACTACTGGAAAATGCACTTTGACGGGTCAAAAACAAAAACCGGGTTAGGTGCCGGAGTTGTGCTTACCTCGCCCAAGAAGGACCAGCTAAAATATGTGCTGCAGATCCACTTCACTGCATCAAACAATGTAGCAGAATACGAGGCACTTATACATGGGCTCAAAGTGGCAAAGGAGGTTGGAATACGCCGGATCCAATGCTTCGGCGACTCGGATCTCGTAGTCCAGCAGGTCTCCGGGCAATGGGATGCTTTGGACGCAAACATGGCATTATACATATTTCATGTGCAGAAGATATCTGGTTAGTTTGAGGGATGCGAATTTCACCATATACCTCGGGTGGAAAATGAGGCTGCCAACGTATTGTCGAAGCTCGGTTCAACCCGACAAGCAATTCCACCAGGCGTAGCATTGGAGCACCTCAGAAAACCATCCATCAGGCCATCCCCGGAGTCCGACTCAATTTTTATCCCCGCAAATCCGGAATCAGAGGTTGTGCCCATGGACATTGATGTAGGGAGTGGTTCGCGAAACCCGGGGACTGCCTTGGCAAACCCGGGGACTGCCACGACAAACTCGGGGACTGCCCAGCGTGATCCGGTAGCAGTTATGCCGGTGGATCTAATGGAAATTGATGAGGATGTGTTCCCAGTAAGAGCTGTGCCAGCTTGGGCATTGCCAATATTCCAATTCCTAAAGGATGGAACCTTACCCACTGAGGAGGTACTTTCTAGGCAAACTCAGAGGAGGGCAAAAGCATACACGATCATCAATTCCGAACTATACAAAAGGAGTGTGACCAATGTCCTCCAGCGATGTGTTGACCTGGAGGAAGGACTTGACATCCTCCGAGATATACATCAAGGGCAATGTGGGCATCATGCCTCATCCAGAGCCTTGGTAGCAAAATCTTTCCGCCATGGGTTTTACTGGCCAAGTGCCTTAGAACAAGCAGAAGATCTGGTGAGAAAATGCAATGGCTGTAAGAGATATGCGACAAAAACACATATGCCAATGTCGGAGCTCAAGACCATACCAATTACATGGCCATTTGCCGTATGGTGCTTGGATATGGTTGGCCATTTAAACCAGCAAGAGGGAATATGACTCACATTTTGGTCATGGTGGATAAATTTACGAAGTGGATTGAAGTAAAGCCAATAAGAAAATGTGATGGAGCCACTGCCGTAACTTTCCTCAAAGACATCATCTTGAGATACGGCTATCCTCACAGTATCATAACAGATAATGGCACAAATTTTGCTGAGATAAGAAGACCCGTCTGGACGTTGCCTCGGTAGCCCACCCCGCATCGAATGGACAAGTGGAAAGATCCAATGGATTAGTATTATCTGAGATAAAACCCCGGCTCATTGAGCCGCTGCAAAGGTCAGCGGGGTGCTGGATAGAAGAACTACAAGCGGTACTATGGAGTTTAAGAACAACTCCGAATCGATCAACAGGCTATACGCCATTCTTTCTGGTATATGGGGCAGAAGCTGTGTTACCAGCCGAGATAGAGCATGACTCGCCTAGAGTCACCCAATACACAGAAGGCGAAGTGCAAGAGGCCCGGCAAAATGACGTTGATCTGCTGGAAGAGGCGAGAGAATTAGCATTGTCTAGATCCGCCATATATTAGCAAAATCTCCGACGCTATCATAGCCGGAAAGTAAGCCCCCGAGTTTTCCGAGAAGGTGACCTGGTACTCCGGTTGGTACAACGTACTACTGGCATGCATAAATTACCCCCCCATGGGAAGGGCCATTCATTGTGAGCAAAGCATTGCACAATGATTCTTATTATCTTATCGATGCAAAACCACATGAGAAGAACAAGGCGGACAGGTCCGGCGAGGAATCCAAACGTCCATGGAATTTAGCTCTACTTCGTCCTTTCTACACTTAGCAGAGAAGTGTTTGTATCCGAGTCTCTCATATGTCGGTATGTATGCCGGCAATGACCTTATCAATGAAATCTTGGCACCTCGAGCAGTAACTCGGGGACTGCCTTAGTAATTTTAGTTGTCTTCTATATTTCTTATTTATATGTTGGCTGGTGTAAGTTGCTTCAACTTAGGCCGGATTAGCAGTGTGTAAGCACCAAAAACCTAAATCTTTGACTTGCTGCTGTCCAACAAGATTTGGCTTCATTGCAAGCAAGAGAACAAGTTTGGAATTGCGTAGCACATGAAAAACGACTAAGGGAAAAAACTTAATCGAGCCGACGTTTGTTTTTCAGACTAACATTGCGTCTACTTTAAATTTATCATGCTGAATTATTTTGAGCTAAGCCTAAAGTTTCCAAGTACTATTAAATCAATTTTTGAAGCTCGGACTCGTAAGTCATAAAACCGAACAAAGCTGGTCACGAGCCGAGCCAAAAAATTGGAGGAACAAGAAAATGAAACTCGGGGACTACGCCCAAGTTAATCCGGCATAGAAACTTAGTAGCAAAATATCACTGATGTGCTTAATACAATTGCACCCGGCATACCGAGGATCTGATGAAATTTCAAGTGTTTATAATCAAGGAGCAGCAGGAGGAGGAAGTTCAGCGTCATCTTCGCTGTCTTCGATGTCCGAGGCATCGTCCTCTTCGTCCTCATCCGAGCCATCTTCAACGTTTTCAACGCTTTCGACATCGGCGGCATCTAGGAAGCTAGGTCCCTCATTCCATTCATGAATGGGGGCATATTCAATGAGGCTATGGGCGCAAGCCTTGCGCCGAGCAATCCACTCTAGGTCACTAGACCATTTGGATCCGGTGCGCATGCGCGCTAGGAGGTTGAGGTCGATCTTCTCGTACCATGTGAGCATATAGTGGAGAACGGTCTCAGCTCCGGCGCGTCCAGCGGATTCTCTCTAGAGATTGAGCTGAGTCTCACATTCCATAAGCCGGGCAAAAAGAACAGCCATATTCTCCGGAGTATCTTCTTCAGGCCAAAAGGCATTGAAGATCCGGATTACTACGTCCATGATATCCTTGTCGTAGTTCTTCACTGTCTTGACTCGGGCGGATAAGCTGACTATCAAGTCTTCGAGATCAAGAGGAATGGAGCCAGAACCAGACGGAGTACCCCTCTGCATGCGGAACTTGGTAACAGCGTTGGATCCAATGACATCACTCTCTGGGAATTTGCCTGAAAAAATGACACAGGGGGAGTAAGTAAAGGAAGTAGACCCGAAGGATCAGTGTCGGACGAAGGAAAAGAACTTACCATAAATGTGGCTATGAACTCGGGTCAGCTCCTTGATGCAGTTGTCGTGCCTCTCCCAGAGTTGCACAAGTTCAGCATTCGCCGACTCAAGCTTGACGTCGGCCTCCTTAAGTAATTCTTGGTCCTTGGCAATCTGGAGGTTGAGGCGCTCCCGCTCTTCAGTATAGTCCTAACCAGCTTTTTGAAGTTCGGATTGGTGCTGCGCATTCAACTTCTTCATATCTGCCTTGAGCTTGGCAATCTCATCATCTTTGGTTCGGAGAAGGGTGAGCTCATCGTCTTTCTTTTTAAGTTCGGCCTGATGTTGCCCTGCTTGTTCGAGAAAATGCAGCATCATATCAGGCACGGGAACACTATCTTCAAGAGATGCTGAAATAGTTTGTTGACCCGGCAAAGCCGAGGTATGAATGTTTGCCGAGCCAAGGAGAAAAAGAGATAGAAAGCATAGCAAGGTTGAACAAAAATGACTTACCCTTGATTTGATCCAAATTTTTCCTCAAGATGGTATTCTCAGCTTCCACCCCATCTGCAAAAAACCGAAGGATGGGTTAGCTCGGCAGACAAAGATGAAATGAAAATATGCCGAGGAAGAAACTTACCCCTTTTTCTCGTGTTCAGCGAGAAGTGCATTATGTTTTGCACGCAGCATCTTGTGAGTATCAAGGAGACGCTGAAACTCAGTGCTCCGGCGGTTGGTTGCCACCTGAAATAGCAAAGATGAACAACTTAGTCTTGTGCATATTCGAAGTGTACAAGATCCGGGCCAAGTGGAACTTAACCCGGCTCTAGGTGTGTGCATATTCAAAGTGTACAAGATCCGGGCCAAGTGGAACATCACCCGGATCTAGGTGTGTGCATATTCGAAGTGTACAAAATCCGGGCCAAGTGGAACTTAACCCGGCTCTAGGTGTGTGCATATTCGAAGTGTACAAAATCCGGGCCAAGTGGAACTTAACCCGGCTCTAGGTGTGTGCATATTCGAAGTGTACGAAATCCAGGCCAAGTGGAACTTAACCCAGCTTTAGGTGTGTGCATATTCGAAGTTATCAAGGAGCTACGTTAGTTCTCTAAGGAGCATCCGGCCGAGTAACAAGTTACCCCCCCCCCCCCCCGGAGGCTCGGGGACTAATGGCTATATCAATTATATCAACAACTTGTTAAAAGAAAAGACGAAGTAACGTACCTCCATCATCTGACCCGCAAGGTTAATGGCCTTGGCGGTGGTATTCATCTGCGCAGAAAATTCGGCGGGACTGAACTTCTCCGGGAGATCGTCGTTGTAGACGAACTTTGCCTTGTTCCAGTTATTTACAAACTCGATCAAGGTCGGAGGGTATCGTTCGCCGCTTAGCATGTGTGGCGCCACTAAACCCTTGGCATGCGCCTCCCTCCTCTCAACTTGGGCAAGGGCCGGGCTGGTGTGCAAAACAAGTTGCGCATCAGCTGGTTCGGCAGGGGCGTCCTTCGGCGGTGGAGTTTTCTTCGGAAGCATGGACGCAAGTGTGCGCTGTCCAGCCTCGACGGACGCTGCCCTGGTAGCCTCAGGTGCCTTCTTGCCCTTGGGCTGCTGTTGAGAGGTTGAGGTTGCTGCAGCGGATTTTCCCTTGGGAGCTTCCTTGGCGCCAGCCTTGGTGCTGCTGATGTCTTCTCGCCGAGCCTTGGAAGACTCAGACGAGGTAGAGGGGCTCGGTGCTGCTGCTGTTGCTTTTGTTGCTGCTACTGTTGCTTTTGTTGCTGCTATTGTTGCTTTGGTTGTTGCTGCTAGTGCTGGAGTTGGTGCTGGTACTGGTGTTGGTTTCTGCTTCGGCAGAGGTGCTGAGGGAACCTCAGTGGTAGCTGGTTGCGGCGGAGCCAAAGTGGTGGTTGTTGCAACTTCGGCAGAGCCAGTCTCCCCCGCTCCAAGGTTGCCCTCCGGAATGGGGCTCAACGGGCGTGAATCATCGCCACGAGGAGCAGAGGGGCTGTGTCGGAGCAGCGACGCAATGCTGGATCCACTCTGTGGGACCTCCACCGCGGCCTTACCGAATCAAATAATGTATGATGAGAAACTATAACACAAGAAGAAAAAATGAATGGCAAAGGGAGAAGAGGCTTACTCATCCGAGGTCAGGGGCTCCTTGGGCTTCCGAGCCCTCCGGGCCGTGGCCTTGGTTGGAGGCTTGGTGGCAGTTTTGTCCCCAGACTTCTTCTGCCTTTTAGCCAGCTAAGAAGGTCCGGAGGAGGATGCAGAGGCAGCTCCCCTTTTCTTCTTCGGCGCCACCGGGACAGGATCACCCACGGCAAGGGGAGGGTCTTAATGGATCTGCCCACCGGGGTTAGCTGATGCCGGAAAATCATAAGAAAGGGGGACAGCGTCAAATGCTTCCATCACCTCAATATCTGAATCATCTTCATCGTCGGGCCAATCTCTAATAGAAGAGAGTTTACCGATGGGTCGTTTCGTTGCATCTGCCATCAAAAGGAACATCTCCTGATCCGGTTCTTCCTCGTCCGAGGTATCCCGGTCAGGCGCCCATTTGAGGGAATGCTCGGTGCCATCCTCGATAATTTGCTGAAGAAACATCTAAGGAAAAGAAAAGGCAACAGGATTAAAACCTACAACAAATGACCGACATAAGATTTAAAACGGAAAGAGTTTAGGGCATAAGATTTACCGAAGGAGGAAGCCTATCTAGGCAAAAATGTTCAATTCCCCACGTCCATTCAGAGGAGAAGTCCTTGTGAGTGGTGAAGAGGGCCTTGACCCGGCGGTAGATTTCTGTATTGCTCAACTCAAAAGACGAGGTCCGGTTGGGGTCGCAGCCCCAGCTCATGTGGCACACTTTATGTGTACGTTTCTAGAGGGGGAGATCCGGTTGCGGACAAATGTGATCATGGCATCCTCGTTGCGCAATCCGATCTCCTTCAGCTCCTTGAACCTCTTGTTGACCTGGTTCGCCAAGACTGTGGGCTTCTTGGGGATAACGTCCCACAAATCCGGGTTAGGAGGACCCGGAGTATAGGGGCACAGCCGGATCAGGTCCTCGGTGGTGCTGTTCCGGACATAGAAGAAAGTCCGGGCCCATCCCGTGCAAGAGTCATGCCCTATGACTCGGGGGAACATGGACAACTTCCGGGGACAGATTGACGCAGCACCAAACTATGTGAGCTGCTTATCCTCCGGATCTAAATCTACATTCGGAATGACGTTCCGGCGAAGGCCGAAGAACCGATCCATAGCTCCTTTGTGGGCCATAGTCCAGCATAACCTTCGATCGTGGAGGTGAAGGCGGAGAGAGATGTGATGGCATTGGCTAGAAGGTGGTGCGGCTGAAGCTTGTATGTGTTTAGCCAATCATGGAAAAAATCGCTAACTGGCAAACCGAACCCCCGCTGGAAGTGCGATAGGAACACGACATACTCACCCGGATTGGGTGAGGGGGCAAGTTCGGCGGAAGCCAGGCGCGCGGCGACGCCCTCGGGGATGTGCCTGGTACGGTAAAGCCAATCCAGGTCATCCTAGCAGACCCAGGTTTTGGCCCACGTGCCGCGGTCGGCGTGCGCCGCATCTTCTTCCATCTCCTGCTCGGCGACGGAGAGTTCCTCCTCAGTCATTTCGAGGTCGCTCTCCTCACTTGCGCTAGCGGCGGAGGGAGGCAGCGGCCTGGACTGGCGGGGACCCGTGGCGGAGGAGATGTGCGGAGGTGGCGGTGGCGCTGGAACGCTTGGAAGCAGTACAGCAGCGGCGCTACTGCTCAGAAGCGGTGGCGCCGGCGCTGGCGACGGAAAAGAAGAGGAAAAAGGCAGAGGCAGAGGGGCGTGGGAGCGGGGAAATGACCCAAGGGGCGCGCCCCTCCCCTATTTAACCACTCTCGTAAGGGGGTAGTGGGATCGCGTTTTGTGGGCGAGCCACACGGTGTGGCCATGTATGGTCCGGATCAGCCAATCAGCAACGAGCCACACGAAGGGCCACAGGGCGCAGCGGATCCCACGACGTGACGTTATGTTGCGGTTAACGAGGAGGCAGGCGCGACATGACGTGTGCAACAGTAACTTCTGACAATAACTGCGGCGGTTACTGTTGCTGGCCCTTAAAAGGAGGCAAAGTAATGATTAGCCTCCACGTGGGGAAGCGTACGAGAGAAGGAAGAATGACCCGGATGAGTACGAGGTGACCCGGCCAGCAAGTAAAAACTTGGAATGTGCCAAGGGAAAGTAAACCTGTAGAATCCAGAGTAGGAGGTAACTCGGAGAAGGAGCAAGAAGCTCAGTGAAATTGAACCTGTTGTGGCCTTAGCGGCTAAGGCAGCTAAGACCGCACCAGCTTCGGGGACTAATGTTGGGGGGATACCCCCGGGTAGGGTCACGCCGGGTTATAAAGGCCTAGTTAGCCGAGGTACAGCAAGGTCAAAGCAAGTGCTGGCCGAGTGACCTCAAGGCAGGCCAGATCACGGAGTAACCCGGACCAGGGGACGTCCACCTAACTTGGTCTCAACCGACTTAAGCCATATGTCGGTAAGATGTATCTAACTTGTATGCAGGAACAGGTGTGGCCGGATCAACTATGTGGGATCCGGGTTATATCAAGCTTATAAGAGAAGGAAGGTATCTCGCTGGTCAAAGGTGACTACTGTACGCAGAGTGTGAGCGAAGCAGACAGAGGCCGGACCACCGAGGCGTGGCCGACAAAGGTGACGAAGCCAATGTCAGGTGACGCAGGCGCCATAGAGGCTCACATAGCCTCTGCATGGATGACGCGGGGGAAAAGTGAAGTGTCCCAGTCGGCTTACTATTTTGGGAGGAGGAATATTCCCTGGAATATGCCTCCACGTATGCCCTAAGTGGAGACCTAGCCACCCCTATATAAGGAGGGCTAGGGCTTCTATAGAGGGGGTTGATTTCTGGTTGGTATGGACTGGGTGGAGCTCTAGGGTGTTGCGATTTACTAGTTAGTTCCTGAGGTCAAGTTAGTGGTGAGAGTAAGAGAGTCCCTTCTTCCTCCTCTCTCCAATACAGCTCTAGGAGCACTTGTAATCTGCAAAGGTGAATCAAATACAAAGCTTCTGTGTGTGGAATCACCACACTATCCCTCCCTGGATTCCCCTAGTGCATTTAGTCCCCACCTTTAGCCTATCCATGGCATCTGCCGTGACACCACCACGACAAAACTTGATAGTAATAAAATGAACCATAAAAGTTGCATTAGAGTCTAGTCAACTAAAAAAACACCATAACTAGTGTTATAGAAAAGGTCTCTATGGATCTTGCATCCCGAGACATGTAACAACTGGCTTCCCATGAGAGCTGCAGATGACATTATTAAGTAAGTTCTGCGTTAAAGCTTGCCTGTTTTTCAATTCATATAAGTCTTTGCGTGCTATGGTGATTATTGAATCTGTTTTATTGTCTTCTTGCTCAACAATATCATAGGCATCTTGGAGGGCTGATACATTGCAAATGTATCTATAATTTTTGATGTTCCATGCTTGGTTTTATCTACTTTCTTATGTTTTATCCACACTTTGGAGTACTTTTCATATGATTTCTTGGACTAACCTATTAACAAGATGTCATAGTGCCAGTTGCCTGTTTTCTGCTGTTTTTGGTTCTAGAAAGTCAGAAAATGAATATTCTTGGAATTGGACGGGATAAAAGCCAAAGTTGATATTTTACCGGAAGACTCACGGAGCCAGAAGACGAGACGGAGAGGGGCCACAGGGCGGCCACACCATGTGGTGGTGCGGGCTAGCCCTGGCCGCGCCACCAGGTGGTGTGGGCCCCCTGGCCGCCCACCGACCTTGCCTCTTCGCCTATAAGAAGCCTCCCGATACCAAAACCCTAAATAATCAAGCCTCCAGCCAAAATAAGTTCTGCAGCACCGCCGCCACCGAAGGGGAGATTCGGGGGACAGAAAGTCTCTGTTCCGGCACCCTGCCAGGACGGGGAAGTGCCCCCGGAGCCATCTCCATCGATCTCCACCACCATCTCCATCACCATTGCTGATACCCATGATGAGGAGGGAGTAGTTCTCTCTCGAGGCTAAGGGTTCTACGGTAGCTATGTGTTCATCTCTCTCTCTATGCATGATCATATTGTGATGATGAGCTTTGTAATCAAGTAGATCTACCTTTCTACTCAAGTGCTTTAATAGATCTCTGCTCTCCCCATGTGTGTGAAAGTGACAGTGTGCACACCATGGTGGCACTTAGGCTAGAGATTACAAATACTTGTTATGAGTGATATTTAGAGTTGGATATCTTTATGAAATTGTGGTGTTTGTTGGACTCATCTAGTACTCAAGGTGACAGTGTGGTGTTTGTTGGAAAGGCTTACTTTGAGGTGTGCTGTTATAGCCCTACCATCGATTAGAGTGTCCAACCGGAGAGTAGTTAAGAGTAGTATCATAAAGAGAAGATATATTTATGAGAGAGTGTTCACTAGTGAAAGTATGATCCCTAGGCCTTGTTTCTAAGCACTGAAACACCCTTTGCTACTAGATTTGTTACATGTTTGCTTGCTTCTATCTTTATTTCAGTTTGCCTTTTGTCTCTTCCATGCCATCAAGCTATTTTCTATCACCGTTACCACTTATAATTATCCATACCACTTGTATTTCACTATCTCTCCGAACTAGTGCACCTATACGCCTGACAAGTGTATTGGGTGTGTTGGGGACACAAGAGACTTCTTGTATCTTGATTGCAGGTTTGCTTGAGAGGGAATACCTTTGACCACTTCCTCCTTGAGTTCGATAAACCTTGGGTGATCCACTTAAGGGAAAACTTGCTGCTGTTCTACAAACCTCTGCACTTGGAGGCCCAACAACTGTCTACAAGAATAGAAGTGTGTAGACATCAAGGGCATCCTCAAATAATCTTTTGGCTGAAAAACGAGGATCAGTCGAAGTGGTGTGCCATGAGCAATAGGTATTGTCACTACTGCTATGTGAAACAATATCTAAACTTGGAGAAGCAGGTCTTTGTTCGGCATTTAGAGGGTCATTTGCAGCTTGAAACAAACACAAAACAAGTTATAACAGCATTACCATGCAATCACACCACCATGAATTTTAAATGTGTCAATGCGGTCATATATAAGGAAGCAATTAACAGTGGTGGCTCATACATCTATTTCTTCTTGAATAAGTGGACCAGCGGGCGCCATGGAGCGATGCGAGCATATGCTGCTCTGTTAAATGACTACTCTACTTGAAGATGGCTGAGACCAAGAGAAAACAAGTTACTTAAACAACAGACTTGGGAAACAAACTACAAGTTCACTTTGAATAACAATGTGAGCAATCAACCAAAGTACCTGATGCAGACTGCTCAAACTAGAATGTGCAGAACATGAATAAAACGGATATTAAAACTAAGCCATTATGTTTCTCATATATAAACTAGCCAGGAACTACACAACAAAATATGCCACTGATTTAATCATAGACAAAAAAGAGTAACTCAGCCAATAAAAACACATCAATTGTGAGCCTCGAATATGCTAGCCAGATAATTTCAGACAAATAATGAATCAAGCAATCATACATTGAATTATTCATGAATAGCCAGATAATTTCAGCGATTCGACGGCCTGAGAACAACAAACAGAACCATCAAGTGCCTCGTATTAAAATAGACAGTTCATTTAACTATGATACAAAGTAGATACAAGAGTGAGATGAACTGCATAGAGTTCCTTATGATACATGTGTTGATCTTATCGCTAGTGTGGCCTTTTTCTTATTATCATACAACTCAGATGCAATACACCCGGCCTCTCCATATCTAGGGAATTGAACTAAGCACATGGAACAAAAGCAGACCATAGTGGGGCTAAAATGTTTGACGCTAATTTTTGGCAAAAAAATATGAAGACAAGAAAGACAAATGGTAAATTTAAGCAAACAAAAAATGTGGAAAGGACCATACTTCAGGTGGGGGGACTTACGGTAGGTGTTACACGAGATCTACGGTGGCTCGTGTGGGCGGGTGGAGTTTGTACTCCATTGTTGCTCCTCTGCATAAAGGTAAGGCCAACTGTAAATACAAACAGGTTCCAACATGATATACGTTGGCATGAAGTGAAACAAAAGTGATGGGGTCTTACGAGATTAGAGGAGCCATTCACTCTATGATATTGTGTGCAAACTGAGGCTGCTCCTTGCATAATAATAGCAAATAGTTTGAGCCACGGGTTAAGAGGGATCAAATTGACAGTACATAATGGTCAAATAGTATGACGTGTGTAAACGTGTAGTATAGGATAGCAAGACAATAGAATGATGGAAGTACTATAGTTCGTAAATCGGCAAATGAGAGAGATATTATATAATCATATCTCATGTGGACAGGTACAACAGAGAATATAAACAAATATGTTAAGTGACTAATAATTCACAAAGAAATAGTACAGTACATAAAAACAGTTCAATGTGTGGAGTTTAAGCGTAACCACAACAGGTTAATTTAGTACTCCCTCTGTTTCAAAATATAAGATGTTTTAGCTTTGTGAAAAGAGTGCATCTAGACCTCTTTTAGTGTGTAGGTTCCTCTAGGTTTGGAGTGAACCTAAACACTAAAATGAGTCTGTATACACTTATTTCACAAAGCTAAAGCATCTTATATTTTGAAACAGAGGGAGTACATAACAGGTGTATATCAAGTAAAGAACCTGTTAGTTAGGAAATTTACCACGAATACTACACATTGCCAACAAACAAATCACGGAGGGAGATCTGGTTTTAACTCAGTAGGGGCAGCGTCTAGGCCTCCTTCGCATCCTCACGGGTCATGTCGAGGTCGCCAAAGGTGCTACAGTTGTAGTGGGTGTCGACAATGGGGAAGCAGATCTTGGGCGCGCGAGGATATGAGCAGAACGCTGGACCACGACGTCCGTGGAGTAGATCCTAGGCGGTCGATGATGTGGTCAGCACGCCAGACAAGAGGGTTTGTTGAGCAGATCAGGTGTGCGGTACGCCAGCTAAAGTGCAGCGGGGATGTTCCGGCCAGTGACGTATTCCTAGAGGAGAGAGAGGGGGAGGGGGTTGGGTTTAGGTACTGCTAGCACTATACTAGGAAAATTATGAGTGAAGCCCCCCACCTACCGAATTTAATAGGGGTCAAATGGGAATTTCGAAATATCTGAAATTTTGGGGCACGAACTATGTCCGGATGCACGGGATCATTTTCAAAAGGTGTTCAAAATTTTCATGATGCAAAGTCTTAGCTACAAGTCGAACCACTCGATGGGTACCTCCAAAAGATTTTTTCATAAAACTTTCAAAGCAACCTACAATTTATTACTTATAGTTCAAGTTTCACCTAATTTCATTAAATTCAAGAGCAATCTATCGCACTTAGTTGTAGCTCAAGTTTGACCTAACTTCATTAAATGTCGAGACGCAAAATGTTAGCAAGAAGATGAACCTGTCGTCAGAACTCTCTTTTGGTTTCTGATAGTATATTAATTGCCCCCCCCCCCCCCGCGCCCCTCTGATGGGTACCTCTAAGAGCTTTTCTGTAAAACTTTCAAAGCAACCTACACACTTTACTTGTAGTACTTCAAATTTGACCGATTATATTTTTTCCGCTTTGCCTATTATAATTTTATATAGTGATGATATGCCAGATGTCTATTATCTGAGTCTCACGTGTGTGGCACGTGCAATTTACTCGTACTTGTAGTTTCAAATTTGACCTAATTTCGATAAATCAACATAAAGTCGTTCTAATCGGCAGAGTTAGCTGGGAAGTTTGAAAACTCATAATACATAGGAATTGTTGGTACAACATGTTGGTCCAATATATATGTATGTAAACTTGGCTTGTGGCATTCAGATCCAATATTCTTCGGACTTTTCTTTAGGAAAAAGAACAACCTCGCTCATATTCTTCACTCGGAAAATGCAGAATTGAATGTTCTTTTTTGATAGTTGGAAACTCACACCGACGACACTATTTACTACAAGAAGATGCACCGATGATCAACCTATGAAAAGACATTTAATTCAAGAGCAATATATGTCGTTTACTTGTAGCTAGCTCAAGTTTGACATAACTTCGTTACATTACCAATATGCAAAGTCTTAGAAGAAGTTGAACCTATCGTCGAAACTCTCGCTGGTTTCTGGTATATTAATTTTGAACCCTCGATGGGTACGTCCAAAAGCTTTTTCATAAATCTATCAAAGCAAAACCTACCATTTACTTGTAGTTTCAAATTTGACCTAATTCCGAGATATCGACATAAAGTTATTCAAATGTGCGGGGTTAGATATAGGAAGCTTCAAAACTCATAAAACATGGGAATCGCAAGTACAACATGTTGTCGATCCACTATATAAATGTCAGTCAACTTGGCTTGTGGCAACCACATCCTGTGACTTTTCTATACGGAAAAGAACAACTAACCTTGTTCGGCTTCACTCGGAAAACGTAGAATTCAATGTTCTTTCCTAGTAGTTGGACACTCACACCCACGGCACTGCTTACTACTAGAAAATGCACCCATCTACCTCTCAAATGACATTTAATTCAAGAGCTATCTATTGTGCTTACATGTATCTCAAGTTTGACTTAATTAATTTCGTTAAATTGTCAAGATGCAAAATCTTAGCAGGAAGTTGAACCTATCATGAAAACTCTTGTTGTTTTCAGATATATTAATTGTGACCCCTCGATGGGCACCTCCAAATTAAAAGCTTTTTCGTAAAAATTACAAAGCAAAACCTACAATTTACTTGTAGTTTCAAATTTGACCTAATTTCGAAAAATCGACATAAAGTCATTAAAATGGGCAGAGTTAGCTAGGAAGTTTGAAAGCTCATAAAACATGGGAATCGCAAGTACAACGTGTTGTCGATCGACTATATATGTATGTCAACTTGGCTTGTGCCATCCACATCCAATATTCTTTGGACTTCTCTTTACGGAAAATAACAACTAGTAGCCTCGCTTGTTTTCACTCGGAAAATGTAGAATTGAATGTTCTTTCCTGATAGTTGGAAACTCACACTGACGGCATTGTTTACTAGCACAAGGTGCATCGATCTACCTCTAAAAATACATTTAATTCAAGAGCAATCTATCACGCTTACTTGTAGCTCAAGTTTGACCTAATTTTGTTAAATTGTCAAGATGCAAAAGCTTAGCAAGAAGTTGAACATATCGTCAAAACTCTCGGTGTTTTATGATATATTAATTGTGACCCCTCTATGGGTACCTCCAAAAGATTTTTCGTAAAACTTTCAAAGCAACCTACAATTTACTTGTAGTTTCAAATTTGACCTAATTTCGATAAATCGACATGAAGTCATCCGGTCAAATGGGCAGAGTTAGCTAGGAAGCTTGAAAACTCATAAATAAAACATGGGAATCGTTGGTACAACATGTTGGTCCACTATATATGTCGGTAAACTTGGATTCTGGCATTCAGATCCAATATTATTCTTCGAACATTTCTTTACAGAAAAGAACAACCTCGCTCGTCATCACTCGAAAAATTGAGAATAATTTAATCTTCTTTCCTGATATAGTTCGAAAATCACATTGTACCGACGACACTGTTTACTACAAGAAAATGCACCCATCTACCTCTCTAAAAAGTCATATATTTCAGTAGCAATCTATGGCGCTTACTTGTAGCTCAAGTTTGACCCAATTTCGTTAAATAGTGTCATGCGATGCAAAATCTTAGCAAGAAGTCAAACCTGTTGTCAAAACTCTCGGTTGTTTCTCATATATTGATTGTGACACCACTCTCGATCGGTACGGTACCTCCAAAAGCTTTTTCGTAAAACTTTCAGAGCAACCTACAATTTAGTTATAGTTCATGTTTGACCTAATTTTGATAAATCGACATGTAGTCATTCAAGTGGGCGGAGTTAATTAGCTAGGGAGTTTGAAATCTCAAAAAACATATGGGAATCATAAGTAAAACACGTTGGTCCACTTAATATGTCTAGAAGCTTGGCTTATGGCATTGAGATTCATATTCTGCTCCAAGCTTTCTTTACAGAAAAGAACCATGTCGTCATCACTCGGAAAATTGAGAATTTTATTTCCTTATAGTTGGAAACTCACACAGACGACATTGTTTACTATAAGAAGATGCACCCATCTACCTCCGAAAATACATTTAATTCAAGAGAAATCCATCGCGCTTACTTGTAGCTCAAGTTTGACCTAATTTCGTTCATTGACAAGAAGTCACTGAAGTGTGCGAAGATAGCTAGGAAGCTTGAAAAATCCTAGTACTAAAAACTTGTGTATTACGTATAATAAACTGTGGTCCAGTTTGTGTGATAATTCGGGCGGTTGCATTTTCCTTTAACCGTGGTAGGTCTCGTAGGAGCGAGGTTCTTGAGAGTTAACACGGTCGGTGGAAGTACAAGTTACATCAAGGACCTCATAAAAATGAAAATTGCACCCAAGTCCATGCATTTAGCACAAGGACCCTGAAACTGAGGAATGAAGTGTGTGTTTTGAGGTTTGCACATACTAGCGTTCATCGTGCTAAAGACTATCAGTAGAATCTTTGTAGATGCTAAGAATGCAAAAGAAGATCCAACGGTAACCAATGTTTGGATTTGCTAGTCTTTATCCAACAGCCAACGTTCGAAGTTATCCGTACACTATACAATGATATGGTATGGTATTGTAAGAGATAAGACAAGATAAAGAAAAGATAAGAAGTACTACAAATGGCCGATAGTTTGAGTAACCTTCCCTCCCGATGTTTGGGAAGCAAGTGAAAATTTCAAAAACCAGAAAAGTTTGATTTTTTTGCCGCCAAGGACCAAAGTGGTTTCCTTCCTATGTACTCCTTGTCGCTACTCCACACCAACGCGGCTGCCGAACACGCCAGAGACATAGAGCCGTCGTACCAAGGCACACGTGCGTGACACCATACTATGGACGAGGGAGAGATCAGCCGGGCCGGTGCACGAGGGGAAACAGTAGGAGAGAGGGAGGATGGATGGTGAGAGGCAGCGAAGGAGAGAGAAAACACACAATTTGTTTTGTGTGCATAGGTCCTGAAATTTACTAGTACTAGCATAGTGTAGTACACTGTAAGGGTGTAGGAGTACCTCGTGTCAGAAACCCATCATAACTTTGCTCTGACATGGAACCACCTTCAACTTCTCTTCACTGCTGCCCTCTTCCCCTGCCAATGTTTTATTCTCTTAGCATGTACAACACGTGGACAGAGGTGACCATATGTCTAAGCAAAGAAATATACTACTCCTACATTGTGTAAAAAAGCACACGTTAATATGGCCTACTACCCGTTCAAAACACAATGGCCTACTATGTGGCATCCGCTAAGGTTCACCTTATACATAAAGTAAAAAATAAAGTTATATTTAAGCCTAAGGTGCACCTCAAGATTGTGGGCTGCCCATAGAGAATAGAAATATAATTTCTCCTCTCTCCCTATTTCATGTGGTCGTTTTCAAAATGTGTTCAAAATTTTCATGATGCATAAACTTAGCTAGAAGTAGAACCACTCGTCAAAACTCTCTGTGGTTCCTGATATATTAATTAACCGCTCGATGGGTACCTCCAAAAGCTTTTTTCGTAAAACTTTCAAAGCAACCTACAATTTATTACTTATAGTTCAAGTTTGACCTAATTTCATTAAATTCAAGAGCAATCTATCGCACTTAGTTGTAGCTCAAGTTTGATCTAATTTCATTAAACTGTCAAGACACAAAATCTTAGCAAGAAGATGAACCTGTCGTTAGAACTCTCTTTTGGTTTCTGATAGTATATTAATTGCCCCAACCCCCCACCCCCTGTGCACCCCCTCCGATGGGTACCTCTAAGAGCTTTTCCGTAAAACTTTCGAAGCAACCTACACAGTTTACTTGTAGTAGTTCAAATTTTACCTATATTTTTTTTCCGCTTTGCCTATTATAATTTTATATAGTGATGATATGCCAGATGTCTATTATCTGAGTCTCACGTGCATGGCACGTGCAATTTATTAGTACTTGTAGTTTCAAATTTGACCTAATTTCGATAAGTCGACATAAAGTCATTCTAATGGGCAGAGTTAGCTGGGAAGTTTGAAAACTCATAAAACATGGGAATCATTGGTACAACATGTTGGTCCAATATATATGTATATAAACTTGGCCTGTGGCATTTAGATCCAATATTCTTCGGACTTTTCTTTAGGAAAAAGAACATACTCGCTCATATTCTTCACTCGGAAAATGTAGAATTGAATGTTCTTTCTTGATAGTTGGAAACTCACACCGACGACACTATTTACTACAAGAAGATGCACCGATGATCTACCTATGAAAAGACATTTAATTCAAGAGAAATCTATGGCGTTTACTTGTAGCTAGCTCAAGTTTGACCTAATTTCATTAAATTACCGATATGCAAAGTCTTAGCAAGAAGTTAAATCTATCGTTGAAACTCTCGCTGGTTTCTGGTATATTAATTTTGAACCCTCGATGGGTACGTCCAAAAGCTTTTTCCTAAATCTATCAAAGAAAAACCTATAATTTACTTGTAGTATCAAATTTGACCTATTTCCAAGATATCGACATAAAGTTATTCAAATGTGCGGGGTTAGCTATGAAGCTTCAAAACCCATAAAACATGGGAATCACAAGTACAACATGTTGTCGATCCACTGTATATGTATAAAAATATATATATACATATGTTTGTCAACTTGGCTTGTGGCATCCACATCCAATATTCTTTGGAGTTCTCTTTACGGAAAAGAACAACTAACCTCGTTCGTCTTCACTCGAAAAACATAGAATTCAATGTTCTTTCCTGGTAGTTGGACACTCACACCCACGACACTGCTTACTACTAGAAAATGCACCCATCTACCTCGGAAATGACACTTAATTCAAGAGCTATCTATCGCGCTTACTTGTAGCTCAAGTTTGACCTAATTAATTTCGTTAAATTGTCAAGATGCAAAATCTTAGCAAGAATTTGAACCTATCATCAAAACTTTCATTGTTTTCAGATATATTAATTGTTACCCCTTGATGGGTACCTCCAAAAGATTTTTCTTAAAACTTTCAAAGCAACCTATAATTTACTTGTAGTTTCAAATTTGACCTAATTTCGATAAATCGACAAATAGTCATTGGTCAAATGGGCAGAGTTAGCTAGGAAGTTTGAAAAGTCATAAATAAAACATGGGAATCGTTGGTACAACATGTTGGTCCACTATATATGTCTGTAAACTTGGCGTGGCATTCACTATATATGTCTTATGAAAAAGAACAACGTCGCTCGTCTTCACTTGGAAAATGTAGAATTGAATGTTCTTTCCTGATAGTTGGAAACTCACATTGATGGCATTGTTTACTACAACAAGGTACACCGATATACCTCTAAAAATACATTTAATTTCAAGAGCAATATATCGTGCTTAATTACTTGTAGCTCAAGTTTGACCTAATTTCGTTAAATTTTCAAGCTGCAAAATCTTAGCAAGAAGTTGAACCTATCGTCAAAACTCTCGGTGTTTTAAGATATATTAATTATGACCCGTCGATGGGTACCTCCAATTTTTTTTTTAAACTACCAAAAAACCTATAATGTACTTGAAGTTTCAAATTTGACCTAATTTTGATAAATCGACATAAAGTCGTTCGGTCAAATGGGTAGAGCTAGCTAGGAAATTTGAAAACTCATAAAACATGGGAATCGTTGGTACAACATGTTGGTCCACTATATATGTCGGTAAACTTGGCTTCTGGCATTCAGATCCAATATTCTTCAGACATTTCTTTATGGAAAAGAACAACCTTGCTCATCATCACTCAAAAAATTGAGAATTGAATGTTCTTTCCTGATAATTGGAAAATCACACCAACGACATTATTTACTACAGGAAAATACACCCATCTACCTCTAAAAAGTCATATATTTCAAGAGCAATCTATCGCGCTTACTTTGTAGCTCAAGTTTGACCCAATTTCGTTAAATAGTGTCATGATGCAAAATCTTAGCATAAAGTCAAACCAGTTGTCAAACCTCTTGGTTGTTTCTCATATATTGATTGTGACCCCCCGATGGGTACCTCCAAAAGCTTTTTTGTATAACTTTCAGAGAAACCTACAAAACTTGTAGTATATAATTCAAATTTGACCTAATTTTGATTAATCGACATATAAAGTCATTCAAGTGGGCAGAGCGATAAGCTATAGGAAGTTTGAGAACTCATAAAACACGGGAAAACATAAGTACAATATGTTGGTCCACTATATATGTGTGAAAACTTGGCTTGTGGCATTTAGATCCTTATTCTTCAGACTTCCTTTATAGGTGGGAATAATCTCGACATCACTCGAAAAATTGAGAATGTTCTTTCCTGATAGTTGGAAACTCACACTGACAGCATTGTTTACTATAAGAAGATGCACCCATCTATCCTAGAAAAGACATTTAATTCAAGAGAAATCTATCGCGCTTACTTGCTTGTAGCTCAAGTTTGACCTAATTTCGTTAAACAGTCAGGATGCAAAATCTTAGCAAAAAGTTGAAGCTATCGTCAAAACTCTCGATGGCTTTTGACATATTGATTGTGACCCCTTGATGGGTGCCCCCCAAAAGGTTTTTTGGTAGAACTTTCAAAGAAACCTACAATTTACTTGTAGTTTCAAATTTGACCTAATTTCGATAAATCGACATAAAGTCATTAAAATGGGCAGAGTTAGCTAGGAAGTCATTCAAATATCGACAAACATTTAATTCAAGAGCGATCTTTCGCGCTTACTTGTAGCTCAAGTTTGACCTAATTTTGTTAAACTGTCAAGATGCAAAATCTTAGCATGAAGTTGAATGTGTCATCAAAACTCTCGGTGGTTTATGATATATTAATTATCCCCTGAATAGGTACCTCCAGAAGAGTTTTTATAAAACTTTCAAAGGAACCTACAATTTACTTGTAGTTCAAATTTGACCTAAATTCGATAAATAATTGGCATAAAGTCATTCAAGTTAGCGGAGTTAGCTTGGAAGTTTGAAAGCACATAAAACATGGGTATCGTCAGCACAACATGTTGGTCCACTCTTTATGTCTGAAAACTTGTCTTGTGGTATTCAGATCCATATTCTTCGGAGTTTCTTTACGTAAAAGAACAATCTTGTCATCACTCAAAAAATTGAGAATTAAATGTTCTTTCATGATAGTTGGAAACTAACACCAACGAGATTGTTTACTACATCATCCATCTACCTCTAAAAATACATTTAATTCAATAGCAATCAATTGCCATTACTTGTGTAGCAAATGTTTGACATAATTTTGTTAAATCGGCAAAAAGTCAATAAAGTGTGCAAAGTTAGCTGGGAAGCTTGAAACATCCTTTTTCTAAAAACTTTGGAATTATAAGAAACCATGTTCCACTTTGTCTGATAATCGGGGCAGTGTAATTATTTTCTAATTGTGGTAGGTCCCGTAGGAGCGAGGTGCTTTATTAGTTAACACACGGTCGGTGGAAGTACAAGTTACATCAAGGACCTCATAAAAATGAAAATTACATCCAAATCCATGAATTTAGCATAATATCCCTGAAACTAAGCAATGAAGTGTCTTTTGAGGTTTCCGCATATGCTAGATATTGTAGAGCCAAAATTTGTTCTAAACAATCTACATTCTAGCTTTTACTACTAGTATGTATAGTAAACAAGAATCCATAAAAAAGTGATCGTACTCTCTATTGGAGTAGTAACTTGGATTAGTTTTTCACATATCTATGTACTACTACTAATTATAATTTCTCAAAAAAAGTACCACTAATAAATGCAGTACTGGTTTGTTTGATTTGTTCTAAGATGTAGTACTACTACTATTACTAGTACTCCCTCTGTATAGGATTATTAAGGCTATTTAAATTTGATAAGACCAAAAAAGTTAATTATAGGTTGGTGTCGAAGACATGCATTTAGTTCTTGGTCTCTCCCCTGAAGCACTGTACACCCTGCAACAGGCCGCAGGCTTTTCGTCTCTCTCTAGGAGTAGATCTTCTTGCCTCTCAGTCACCTGGATCTTCTTACCTCGGTCTCTCCCTTTGTCTGGACTGTACTGTCTGGTACAGTACAGCGTGACACCTGCTTTATTACTCACATGTCAACTTTCTGCAGCCTTTTTGTTTTGACGAATCTTGTACAACGTGTGGACACTGTCTAAGAAAAAAGTGGCCAAGTGCAGCTGCCGCCGGTGCGCCCATGCCTAGCATATTCCTGTACAATCATACCAGTACAGTACGAAACTCAATTAATATACTCTTCAGTATACCCACCCAACCTGGGTTTCTGGACAACGGGCACTACGTCGGCGAGCCGATCTTTCCTCTGTAACCACTCCCACAAGTTCGTGTACCGTGTCGGCAGATTCGACTGTGAGCCGGCTGCTATGGACGTCGTCCAGTCTGAGGCGATGATTGAGTGCCCCTACGACGGCTGCTTTAGCTTGGTCGCCTTCGACAAGCTCTACGAGCACAAGATCGCGTACTCGCATGACCCGTGCTCCTGCACTGATTCCGCCTGTGATTTCATTGCCTCGCCGGCAGGGCTCCTTCCCCACATGAAGGAGGCCCACGGGGTCATAGTAACCAGGGCCATCTATGGCAGCACCTTCTTTTGCCCCATCCCGACTCCACCACCAACAAGCATGAGGGGATTCATGCGCTTCCTCTGCAGGGATGACGATGTCGTGTTCGGCCTGACCATCAGCGTGCTTGGCCTAGCCGCTGTCGTGTCCTTGGTGTGCATCAGGCCGGACAGGTGCTTGTGGCCGTGGTACATGGTGAAACTGTGTGCGCCTGGCCTGCCGGGGTCGGCGGACTTGTCAATGGTCGACGGCCTTAATGCGGCAATCGAGCTGACGAGCAGCTCGTCGCCAGCCAACCTCCCGTCCAACAAGCTCAAGACGTACCTCGGGGTGCCTCCACGGTTCCTAATGAAGGTTGGACAATCGACCCATGTATCTTTATGGATTTGCATCGACGGGAAAATATGATCTTAAACTATGGCTGATGATCAAGACTATAATGGTGTATTAGCAGATAAATAGTACTACTAGTAGTACTATTTTACTACTCCAGTTACTAGTAGTACTCGCATGTAGGTTCTCTTTTGGTACTAGGAAGGATGCATTTTGGATGTAAACTAAATTTCCTGCTAATGTTATTACGGAGTATTTAGGGGTTTAGTATGACTTTTATATAATTGTTCACTTCTACGACATGGATCAGAGATAAACACACTAACCGTTTTTACGATGCTTCGATTTTAGTCATCTAACTCAGTGATTACGGAATTTTATGTCCAAACTTGTCAATTCGACTTAATTTAAGTCTTGAACCAAGATTGCCGTCGAAATTGTGCTTATGTGGACGACGCATCAATGTGGGTCCAACGTGTAGGATAGGTTGCCATGGAATTTAGCCTAAATATCTAGAAAATAATATGGACATCTACGACATCAACTCAATGTTATCAGAATCATCACAGCCCATTTTTTTATATTATATGCGTTTGACATTATGTAAGTTAGTATATTTGTACATATAGTTGGTCAAACTTTATAAATATTGACTTCAACAAAACATAGTATACTTTCTAATTTGGAAATGAGGGAGCATCTAAGTACTAAAATGCGTCAAAATACATGTGTATCTAGACAAAGCCAAGTCAGTAACAACTATTTTAGGATGGAGGGAGTAATTATTTATGAGTAATATATTTTTCACAATTTTTTACTACTATGACATGTGCCCACGACTAGAGCATGGACCAATGCATAATAATCACGGAACCATGCGGTGGTGATCTACTCCGTACTGGATAACCCTACGTGCGGAGGCGCACTAGTGGAGCACACGCTCATGTTGTTCCTGAGTACGTAGTAGTACTACTAGTATATGCAAATAGGAGTACAAAAATAGATAGATCTTGTTGCTCATCGTACTATTTTTTCCCTGTAAGGCAACCTGGACGTGACTACTACAGTACTATAGTGGCACAACTTCTGCTTTTGGCGCTACAAGATGAATGTAGAACTCTGTGTTCGTTCAAAAAAACTCTCTGTGTAACATTAGTGTACTAGTAATTCTTATACTCCCTAGATTTTCGGACGCGCCGTAAAGTAGTGCAGTAAGTCTGTTTGGTCAAGCTGCATGCAACAAGCATTGGTTTGACAGGACAATTTAGGTTTTTAGATATCCAAATTTCTACTCCAGCTCGATGGCTCAAGACATGAAGCAGCTAGTACTGCTCTATCCTCTGGCTGTCACCCAGATCAGAATGAACAAGGAAAAGATTGTGTATCTTAGAAATTACCATGGCCATTTATTATCTGCAGAGCTTTATTTTGTTTCTTTCAAGGCACTTGCAAAGGCTGATACTGTACTGTACTAGTAGTACTACTTGTAAATAACGTGCTACGGTTGGGCCCTACAGCTAGTACTAGACATAGACTTTAGTAGCTACTCTAGTCATAGTGAATTGTCCAAGAGGTCGGGTTACTTTTTTTCCTGAGAGAGGAAACCTTTATTTATTCCTTCTTTGATTCAAAGAAAATTTAAAGGTTTTTTGAAGGATCTTGTCCCTTAGGAAATAATCCTACGCTGTCTTGTTTGATTCATAGGATTCCAATATGTAGGAATTATGTCCCGTTTAGAACACATGATAGGAAAAATGTAGGAATAGGAAAAACACGGGAATTGAGATTCCTTTAAAGTATTCCTTTGCCCTCTATTTTTAGGAAAATTTCCGTCCACTCCAACCTCATGGTATAATTGCTTTGCTTTACTTGTGATTCAAACACATACTTGATCTAAATTCCTGTAGTTTCCTCTTCTTATGTTTTGAGAATCCTGTAAATCAAACGAGCCCTGAGAGATGGTCTTTTTTTTTGTCTTTGATCATTTTTTTGTTTGAACATAGGGTCATAGAGCTTCCTTGGAACACGAGGAGGGTGGAAATTGCACAAACCTCCAACAATTAGATTCAAAATTGCAGCGAACTCCAGATAATCAAGATAGTCTAGTTGCAAGAAACTACTGTACTATAATTACTTTTGGGTACAAATGCTACACATAGCACAAAATTCTCGATTAGCCCTCTTAGCATTATTCTTACATACCCGGGGCTTAAGAGTTGGACCTCTTTGCAACTACGGCTCTAATTGTTGGAGGTTTGTGCAACTAGCCTCAATTGGAGCCCCACCCCCACTCGCCCACCTTCTACAGTACTAGTAGTAGTAGAGTACTAGTAGTACGCACCATCAGCCTTTGTCTTCTCCATCGCACCCCGGCCGCCAGCTCACACCAACGATCTTCCCTCCCTCCCCCCACCCCACCCCGCCCCAAAGAAAGCCCCCAAAACACCATCTGCAGCCTCCTTCCATGGTGAGATCGAGCAAGGTCTGTAAAGATCCTGAGCAGTTTCAGAAGGTGTTCACCGAAGGCCCTCTTCAAGTACTCATCAACCATTGCGACGCCACCACCACCGCGAGTATCGTCGGTTCATCCAAACATATTCTTCAATCAGCAAAAGAGAGCGGAACTACGCCTTCTTCTCATCTGTTTGGCCTCCCATGTGTTCTTCATTATCACCCAACGGTGAGAACGTGGGAATCCAAAGACTGCTTCGAAGTGGCGGGCAGCCCGTGCAAGATGACGCTGCTGGACAAGTTCTCCTCCGATGTTGTGATGCCAAATGGTTTTGATAAGCAGCGAGCAGGCGGCAATGTAGATTGGAACGTCACAGTTGGGCCCGATTTCATGTGGGACCTTGTCAACGTGTACACTCGTCGCAAGATTGTTATTCCGCAAGTGTTGGGGTTTGAACCGACCGAAGGTTCTGCACTTACATTTCAGGATGATGCTGATGAAGGTCGACGTACTAAACTGCAGAAGATAGTCATTTGCCAAGTTCCGACAGCTGCTGGGGGATACAAAGATTTCTCTCTAGTCGCCATTTTCGAATTCAAGATTGTTGTCATCAACGGGAATGATAGTCATGGATGGTCAGTTTGTGTGAATGGGTTCCAGGGCTAATTCAGATACTGCGATGCTATTATCCAACACGATCATGTGTTCGCCGTGACCGAAAACGGCTGTGTTTATGCATGGAAGTCTTTGGAACTTGGTAAATTCTCCTCCCTACGTATTTTATTAGCTTTGTTCATGAATCGATGCAAGCTATTTTTTCTGAACTTTCATTGGTTAGTAGGAATTCCATTAAAATTTTAGTTTCTTTGATTCGAAGGAATTCCCTAGAATTTCAAAGGAATGAAATCTTTAGGAGGTTTTCTTACATATAAGTGGTTTGTTTCATATGATTGAGTTATGTTGATAGTATTGCGTCGTCTCCTAGTACATCCCATGGAAAATATGGTATCTACTACATAGTAGTAAGTACTTATGTGAGACCTAGATATTATTCCTGAATCAATGTAAGTTATTTTTTCTAAAGTTTCTTTGGGTAGTAGGAATTTCATAGGAATTTTAGCCTCTTTGATTCGTACGAATTCTCTAGGAATTTTAGAGGAATGCAATCCTTACTAAGTTTTCTTACATATAAGTAATTTGATTCATAGGATTGAGTTCTGCTGAAAGTGTTGCCTTGTCTCCTAGTACTAGTACATCCATGGAAAATATGGATCTACTAGTAGTATTTACGTGAGACTCAGATACTAGACATATGACCTATCATAACTATATAGAATTATAATACTAAGTAAAGCTCAAAAAATTAGAAATTTGATCGACAACTATAAAGTATGGGCGCATATTTAGTTCTTGTATTTTCTATCATGTAGAAGTCGATGTTTATTAGGTACTAGTACTTGTAATTTTTTTAACATGGTCTTGAGAAATGAAAGAGAAGATTATAGAATGATGGAGAAGTGTGTTTTGAGGATTGTGCATAGCGTTCATTGTGCTAAAGACTATCAATAGAATCTTCAAGTAGATGCTAGAATGGAAAAGAAGATCCAACTGCTGGCAATGTTGGGATTCGCAAGTCCTGATCCAACAGTGAATATTCAAAGTTATTCATACACTACATAGTGGTAAGATCAGATAAGATAAGATATTAAACCTCCTAGAAATAATCCTTGTTGGTTTTCCATTGGTATATAAGACACCAAAATCTTGTAGGATCCAACCATGCTTTTTTCCCTATGAACTTTACATTCAAGATCCTATAGGATTATTTCCTATTTCATTTGATCCCATGAATCAAATCGTGTCTCTAGGATAATTTCCATAGCATATCACCATTTCGAAAAGAATTAGAATTTCCATAGCATCTCCCTAGGTTGACATTTTTTTACGCAATCAAACATCTTAAGTGTAATCAAGATTTTTGAAAATAGTACTGTATATCAACTTCTACAATGTCAGATCAATATCAATATTATTTTCATGTTACATTTCTTTTCCCTTTCAAGGTCCTATCCTTATCCTGTCGCCACGCGATGTGCTATACCTAACACATGGATTTGTCGAGGACGATGAGGACAATGATCCTGGTAGGTGGTTGTTAGCAAGATCGGCTGGTGGTTCAAGACTTCTTCTGGTCTATTCATATGGTGTTTTAGGCAATGCAATTGCTGATGATACTAGTGTTGTTCACTATGGTCGCACCATTTGCACCTATCCTTCTGGGTTTGAGTGCATGGTGTTCTCGATGGACACAAGCCAGTTAACTGCAGCTAACCGATGGAAAAGGGTTACTAACCTTGGATCATATTCTATTTTCCTTGGCGTGAACTATCTGATTATGATTGCAGTAGGTGATGCAAAATGATCCGCCAGGACATCTCACGAGAAGGAACTGTGTTTACACATCACACCAAGAAATTGGCTACGAGTAAGGTCGCATCCTGAAATTTGCCACTTCAGTTTGAATGGTGACGTAGCTGTTGGTTTCCACACCAACACTCGCTGGACATGGTCGGAGACTCCATTTTGGTTCATTACAAGCTTCTCAAACGCCTTGGAGTGGAACGAACCTGTTCAAGGATAGCTCATTTGGTCTCGGCCTTCTATTGAACTCTTTCTTTTGGCTGTTTTTTAGCTGATGTACGAGTACTCAGCATTTAGTTTTGCACCCGGTCCGGCTTGTAAAATACTCTGTATGACCAAAAAACCCCTTTTGTACATTTGGTAGTTTCTCCAGTATGTATATTTCACCAAGCTTGTAAAAGAACCTTATTAGGAGTACAGATGTACTCTACTAGTATTATTACGTACATAATTTCTTCCAGAATTTTGTATAATAGTAGTACTGTTAGTATTACTCCTTGCAGGTCCGTAGTTTTGTTTCTTTTTCACTGCAGTTTGGGTCCTGTAAGCCTAAGTTGGACGTGTTGGTAAGTACTTCGCTCAGAAACTGCATGTGATGGAAGGAGCACGATGTTTCCAGGTTTACCAGGAAAAACATGTCGCTCATCATGGCATCACCAATGATTTGACAAGACAATACTATACGACGGTGTGCTAGTCTAGTTTTTTCTTCTTCTGAACAAGTACTCCTTGTCTACCCTAGTAGTAGTAGTAAAGGTCTACTAGTAGGAGTACCAGAGAAATTGATGAAGCTATGTCGTGGGAATGGCCACAGCAGTCGCTGCCATAGGCAACGATTGATAGAATCGGGGGCGAGAGATGGCGGCCATCTGCGGTGCGAGATGGGGGCGGATGCACATGGATTTACCCAGGTTCGGCCCCCGGAGGGTAAATACCTACTCATGCTAAATTAGATTGATGGAGAGCGAGTTACAGGGGTGACGAGCTCGGCGTATAAGCAGCAAATCGCTTGAAGGGGTGTATGATGGAACGTAAGTACTCAAGCTACCATAGGGAGGTTTATATAGGGGGTACCTCGCTAGGGTTTACAGTATACAACCGAACTAGTTATGGATTCAAAGGCTTTTGACCTAATCTGACTGGGCTTTAGTTATGCTCCTGGGCCTTCAGTCTCCAGCTGCATTCTAGCCGTTGTCTTGTAGGCCCACTCGCAAGGCCTTCGGCCCACCCGGAACGTTCTGCTGGGCATACCCCATTCGGCATATCCCCATCAGTAGTCCCGAGGCTAGCACTGATTCAGTGCAGGTGTTCATTTGGCAGTCAGAGTAGGCGAGTCCAATTTGGACGCCCAGTCGAATCGGTGATGGACTCTATTGAGAATGGAGGAAATTTTCCACCAAACCCCCAGTCGTGATCTAGAGAACGTATTCTTGCTCGACTCGCTACTGCTATCGATTGGATAGAGTGTACCCGCAAGTGAGTCGAGCGGAGGAAGTTGGACCATCAACCTGGTCAAACTAGCCATTGGGTAACCCAACGGTAACTTCGGCATAATTACCGCGGGTAACGGCTATCCCGAGATTGGCGGGAGCGCTTCTTTATAAGGAGAGTGATGGAAAAAGTCCTGTAGAACCTCTCATGCATTCCTCATCCTTGCGCATACCTTTCTCCATGTCTCCCTTCGATCCGGATTCCCTGAACCGAGCGATTTCATTTCTTCCTTGATGGCGCCTCCGAAGGATCTGTCGAGAAGTCTAAGTGCACAACAGCACATCTCAGATCGTTCGAGGACACAGGGATCCTCTGCAAGGGGAACTAGCGACTTCCCGCGTCCTCCGAAGTAGATCCAAAACCGCGCACCGGCAAGTTCATCTGCTTCCCAAGTCACTTGGAAAGGGGCTTGGGATTCCCCACCTCAGTCTTCTTCCGGTGGTTCTACGCGTACTACGTGATCAAGCCGTCGGATCTTGGTCCGCACAACATCGAGCAGCTGACGATCTTCGTCACATTCTGTAAATGCTACCTTGGCTGCATGCCGTACTTTCCGTTGTGGCTGGAGCTGTTCCACGGCCGCATCGGGCACGAGGGGTCCAGCGGTCCGGTCTTGGCAGCAGGCGGCGTCACGTTCCAGTTGAAGCCGAAGGCAAACTTCTTCAAGCTCCTGCTATCGAAGAAAGTCGCGAGCGAGTGGAAGAAAAGTTGGTTTGAATCCACCCCCTCCGGCGAAGTGGTGCTCCCCGAGGAGAATATCATTTTGTGGCCCAAAAGTTGGGGTGTCTAGGCAACGTGGTACCCAAGTTCCCTGAAATCATCCGCGATGACTACAGTTGGTGTGCCAAATACTCAGAGGGTCTTTTTCGGCACAAATTCAACTTTATGTTTCAATGCAAAAAATCAGGCTAACGGCCGTCAAGTTGGGCCCCCCTGTCAGTTCTCGCCGTTATGTCGCTCCTGTCGCGCCTGTCGCTTAGGTGTCAATTAGGCTTGCAGTGTTGGCGCCTGCATCCATTACGCGTCTTCTTCTTCCCCGGAGCGGCAATCTGTGGGGCGTCGCAGCCATGGCGCGGAGCTGGGACGTGGACGAACCTGCTCGGCCGGCTCTCCTCCATGTAGGCTTGCAGCGTTGGCGCCTCCATTAATTGTCTTCTTCCCCGGAGCGGCAATCTGTGGTCGTGGCCATGGCCCAGAGCTTGGAAGTGACGAAGCTGCTCGGCCCCGCTCTCCTCCCCATCTCGAGTCGGAGCTCGCCCTTACCGTGGACGCACCCATGGCATGGTCGTGGACGAGAATTGGTTCCCGGTGAGATCTATCACCTTGTCAACCATGCTCGGTTTTGTTTTCCTCCTCTAGAATCTGAGCTTGTCGTCGCCGTGGTTGCACCCACACCAATTCTGCCACCTCTGCCGAGGTCTCTGTGGTAGCTCAAGTTCTGGGGCTCTCCAAGTTCTGCCATGTTGGGCCTGTACTCTTTTGTTCAAATCTCTTGGGTTGTACCAACTTCATTGTGTTTAATTATGAAAGACAAAATATAAATGACTTCTCTCAATTTCTCGCATAGAAAAATGCACAGCTAATTTCATATTCTCGCAGGAACTGGCCCCACTTGTTGAAGCGGCGGCACTGTCACGATCTCCACGTAACCACGGTGAGTTCTCGAACCGAAAGTTGCAGTTACCACATTTGTTCTGCAGTCATTCCTCTTCCTCAGTCATTCCTCTGCATTTTTCCTAGGCGCTTCTTCTTCCTCTATTCTGGAACCGTCGGTTCATCTTCTTCTTCCTCTTGCAGGCAGTTCCTTCCAGGCATGGACGATGGGAAACGCACAGCAGAGACCCACTTGGTCCCTGCCCATGGCACCACGACTTTAACAGTGGTGTACACAAATGATGAAGCGACTGTGGAGACAACTCTCACCAGGTTTTAGCAATTGCTTGAGAAAGAGAAGCACAAGTTTGTGGGGCTAGACTTGGAGTACACCCGTGCAAATAAGCGAAAAAATCCTCCACAAGAGATCGCTGTCGTGCAAATCACGATACATGAGGAGGTCCTCGTTTACCACTTCTGCAGGTATGTGAAATTTAAATTTGAGATCACCACTTCTACATCCCTTGTTCCCTTACATCCCTAGAACCATCTAAGTGCAGGAGTAAAACCAACTGAGATGCGTTGTCCGGCTCAAGTCGAGTTCTTGTGTAGGAAAGGGATAACTTTCACTAGCGTGGATATCACAAATGACAAAATAATGCTTTCTCGTGCGTTGATAAAAATCCCAGAGGGGCACCACATCGACATCCAAAATCTGTACAACATCAAATCATACCCAGCGAAGGATGGCATGGGTGATCTGGCAGCGGAAATCATCGATAAATCCTATGAAAAACTAAAGAAATTGAAGCGACTCGATCACGACTAATGGGAGTGGAAGCCGATAAGCCAGGTGCGCCTCGAGTTTGCAGCCAGAGACGCCTACATGGCGTTGAGTTGTACAGTAAGCTCATTACCATGAAAGATGGGATGGTTAAGGCGGGGTTTTTCACGAGAGAGCTATGCCCTGGTTGCAAGCTAGGCCAGGAGAAGAAGCGCGAGGAGGACAGAAAGCGGTTTCAGGACGAGTAGGGATCTTGGGACGGTGGCGACATCAAGCGGCTGAAGGGGAAGCAAGTCAAGGACGACAACAAGTGGTGGTGATACATTATGTGTTTGAACTAGATTTTAGTTTCTAGTTTATTATCTGTGTGATACATTTAGTTACTTCAATACAAAATTTCGACCAATTTAACTTGTTGATGTATTTCTTGACAATTTTAATATAATCAAGCACTAGAAACATTTTGTAGTGTGCATGAGCATGATCAGTAAATATAATTGAACATTAGAAACTTTAAGGCACTCCATATAAAGGATTAGATTAATATATAAGGTTCACCAGAGACACCACGGATATATTGTCTTACATGCCACACACAGGTAATAATGAACTAGAACAAAATAAAAGCAGGGGCTGTAGCAGAAGGCCGGGACACGAGACGCCTAGAAGAGCAGGGGTTTATCAGCAGGAGGCAGCGACAACCTAGTCGATGGGATACAGGCCAGTCCTGACATACTCCCGGAGGAATTTGCCATAGGCTGCGTGCCACGCCAAGGTAATCGGCCTATGGCTTCTGCCTCCGCCTCTGCCAACGCCCTCCGCGTGTTGGATCATGCTGTTGAGGTCCACGTTGATTGCTCTGCCACAGAATGGGAAAAACAGTCTCCCCCTACGGTGGAAACGGATTAGCCCACACCATAACCGCCTCAGCACGTAGCGGCTCTTGTTGTCCCTGGATACCTTGCTATCGTTAACTTCATCATCATCCTCCTGTTGATTTTTAAGAACATAACTTAGAACTCATACATATGATTGAATTGTATTACAACTCAAGAATTGACAACATGTATATGTAAGACAATATATCCGTGGATATCAAAGATAAAGCATCTCAGCAATAGTTTGATCGGTTCATCTATCATTCATCTCAACACAATGACAAATAATTGCATTAGATTGCGGCCTCATAAGTTTCTTCAGGGATGGAGTCAGCGAACCAAGTAACAATTGCAGAACCTGTAATGTTGTTGTACATCGCCCCAGGTTCACTAACTCATCCCTGAAAAAATGTGACACCAATGTGTCTGCCTCTCTTTTGGGACAAATTTGAATCATTGGCCACAATAAGAAATTGAAATGTAATCGTACAAAACATTATTCAGGGATATACATAGTCAGGTACAAAAACAAGCCTCAATATTGTAATTATAAATAAAAAACCAAACAATTAATCTTCAGGTGCATGTTAAAAATACTTATGATCAAAACCATTCATATACATATGCATCATACCAATCATTAAAAGATCAGAAACAATTCAAGGATCATATATGCAGTTCCATATGAGAATAAATCTAGGGCCTCATAATTTGTTTCAGAGATGGAGTTGGTGAACCAAAGTACCAACAGCACAACCTATATTGTTTGTGTGCATTGCTGCCTCAGGTTCACCAACCCATCCCTAAAACATGACACCATCATACATGTCTCCCCTTGAACTCTTTTGGGGCTAATTTCAATCATCGGCCTCGGTGACAAACTAGAATGTAATTCTTATACACTATGAATGCATGGAATAGATAATTCAAATATCATAGTTCTATGAATGTAGAATAAAGATTGCGTCCTCATAAGTTTATTCAGGGACGGTGTGAGTGAACCAAGTAACAATTGCACAGCCTATATTGTTGTTATACATCGCCCCAGGTTCACTAACTCATCCCTGAAAAAATCTGACACCAATGTGTCTGCCTCTCTTTTGGGTCAAATTTGAATCATTAGCCACAATAAGAAATTGAAATGTAATCGTACAAAACATTATTCAGGGATATACATAGGCAGGTACAAAAACAAGCCTCAATATTGTAATTATAAATGAAAAACCAAACAATTAATCTTCAGGTGCATGTTAAAAATATTTATGATCAAAACCATTCATATACATATGCATCATACCAATCATTAAAAGATCGAAACAATTCAAGGATCATATATGTAGTTCCATATGAGAATAAATCTAGGGCCTCATCATTTGTTTCAGAGATGGAGTTGGCGAACCAAACTACCAAAAGCACAACCTATATTGTTTGTGTGCATTGCTGCCTCAGGTTCACCAACCATCCCTAAAACATGACACCATCATTCGTGTCTCCCCTTGAACTCTTTTGGGGCTAATTTCAATCATCGGCCTCGGTGACAAACTAAAATGTAATTCTTATACACTATGAATGCATGGAACAGATAATTTGAATATCATAGTTCTATGAATGTAGAATAAAGATTGTGGCCTCATAAGTTTATTCAGGGATGGCGTGAGTGAACCAAGTAACAATTGTGCAACCTATATTGTTGTTGTACATCGCCCTAGGTCACTAACTTATCCCTGAAAAAATCTGACACCAATGTGTCTTCCTCTCTATTGGGGAAAATCTGAATAATTCGCCACAATAAGAAATTGAAATGTAATCGTACAAAACATTATTCAGGGATATACATAGTCAGGTACAAAAACAAGGCTAAATATTGTAATTATAAATAAAAAACCAAACAATTAGTCTTCAGGTGCATGTTAAAAATACTTATGATCAAAACCATTCATATACATATGCATCATACCAATCATTAAAAGATCAGAAACAATTCAAGGATCATATATGTAGTTCTATATGAGAATAAGTCTAGGGCCTCAAAATTTGTTTCAGAGATGGAGTTGGAGAACCAAAGTACCAACAGCACAACCTATATTGTTTGTGTGCATTGCTGCCTCGGGTTCACCAACCCATCCCTAAAACATGACACCGTCCTACGTGTCTCCCCTTGAGCTCTTTTGGGGCAAATTCCAATCATCGGCCTCGGTGACAAACTAAAATGTAATTCTTATACACTGAATGCATGGAATAGGTAATTCAAATATCATAGTTCTATGAATGTAGAATAAAGATTAATGCCTCATAAGTTTCTACAGGGATGGCATAAGTGAACCAAGTAACAATTGCACAACCTATATTGTTCTTGTACATCGCCCCAGGTTCACTAACTCGTCCCTGAAAAAATCTAACACCAATGTGTCTACCTCTCTTTTGGGGAAAATTTGAATCATTGGCCACAATAAGAAATTGAAATGTAATCGTACAAAACATTATTCAGGGATATACATAGTCAGGTACAAAAACAAGCCTAAATATTGTAATTATAAATAAAAAACTAAACAATTAATCTACAGGTACATGTTAAAAATACTTATGATCAAAACCATTCATATACATATGCATCATACCAATCATTAAAAGATCAGAAACAATTCAAGGATCATATATGTAGTTTCATATGAGAATAAATCAAGGGCCTCATAATTTGTTTCAGAGATGGAGTTGGGGAACCAAAGTACCAACAGCACAACCTACATTGTTTGTGTGCATTGCTGCCTCAGGTTCACCAACCGATCCCTAAAACACGACACCATCATATGTGTCTCCACTTGAACTCTTTTGGGGCAAATTTCAATCATCGTCCTCGGTGACAAACTAAAATGTAATTCCTATACACTATGAATGCATGGAATAGATAATTCAAATATCATAGTTCTATGAATATAGAATAAAGATTGCAGCCTCATAAGTTTCTACAGAGATGGCGTAAGCGAACCAAGTAACAATTGCACAGCTTATATTGATCTTGTACATGGCCCCAGGTTCGCTCACTCATCCCTGTAAAAATTTGACACCAATGTGTCTGCCTCTCTTTGGGGCAAATTTGAATCATTGGCCACAATAAGAAATTGAAATGCAATCGTACCAAACAATATTCAGGGATATACAAATACATCATACAACGCATTCATAGATCAGAAACAATACAAATATTATATATTTAGGTTCCATATGAGAGAGAAAAATTAGGGCCCTCATTTTTTTCAGCGATGGAGTCGGAGAACCAAAATACCAACAGCATAACCTATATTGTTTATGTGCATTGCTGCCTCAGGGCCACTAACCATTCCTAAGAAAACGAGACCATCAGATGCCCTTGCACTATTTTGGGACAAAATTGAATCAATGGGGTCAGTAAGGAATAGAAATGTAATGTTATAGGCCTGCTGTGTATCGAAATCAACACTCAACTAGCAAACTCAACTAGATAGCAAATGAGCAGATTGGGGTTTTGTGACTAGACGGATTGGGGTTTTGTGACTAGATGGCAGATGCATCAATCAACCGATCGAATCATATATATACTACCCTACTTCAAGAGCAAAAGAATTTGTACACGATTGAGCAAATCCTATGTATGAACAGTGAAAACTTCGGCTGCAACTAGAGAAGCTAGCAATATAGTACCTCGGACTCCTCATCAGGGACCTCCACCTCGAACTCATCATTCTCCGCGATTGCGTCGAAGATTTCTTGAACGGCGATGGGGTCATCGATGTAGATCACTGGACTGCCTCCGCCTGCCGCCTGCCCCCCATCCAGATCTGCCGCTGGCACCATGACGTTGTCGGCCACCTGCTGCTCGGTGGCGACGGCTACTACCTGCTGCTCAGCAGCGATGGCTACCACCTGCTGCTCGGCGGCGACGGCTAGCAACTGCTGCTCGGCGGCGACGGCTACCACCTGCCGCTCCGCAACGACGGCTACTGGCTGGACGGATGAGTTCGCACCCTGGACGGCGCGGCGACGAGCAACGTTCGTGCCCGGAGAAGACGCCTCCGCCTGCTTGGCAACGACCGAGCCATCTGCTGTTGCGCCTTCAACTGGCTTCACCTCCGGATCTGCTCCACGCGTATGCTTCATGGCACACCAAGGGAACGAGGTAGTGCAAACGACGGAGCTCCGGCGCGCGCGGCAGGTGTAGATTGGGGTCTTGGGACTAGATAGACTGGGGGAAATGACACGAGCTCATGGAAGAAGAAGGTCGAGGGGGTTATAAACACCCGACGTTCGTAGTCCTCGAGTGGACACGTGTGGTGGGCGGGGGGGGGGGGGGGGCTACTGATACGTCGAAAATGTATCTACTTTCCCGAACACTTTTGCTATTATTTCTCCTCTATACTTGTGTGATTTGGATGCAACTAATGCGAACTAACGCTGTTTTCAGCAGAATTGCCTTGGTGTCTACTTTTTGTGCAGAAAATCAACTATCAGGAAAAATCTCGGAAAATATGCCAAAAATCCTATTTCACCCGAAGACTCCAGGAGCCAGAATACGAGACGGAAAGAGCCCTGGGGTCGCCACACCACCTGGTGGCATGGGCCAGGCCAGGCCACGCCAGGGAGGTGGTGTGGGCCTCCCAGGCACCCCCTCGGCCTCTCTCTTCACCTATAAGGAGCCTTCTGACCTAAAAACTTCGGGGGGTTCGACGTTTTTTCCAGAAGGAGTTCTGCTCCGCCGCCACCACCAGTTTCCACGAAACAACACCAAAAACTCCGTTCTGGCACCCTGCCGGGATGGGGAATTGGAGGAGATCATCGGCATCATCATCACCATCGCTTCTCCATCGACCATCCATGTTTCCCCCATCTATGAGTGAGTAATCCCCCGCTATAGGCTATGGGGATGGTAGGGATTGGATGAGATCGTTCATGTAATGGCATCAGATTGTTAGGGAATGGTGCCTAGTATCTTTTATTAGTGCTTTATGACTTTGTTGCAACTTGTTGTGCTTAATGCTTGTCACTAGGGCCCGAGTGCCATGATTTCAGATCTGAACTTATTATTGATTCATTATGATAGTATTGTTCTTGGTCTTATCTACAAGTTGTATACACACGTTGTTGTCCGGAACCTATGGCCCCGAAGTGACAGAAATCGGGATAACCGGAAGGGAAAGGCTTTGATGTGAGGATTACATGTGTTCACGGAGTGTTAATGCTTTGCTCCGGTGCTCTATTAAAAGGAGCACCTTAATTGCCAATAGTTCCCTAGAGGCCCCGCTACAAACAGGCTGGCAGGACAAAAGATGTTGTGCAAGTTCTCATTGCGAGCATGTATGACTATATATGGAACACATGCCTAGGATTGTCTAGTACCTAGATGCTTTATCTTATTTATCTGCAATTGCCCTATGTTCTAATTGCTATTGTCTTGTCCATGCAACGCCCGTCCATCCATCCCTATGCCTACCGCACTCGAATCCCACTATTTACTGCTTTTGTTACTATTGTCTTTGCTTTACTACTACTGCTACTTTACTATTCCTACTACAAAACTGTTGCTACTGATAAACTGCTGTGAGCAAGATTGTTTCTAGGTGCAGCTGAATTGACAACTCAGTTGTTAAGGCTAATAAATATTCTTTGGCTCCCCTTGTGTCGAATCAATAAATTGGGTTTCACTTCCCTCGAAAATACTGCGATACACCCCCTATACTTGTTGGTCATCAAGACTATTTTCTGGCGCCGTTGCCGGGGAGCATAGCTTTATTTATCAAGTTCACTTGGATTCTCTATTGTTCACTACTACTCATCCATCATGGGTAAGTCTCGTGATGGCAAGGTTCCTATTTTACCATCCACTACAAGAAGAGGTACGATTCTGAACACCTCTACTGCTCTTGATTCACCGTCTGTTTTGAGTAAGTTCCTTACACCACCACATACACATGATACACACACTTCTACTACTGCTGAATCTGAAACTTCTGATACCTATGATGCTGCTTCTACTGTGCTTGATAAAAGTGGTTCATTAGGTCCTTTCCTAGATGCTACGATTTCTAGAACTATAGCTGGAAATACCGAAACTCCTAATGAAGGCACTGCCACACATGTTAGCTGACCTGAGTCTAGTAAGAGTTATGATGTTGAAGAAGATTATGTTGAGATGACTTATGAGTTTATTGAAGAATGTACGAACACCCATGATAGGAGCGCTGCTAAGAGTCTCCTTGAGAGGCGTACTATTAGACCCAAATTATCTCTTGATGCTAAATTTGCTGCTTCTCCCATAAACATTATAGATGAAGATTATGATTTCTCTCTCGATCTATCTTACATAGCTATTGTCGAGAAAGAACCTTTTTGTGGGACTAAGAATGAAAGTGCGGTAGCACATATGAATGAACTTTCTACTATGAGTGGCTTGTTTTCTGATGATATTAAGATGCGTACTTACTTTGTTGCTAAGATTTTTCCTTTTTGATTGAAAGGAGAAGCTAAAACTTGGTTTAGCACTTTACCTCCTGGATCTATTGATAGCCCTGAGTGCTTGATTAGTACTTTTATGTAGAAATATTTTCCTCCCAGTGCTAGACATGCTATTTTGCAGGAACTTTTTGATTTTAAACAGGGAGAAAAAGAGGTATTTCTCGAATCTTGGGCAAGGTTTTGTGCTTTGATTCATGCACAGGCTGGAAGTCCTTTACCTAAGAATGAGCTTCTTGATATATTTTATAATGGACTAACCGAGGAATCTAGGACATACCTAGATAGTTGTGCTAATTGTGTTTTTAGGAATAGGAATCCAAAGGAAGTTGTGGAGTTAATGGCTAAAATAAGCAAGAATTATGAAGACTGGACTCCTCCTAAACAAGCTATACCTGAAGTAATTGTACCTGAACCATCTATTCCCTTGCCTATTCCAACATCAAAGAAGAGGGGAGTTATTGAATTAAATGATGAATTGATGAAGGAAGCTAAGAAATGTCTTAAGGAGAAGGGAATTAAAGCTGCAGATGTCAAGAATTTACCTCCTATAGAAGAATTATGTAAGCTTATTCCCTACTCATCCACTATTGAGGTACACTCTCTCCAACACTTTGATGAAGGTGATATCCCTTATTTGAAACCACCTGATCAATGCTTAGAAGAATTTGATATCTTTATTATTAAGCAAGATAACTTTAATAAAAGGGTGCAAAATCATCTTATGGAAAACACTAGAGCTATTGTTGAGTTGAAAGATATTGTGGAAAGAACCTCCAATGATGTTAAAATGATTGTTAAACACTTTCAAATGGTTCAAACTCAAATAGATCAACTCATTAAAGTGCAAAATGACTTGCTAGTTAATGCTGCTAAAGAAAAACATGCTTATGAAATTAGAACTAGAAGTGGTGCTGCCACCCAGGATCCTCTATATCCTGAGGGGCATCCCAAAAGAATTGAGCAGGATTCTCAACAAGCTAAAAATAGTGGTTCTACTCGTAAGAAAAGGAAAAAGAAACATAAAACTGTTGTAGAAACCTCTGAACCTGCTATAGATCCTAATAGTATATCTATCTCTGATGCTGAAACTGAAAGTGGTAATGAAGAAAATGAAGTGCCTAATGAAGAAAAAATTGAAGAAGAATCTGAAAACCACACTAAGACTACTAAATACACTAAAGAAGGTTTTATTGCTAAGAAACATGGTAGTGAAAGAGAACCTTGGGTCCAAAAACCTATGCCTTTCCCTGATAAGAAACACAAGTCAAAGGAAGATGAACACTATAATAAGTTTTGTGAGTGGATGAAGCCTTTATTCTTGCAAATTCCTTTGACTGATGCTATTAAATTGCCTCCTTACTCAAAGTATAGGAAGGATATTGTCTCGAATAAAAGGAAGAGCCCTAAAGAAGAAATCTCTACTTTGCTTGCTAATTATTCTTTCAATGGTAAGGTTCCTAAGAAACTTGGAGACCCAGGGATTCCAACTATCCCTTGCTCTATTAAGAACAGTTATGTTAGAACTGCTTTGTGTGATTTGGGAGCTGGAGTTAGTGTTATGCCTTTCTCTCTCTATAAGAGGCTTCAACTTGAAAAATTGATACCAACTGATATATCTTTGCAAATGGCTGATAAATCTACCACTATTCCTGTGGGTATATGTGAGGATGTACCTGTTCAGGTGGCTCATAATTTCTTGATATTAACTGATTTTGGTGTGCTTGAAATGCCTGAAGATGATAATATGTCTATTATTCTTGGGAGACCTTTTCTTAATACTGCAGGAGCTGTTATTAATTGTAATCAAGGAAAGGTGACCTTCAATGTTAATGACAAGGAGCATACTATCTATTTCCCCAAGAAGATTGAAAGAACTTATGGCTTGAATTCAATTGAACATGTTGAAGGCATTCAAGTTGGAGAAATATATTGTCCCATACCAAGAGAAAAATTCGAAACTATTATGATTGGGACCATTGCTATCAAGCTTAAGGTTACATAATCATTAGTGGAGTACAAAGTTTTGTCTCATATGCAATTGTTTTGGTAGCAAGACTTGATCAACCTTGCTAACAAAAGGATTCCATTGAACAAAACAATGTTTTCATTATGATTATCTCCGTTTATTTCTATCCTTTGCATTTTAGTTTTTGCTTTCGTTTAGTTTTCTTTGTGTTGTTAGTTGCTTGCATGTTAGAACTTCTGCAGTTCTAACCTTGTTTTGTCTTTGCATCATGTTTCCAAAAGAAAAAAAAATCTGTCAATCCGAAAAATCATTCTTCTATTTCTGAAAAATGCCCAAAAATAAAGTGTCTCGAAAAATTCCAGAAAATTCATATTAAATTTTTACGTGAAAAAAGGGATAGAGGAGTACCTGGTAGGTACCAGGGAGGCCCACCAGGTAGGCACACCATGTGGTGGCGTGGCCAGCCCTGGGTGGCGCCATGCCCTGGTGTAGGCCACCCCTGGCCCCCCACTACTTCTCTCACCTGCCACTTTCTTCTCTCTTCCGAGTAAGCTCTAGTTCATAGCTCAAAATCGCATTCTTTCTGTGCTTGCTCTTGATTTCTTTGATCTCCTTGCTCAGCCCATATTTCTTGCTGAAATTTGGAGCAATTGTTCCTTGGTATGTGACTCCTCCCCTTGTCCAAGTAGATTTGTGTTTAGTGGATTATATGTTGAGTATTTTGCTGTTGTAGGTGACTGGTTATGAGAGCTTGTAAGCTTGTTTGATGCTTAGAGATATAGTTTTGATGCATGTTTAGGCCTCTTGCAAGTCCCTATGAGTAGAATCCTTCATTATATTTACTTTGCAATCACTTGTTTAATAGGTGTTTAAATTTCAGAATACCAAGCATGAACAATCATACTTTTGGAGAGATATTTGAGAGTGATGCACCTAGGAGGTCGAGGCCCTCAAGAACAGCCTCTCAAGCTAGGCCATCATACAATGAAGACCTCATTGCAACACGCATTGGCAGTGAAAGGGATGATGGAGATGCTCACCCATCCTCTTTTCCTTGTTTTACTTTCTTGCAAGCTGCAGGTATTCTTGATGATTTCTTGCTACTGATTGAGAGGGTTGGTTTGACCTCTTATATGCAAGATGAGAGTGCACAATACGCTATGCTCACCAAAACTTTTGTGGAGAGCTTCTCATTTACTAACACACCCTATCATTCTACTGCCTCTTTTAAAATTTATGACATGCCTTTCACCATGCCTTTGGAGAGATTTTGTAGTATTGTAGGTGTGTGTATGACAGGGACCATGAAGAAAATTCAAGGGCGACCCGCTGATTTGCTGGAGCTATACCGAGGGGTGACCAATGATGATGACCGCGTGGCATAGCGTGGAAATATAAGAAATATCCAACTCCCTGCTCTTAGATACTTTGCATATTATCTTGCCACTAGTGTTTTGGGTAGGGAGAACACTAGTAACTTCTCCAACTATCATTTAGCATTCCTTGCTGCTGCGCTTAACAATGATACTCGGTACAATCTTGGCTCGCTTATTGCTCGCCGCCTAGCTGCTAGGGGGCCTATCTATGGGGGCATCATTGCCTCGCGTGTAGTCAATGCATTAGGTATTTCAGTGGATCCCGATGATGCTATGCTAGCACCACAGAGGCTCGACCTTGTTGCCATGAAAACTCATCACTTTGTCACTGCTACCTCTGATTTGAACAATCTAGTATATAGGATGCTTTTCACTGACGGGGATGAAAGGGAGATCCTTTTGCCACAGCCTGCTTTGTATAGTGTTGACAGGAGACCGTGGTCGCGCTCCAAGGAGGAGGTGGACGAGCAGCTTCGCTTGCTGGGTTTCCACGAGCAGCACCAGGAGGATGTGCCCTCCTATGATTACTTCGTGCACTACGGAGGGACGTACTCGAGCTCGCACCAGGACGAGGGTACCTCCTCGTCATACCACGGTGACACTTCATCCTGGCCAGCTTGGGATTGATACCCACTTAGGCCAAAAGCCTAAGCTTGGGGGGAGGTACGCCGACACCGCACTCATCCCCATATCATGTTGCATCGGTGCTTTGTATATTCATGTTTTCGTTCTCTTTTTAGTTTTCGTTCTTCTTTGCTTTTGCTTTCTAAAAAACATAAAAAGACCAAAAATATTTTTGTTGTTTCTATTTGGTTTGCTTCTTCTTTTTGCCTTGGTTTTCTTTTCCCTTTTTGCTTTGTTTGAACTATTCGAAAAATCCAAAAAGATTTTGCTTTGTTTTTCCCTTTTTAGTTCTTGTTTAAAAATCGAAAACACTAAAAATATTTGTTGTTCTTCTTTGGTTTTTGCGGGTTTGCTACATGGTTCGGCAGTTCTCAGTGGAATATTGGTTTCATATTATTATTCAAGCCACACAAGTGAAGAGCAATAATGAGGATTAATGACAACTTGAGGCATGGTAAGAGGCTGGTAACGAACTCTATTTGTTTTCATTTTTGTACATATACTCATCACTGTGGGCATGCTTAGTCCGTTCGTGTAGAGTGTATTTTTTCTTTGGATGCTTAATAGATCTTGCTTTCTTTTGATTAGCTCCAGCTCGCTAATAGTTTGTAGCATGTCTCATGAATGTTTGCTTGCATTACTCTATTCATAAATTGGTATGACACCATGGTATCCTCCTCTGAATGTTTCATTTGATTGACTTGGCACATGCTCACGCATGCTCATGACTGTAATAATCAGTTAAGCCTTGATGAATTATTTTGCCTTGAGGATCTTGAATCACTTTCATGCCATGAGTAGTCTTGTTTTGTTCCAAGCATGATAATGATAGCTATTGCTCTCTCGTTTGTCGCCCCCTTACTATTGCTAGCCTTCACTTCCACTGAGTGTTCTACTCATGTTTCCAACTCCCTAAACCAAATATTTCCAAAGTGTCCACCATACCTACCTATTAGAATCATTTGCTACTTCCGTGCATATTCAATATGCCTTGTTTTCTTCCGAATAAAATGTTTTCTTGTTATGAGAAAGTTAGTTAGTAAAGCTCTCACGAACTTGATGGCACACTTTATTTCCTGCACTTAATAAACCTGAACCATTGTGAACTCTCCATGAAAGCTATATGCTTGCAAATTATAGGCTGGGGATTAGCAGAACCGTGCTGTCACGGGGAATGCTTTCAACACTTGTAAATATATACCCAGTTGATACCTTGCTCTCTTGTTTGCGGATGTCGTCGGTGTGAAATAAAAGGGGAGCTTGTAAGTCCATGGAGTTATGTATGTGTGTTAGAGAGACGCCTGGGCCGCTGGTATAATCCATGCTGACATGGTGGAAACCTGCAACGTAACCATAATGATATCTATGAAGCATTCTTCTTTAAAAAAAGAGAGAGAGATAGCTATTGAGAAAAAGAAAAAAAAAAGAGTTTTATGAAAAGGGGAAAGAGAGAAAAAAAAAGCACCATTTTCCCATGGTAAATAAGAAGATTGCTGAGATACTCATTGTCTGCTTGCCTTGTCATTTTGATATGGGGATTCTTTCGTATCATCGGGCAAGGGTACCCTGTTGGCGGTTCTCAATGATACGCACATACTTACGATGACAAGAACTTACAGGTAACTAAAGTTGAGTAGCATGAGGAGCGGCCCTCGTACTCAAGGGACTTGGGATTTTCAGTTTATAGTCTGTCAAGCATATAACTCAGATTGGACCTCACTTTCACCTTAACCACATTAAAGATGCTTATGATAGGGGCAATGAGAGCTCAAAGCTAACAAGTACCATACTTTCAGCATTTGGAAGCCTTTCAAATTATTCAAAACCTTTTTCTTCTACTTGTTGAGTCCCCACACATTCTTTGAGCACTTTCTTGAGAGCATAGTTGTCATTCTTTATGTTTGTTCCATTACTTGATTATTTGTGTTATGACTTTGATGCTTTTATTCTTGATATCTTTACTTCTAGTCATCACTTGAACTTCAAAGGTGTCTTGGGGTGGCCACACCATCCGAAGACTCCAGGAGCCAGAATACGAGACAGAGAAGAGCCCTGGGGTGGCCACACCACCTGGTGGCGCGGGCCAGGCCAGGCCGCGCCAGGGGGTGGTGTGGGCCCCCCAGGCACCCCCTCGGCCTCTCTCTTCCCCTATAAGGAGCCTTCTGACCTAAAAACTTTGGGGGGTTCGACGTTTTTCCAGAAGGAGTTCCGCTCTGCCGCCACCACCAGATTCCACGAAACTGTACCAGAAACTCCGTTCTAGCACCCTGCCGGGACGGGGAATTGGAGGAGATCATCGCCATCATCATCACCATCGCTTCTCCATCGACCATCCATCGACCATCCATGTTTCCCCCATCTATGAGTGAGTAATCCCCCGTTGTAGGCTATGAGGATGGTAGGGATGGGATGAGATCGTTCATGTAATGGCATCAGATTGTTAGGGCATGGTGCCTAGTATCTTTTATTAGTGCTTTATGACTTTGTTGCCACTTGTTGTGCTTAATGCTTGTCACTAGGGCCCGAGTGCCATGATTTCAGATCTGAATTTATTATTGATTCATTATGATAGTATTGTTCTTGGTCTTATCTGCAAGTTGTATACACACGTTGTTGTCCGGAACCTATGGCCCCGAAGTGACAGAAATCGGGACAACCGGAAGGGAAAGGCTTTGATGTGAGGATTACATGTGTTCACGGAGTGTTAATGCTTTGCTCCGGTGCTCTATTAAAAGGAGCACCTTAATTGCCAGTAGTTCCTTAGAGGCCCCGCTACAAACGGGCTGGCAGGACAAAAGATGTTGTGCAAGTTCTCATTGCGAGCACGTATGACTATATATGGAACACATGCCTAGGATTGTCTAGTACTTGGATGCTTTATCTTATTTATCTGCAATTGCCCTATGTTCTGATTGCTATGTGAATTGTCTTGTCCATGCAACGCCCGTCCATCCATCCGTATGCCTACCGCATTCGAATTCCACTGTTTTCTGCTTTTGTTACTACTGTCCTTGCTTTACTACTACTGCTACTTTACTATTCCTACTACAAAATTGTTGCTACTGATAAACTGCTGTGAGCAAGATTGTTTCCAGGTGCAGCTAAATTGACAACTCAGTTGTTAAGGCTGATAAATATTCTTTGGCTCCCCTTGTGTCGAATCAATAAATTGGGTTTCACTTCCCTCGAAAATACTGCGATACACCCCCTATACTTGTGGGTCATCAGCTACCACGATATCCACCCTTTTTTCGGTTCCCTTATTTATTGAAACAGCCACGATCTCCACTTTAGAGCTGCATTGAAAACACGCTCATGGCAGACCTCGATTCCACTTCATGCAAGTGGCGCGGAACTAATTTCTAGCAACGTTAGATCTACTTGAGGGGGGCCCTTGACTCATGGAATTTACTAGCGGTAGGGCCCAGTTGCAACTGAGATTGAGAGCGTTGCGTAAAAATGGGATATGTCTGATTAAAATCAAGTGGAAATAAATTGCAGCGTCCCGTCGACAACCGTGCACTCGGTGACCCCGTTGCCCTGTGCATGAGTTCTAGTAGCAGTAGTAGGCTTTCCAGACTTGATTAAACTTGACATGACCGTTCGACGACTTTTTCCATGGACGGCATCGTGTTCCTTCCTATAGAAGTCTCGCGGAGGGAGACGTCCGTGCTGTCTCACGCTGTACTGTGAAGGGCACGAGGTGTGCAACGATCATCGTTGGATCACACAGAATCAACGGTTGGTGCGCACGATCCGCGTGACAACTGTGACAACGAATCAGGGAGTAGCAGACAGGGTGAGCATAGTTTTGGGCTTGTACGAGAGATAGAGAGGGGGGTGGGCAAAACTAAGTAGTACCACATAAAACCAAGGGCAAAGATGAGTATTATAAAAATGGAAAGTGTCTTGTACAATGAAGTACATCATGGAATACATCAAATTCTGCCAAGATAGATCCACTAGAGTTCATCAGATGTGTGTTCTTCTCATAAACCGCACATGGATCCACCAGTGTCATTGCATGTGTGTTCTTCTAAACAAACCACATAAGGATCCACCAGTGTCATTGCATCTCTGTTCTTTTCATGAACCACACCCAGTGTCAGTGCATGTCCGTTCTTCTCATAAACCACACCCAGTGTCACTGCATGTTAGTTCTTTTCATGAACCACATAAGGATCCAGCAGTGTCTTTGCATGTCTGTTCTTTTCATGAACCACAGGTGGATCCACCGGTGTCATTGCATGTCTGCTCTTTTCATGAATCACAGCTAGAGTCATTTCATGTATTTTAATTCCATAAACCACATATGGATCCACCTAGTGTGATTGCATGTCTGTTCCTCTAAACAAACCACATAAGGATCCACCATTGTCATTGCGTGTCTGTTCTTTTCATGAACCACACCCGGTGTCATTGCATGTGTGTACTTCTAAACAAACCACTTAAGGATCCACCAGTGTCATTGCCTATCTGTTCTTTTCATAAACTACACCCAGTGTCATTGCATGTGTGTTCTTCGAAACAAACCACATAAGTCATTGCATGTCTATTCTTTTCATGAACCACACCCGGTGTCATTGCATGTCTGTTATTTTCATGAACCATATCTAGAGTCATTGCATGTCTGTTCCTCTAAACAAACCACATAAGGATCCACCAGTGTCATTGCATGTCTGTTCTTTTCATGAACCACACCCAGTGTCATTGCATGCATGTTCTTTTCATTAACCATAGCTACAGTCATTGCATGTCTGTTACTTCCATAAACCACACAAGGATCCACCGATGTCATTGCATGTTTGTTCTTTTCATGAACCACACCCAGTGTCACTACATGTGTGTTCTCCTGACAAACCACATATGGATCCACCAGTGTCATTGAATGTCTGTTTTTTTCATGAACCACAGCTAGAGTCCACTAGTGTCATTGCCTGTTTGTTCTTTTTATGAACCACATAAGGATCCACCAGTGTCATTGCATGTCTATTCTTTTCATGAATCACAGCTAGAGTCATTGCATGTGTGTTATTTCCATAAACCACATATGGATCCACCTAGTGTGATTGCATGTATGTTCCTCTAAACAAACCACCTAAGGATCCACTAGTGTCATTGCGTGTCTGTTTTTTTCATGAACCACACCTAGTGTCATTGCATGTGTGTTCCTCTAAACAAACCACATAAGGATCCACCAGTGTCATTGCCTATCTGTTCTTTTCATGAACCACACCCGGTGTCATTGCATGTCTGTTATTTTCATGAATCACAGCTAGATTCATTGCATGTGTGTTACTTCCATAAACCACATATGGATCCACCTAGTGTGATTGCATGTCTGTTCCTCTAAACAAACCACATAAGGATCCACCAGTGTCATTGCGTGTCTGTTCTTTTCAAGAACCACCTAAGGATCTACCAGTGTCACTACATGTATGTTGTTTTCATGAATCACAGCTAGAGTCATTGCATGTATTTTAATTCCATAAACCACATATGGAGCCACCTAGTGTGATTGCATGTCTGTTCCTCTAAACAAACCACATAAGGATCCACCAGTGTCATTGCATGTCTATTCTTTTCATGAACCACACCCAGTGTCATTGCATGTGTGTTCTTCTAAACAAACCACATAAGGATCCACCAGTGTCATTGCCTATCTGTTCTTTTCATGAACCACACCCAGTGTCATTGCATGTGTGTTCTTCTAAACAAACCACATAAGTCATTGCATGTCTGTTCTTTTCATGAACCACACCCGGTGTCATTGCATGTCTGTTCTTTTCATGAACCATATCTAGAGTTATTGCATGTCTGTTTTTCTAAACAAACCACATAAGGATCCACCAGTGTCATTGCGTGTCTGTTCTTTTCATGAACCACACCCAGTGTCATTGCATGTGTGTTCTTCTAAAGTAACCACATAAGTCATTGCATGTTTGTTCTTTTCATAAACAACACCCGGTGTCATTGCATGTCTGTTCTTTTCATGAACCATATCTAGAGTCATTGCATGTCTGTTCCTCTAAACAAACCACATAAGGATCCATGAGTGTCATTGCATGTCTGTTCTTTTCATGTGCCACACCCAGTGTCATTGCATGCGTGCTCTTTTCATTAACCATAGCTAGAGTCATTGCATGTCTGTTACTTCCATAAACCACATATGGATCCACCGATGTCATTGCATGTCTGTTCCTCTAAACAAACCACACAAGGATCCACCGGTGTCATTGCGTCTCTGTTCTTTTTAAGAACAATATAAGGATCAACCAGTGTCATTGCAGGTCTGTTCTTTTCATGAATCACAGCTAGAGTCATTGCATGTCTTTTAATTCCATAAACCACATATGGATCCACCTAGTGTGATTGCATATATGTTCCTCTAAACAAACTACATAAGGACCCACCAGTGTCATTGTGTGTCTGTTCTTTTCATGAACCATATCTAGAGTCATCGCATGTCTATTCCTCTAAACAAACCAAATAAGGATCCACCAGTGTCATTGCATGTCTGTTGTTTTCATGAACCACACCTAGTGTCATTGCATGTCTTTTAATTCCATAAACCACATATGGATTCACCTAGTGTGATTGCATGTCTGTTCCTCTAAACAAACCACATAAGGATCCACCAGTGTCATTGCATGTCTGTTCTTTTCATGAACCACACCTAGTGTCATTGTATGTGTGTTCTTCTAAACAAACCACATAAGGATCCACCAGTGTCATTGCTTATCTGTTCTTTTCATGAACCACACCCAGTGTCATTGCATGTGTGTTCTTTTGAACAAACCACATAAGTCATTGCATGTCTGTTCTTTTCATGAACCACACCCGGTGTCATTGCTTGTCTGTTCTTTTCATGAACCATATCTAGAGTCATTGCATGTCTGTTCCTCTAAACAAACCACATAAGGATCCACCAATGTCATTGCATGTCTGTTCTTTTCATGAATCATAGCTAGAGTCATTGCATGTCTGTTACTTCCATAAACCACATATGGATCCACCTAGTGTGATTGCATGTATGTTCCTCTAAGCAAACCACATAAGGATCCACTAGTGTCATTGGATGTGTGTTCTTCTCATGAACCACACCCAGTGTCATTGCATGTGTGTTCTTCTAAACAAACCACATAAGGATCCACCAGTGTCTTTGCATGTCTGTTCTTTTCATGAACCACATAAGGATCCACCAGTGTCATTGCATGTCTATTCTTTTCATGAACCACAGCTAGAGTGATTCCATGTCTTTTAATTCCATAGACCACATATGGATCCACCTAGTGTGATTGCATGTATGTTCCTCTAAGCAAACCACATAAGGATCCACCAGTGTCATTGCCTATCTGTTCTTTTCATGAACCACACCTAGTGTCATTGCATGTGTGTTCTTCTGAACAAACCACATAAGTCATTGCATGTCTGTTCTTTTCAGGAACCCCACCCGGTGTCATTGCATGTCTGTTCTTTTCATGAACCATATCTAGAGTCATTGCATGTTTGTTCCTCTAAACAGACCACATAAGGATCCACCAATGTCATTGCATGTCTGTTCTTTTCATGAATCACAGCTAGAGTCATTGCATGTGTGTTACTTCCATAAACCACATATGGATCCACCTAGTGTGATTGCATGTTTGTTCCTCTAAACAAACCACATAAGGATCCACCAGTGTCATTGCGTGTCTGTTCTTTTCAAGAACCACCTAAGGATCTACCAGTGTCACTACATGTATGTTGTTTTCATGAATCACAGCTAGAGTCATTGCATGTATTTTAATTCCATAAACCACATATGGAGCCACCTAGTGTGATTGCATGTCTGTTCCTCTAAACAAACCACATAAGGATCCACCAGTGTCATTGCATGTCTATTCTTTTCATGAACCACACCCAGTGTCATTGCATGTGTGTTCTTCTAAACAAACCACATAAGGATCCACCAGTGTCATTGCCTATCTGTTCTTTTCATGAACCACACCCAGTGTCATTGCATGTGTGTTCTTCTAAACAAACCACATAAGTCATTGCATGTGGTTCTTTTCATGAACCACACCCGGTGTCATTGCATGTCTGTTCTTTTCATGAACCATATCTAGAGTTATTGCAT